>JANEYF010000952.1:0-600000 GCA_029963845.1 Rhamnusium bicolor
GAAATGATATTTACATAAACAAGTTGTTACGGCTAAATTTAAATATTTAAAACAAATTCCATATATAAAATACATCTTAGTTAGATTGTGCACTGGTGAGGTCTCAATTATAGTATGGCATTATCACGTAGGAGAAGCTTAAAACAATGATAAACTACGAGTAGAAACAATGAATGTTTAAAGGATAACATCCTTGTTTTTAATTTTTTAATCTAGCAAAAGTTATGATGTTTTGTATACTACGATTAACATTGGAATGAAATATAATTCAAGTAAGTGTAGTGTTTTGTATAATTATTATTCTCAACAAGACACGATAGTATATTGTATAACGAACACGGAATTGTACTCATTTCTTTATGAGTAAGAAGTTTGTAGCACAAGTCGCCTGTCAAGTGCAGCAAATTATACTATTCAAGAAATTTGCATGTCAAAATTATACACTATACTTTTTCTACGACTAAATTTGTTATTCCTTTTTAAATTCAAAGTTAAATTTAATAGCAGTGTTTAAAAGGACATTTTAGCGGGTGCTTCAATACCGTGTATTTTTTTATCATCAACAAATTGACTGAATGATTCACGTAACGTTCTTAAAAAACGGATAGCAAACATGTATAATATCGTATAAGTATTACCGGTCTACATACGTTTTAAAAAGGGAAGTAGTTTCGCGTAATTATTTATATGCAGAAACTAAATCTATCAAATAAAATTGTTTACATGTTTCTGAAAAAATTGGGCTATATCATGGCAAGAAATGCTGTTTTGGACTGTTTTGAAAATTTTTGTCTACCGAAAGATAAAAGATAGACCTTTTACTAATCAACAGTTCCCAGGTAACATTGAGCCTTTATAATTACTTGGTAGTTTTTGGTCAGAGACATCATTTGACCAAACATTGATCTTTACGACATTTTAAAAGTACCCATAACGTACCTAGGGTTAAAGCATGTCATATTTTTACTGATTATAGATATGTGTTTAAAATTGACTTCAATGTGGTATTCTTCTAATACTAATATCCTGACATGACGATTAAAATAATTACGCAATAAAAACTCTTAATTATATTTGGTGCAAATATGTTACAAATAATTAATTTTATAAATACAAAGTCATGTGAGAAATCGTGGAGAATATAAATAGACATTTTGAAGACATCTCTTTGACGTTTTTTTAACTCTATTGAAACATTCTTAGAATAGAGGTTTCATGCGGATGAGTTTGCAGATGGCGTTGCTTACACCTTGCCTCTTATACGTTTAAATATACTAAACTTATATAGTTCATGTTAATGAACAAACAACAGAACAGAGTACGTCTAAGATAAGAGCTTTATAGTATGTTACTTTGAGCTCGCAAAATTTATTCAACAGATATTTAATTTTAGCGAATGGTCGACTTCGCTCGCTCGCTTCACTGGAATTTGATGACACTCTATATAGACCTGTAATGATGTAATCACACATGTAAGTTCATATTCTTGTACTACAATATATTATTCTCAGTTAATGATGAATCGGATAATTTCAATAATCGGAAAATCAGTATTCGAATATTTTAATAATCGGATGATGATTCCGATGATCGCTCAAATCGCTAGGGCGATATGAGAGTCGAGAACTGAGAACGATGCGCAATCGACAACCTCTCACGTCTGGGGTGGGGTCTCCATTCTTTAAGATTCGGAAGATTTACTTTTTATGTTACTTTAGTAAATGAACGGTCGTTGTGTCACTGTGATACACGTACACGTAATGGCGCAACAGACAACCAACGATAATTAGTTATTTAAAATTTTACTACATGGTTTTATGCGTGGACCAAATCCGAGTACCTGAGTGATATATTCCGAATGCATTGTGATTACGTACTGCCGATTACGATTATTAGTATGAATATGATTATTATTCGACAACAGTCAATGTCAGCTGAACTCGAGAGTAGAGGTTGTGTTATATGTACGTGATTTGAGTGGTGATCGAATATCATCCGAATTCTTTTTCAGTAATCGGAATATTCCGATATATCAATAATCGAATAACTGATTATTTTTCATCCGAATGATCACATCACTATTCTCAATGGTTCTTTTATTGTCAAACTTTAAATTTCTAAATTAAATTTAACTTAAATGTTAGATGTTTGGGCTCTTAAATAACAATTTAATAATACAGGTCCAAATTTGAAAACTCTATTAAAGCAATAGAATTACTTATTTAACGCTGCGTTTTTACCAGGTATCCAACATAAAACTGTAAATCGCTTTTAAATTATATGCAAATTTAGTAGTCCATATTACAGGCAGATCTAAACTACTATATATTATAAATACGAAAAGTAACTAAACGACACTAAATAAAAACATCAAATTCATATAATCTAAAAAATATGTTTGTGTTGCATACCTAGTATAAACGCCGCGTTAAATAAATCACAGCAATTAAATGTCTTGTAATTTCAGAAAAAGAACAATAATTTCTACAATATATTTATTAAAAATTTGTAAAAATACATACAATATAATACAATTTTCATATAAAAATTATCTTATTTATAATAAAATCACATTTTCAGACTAGCTTAATAAGGAAGTACACTTTATTTGACTAGAATATTGTACATATTATTTATTTTCAACAATACAACTAAATATTTAATTTTATGATATCACTTTCGTGTATTAAAATAACAACAAAAAATATACAGAAAACAAAAATAAATTGACTAACTAAATATAATACCGCTTACAAATTATTAGACTGTTTAAAGCGGCCCTCACACGATCATTATTGCTGACAGTACTTTGTGTTCAATATACTGTCAATAATTACTGAACAACATCTGTATTTGAATTTATCAGTAGAGAAATTTTTAACACTCATGTGTATCAGTATTATCCTTTACATATAATTACTGACAGTATTCAAAACACTGTCAATAACATTAATCGTGTAAGAACCACTTTACTTATTTGGAAATTTATATTTTATTACACAGAGTGTCCCATAATTAAGTACTTTCCTTTAAGGTGGTGATAGAAATAGAAAAAATAAGTTGTGTTTTGTATAAAAACATTTGCCTTAAATCGATTCGTAAAGGGAGCTACAACCCCTTGAAGGCGGTAAATACAATATAGTTATTTGCCAATAAATTCGAAGTTACAGAAATTAAATTTGGACCATTTGTTAATTTCATAGTCACATATTTTGTCAAATTTAATAACTATGTTGTACTTACCCCTTGATTTAAAGCAAATGTTTATATACAAGCGTCAACTTATTCTAATTCTAGTCAACCCTTTGAAGGAAGATACTTAATTATGGGACACCATGTATAATAGACTTTTTTTGTTTCTCAAATCTAAACAGTTTTCACGTGTTTACTCTTTTTCACTTAATACAATGTAAACGCTTGTGATTTTCGGTTGAAATATTGCCTAATCGTAACAATTTTTAAGTTATTTACGAAAAACGTATTTTTCATGATTAATCATTTCATAGGTAACTGGACCAAGACCAAGTTATACGTAACTGAAAAATGGTTACGATTCGACATTTTTTCTTTTAAGAAAATATTTTCATAAAAAAAAGAACCTTTTAAATGGTGTATTGAAAGTTGACTTTTGACATTGTTAGCCTGTGACAGCGATTCTGTTTGTGGTGCGAAAAAAAATACAATTCGGACACTGATTACTACAGTGGCCATATTAAAGAAGGTGGCGACAAATCATTTCTAATTGGTCGGCGCCAGGTTTACTCAAATCATTAATATGATGTGGAGTACAAACATTTATATGGCTTATTGATAGCATTTTTTAAAGTCTTCATGTAATATGGGACTATGTACCTATTAATATTTAAAGTAAATTATTAGGCTAAACTCACAAAGTGACTGACATCTATCAGCAATTACCAAAACTACAAATTGTTCTGAATAAAATAAATAAGCTAGCTAAAAGACATACTAAACTTACAGATTAGCTAGTAATCCTGGTTTTTATAATTAATGTTGTTTCCTTATCCAATAAACTATTTTTGTAGTAATTATTTGTTCATTCATTTTCAAATTCACAAATTATATAAACGGCACGAGGCCAACATTATAGTAAAAATGGTTGGTCGTTGTCGTCACTGTGTATAATCTAGTCACTGTATTAAATACTATTGGTTGTGCGATAAACACATCGTATAGAATATACAGCGTGTCTCAAGACCTTTTGCAAATTGGGTATGACTAGTAACAGAGGGTTATCTCTGCTAGTAAGTGGGTCATTGTGCAATAAAATACAGTCTAAGTTAGGCCCCTCCTCTAGCCAATAATGCATGTTTAAGGCGTATCATGTGTTGTAAATCGCCGCCCTTACGGCAGACTGAGAAGCTCAAGGCGGAGAGAGGCTAGTTAATATGTTATTCATCTGTCCACCTGACTAGCTGATAAGGCTGGTTGATTGGGCTGCGTTGGAATGTGCGCATATGTACAAAATACATATTGCAGAAGTTCTTGAGACACAGTGCATAGTGTGAAAAGAAAAGGTAGTCGTTAAACTTAAATGCATATGTGCGTGGATCGCATGATTACACAATTTACTAGGCTTTATTGTTTTTTTGAGGTTTATCATTTTATGAATCCAAACAAAGCCACTTTTATGCCAGTGCCTGAATTCTGTTGCGAGTTAAAAGTTACACAGTCTCAGTGTACGACCTCCGAGAAAGTGAGGAAAGCATTTCAAGCGCTTGTATATTTGACGCTTTTCTTGCAATTTCTGTCCGACAAAATAAAATACAGTCCTAGCGTGTTTGCAGTTTCTGTTAAGATGGCAATGAACAAATGTAAATAAAATCGAACAAATGTTGCATTTAACTGCAAAAATCAAACTGATTTAAAAATTATCTTGCTTCAAGCGTTTAAAGAGTGCGAAACTTGGGAAGTTTCTTATTAGGCCACTAATAAATATTTGCATTGTTTTGTTTTCAATCGCTTAACATGTTGCAAATGTTATAGCCGCTGAACTTGCTTAAGAGTGAAGCTACACAAGAGACTGCTTATCGTACGATGTGCCGGACGACAGTGAGTGACAACATGAGCGTTGTGAACATGTAAGAAACGCAAAATGGCCAAAATCTGCTTATCACACTTACTTAATACTTTCCGTTCCGACTGGTATTTATTTCTGAAGTCCTAAAATAAAGCCGTGCATTTTCCATCAATGCTTCATTTTCTTTTAATTTTGTTTTTATAATCTTCATCTGCAGTGTCCCAGATAAATTGTGTTTTTCGAAGTACGTCAATCAGCATTTCGATGTTCATCGCATCTCTATATTAAAACAACTTGCCAGATCGAACGACTAAATTAACATTCATGTAGCCATCGTAATAAAAAAACAATAAACAAAAGAACGCGCGACTAGGGTTATGTACGGTGGTTGTAGCGGAGATCGCGCGAAGCATGTTCGTGTTGCACGGCAAAGTTATCGACATTCGCTCGTGTAGCCAATTCCATATGTACGTGTAGAAAGCTACAATGGACAGTATCTCGACTGACAAGTTGAATGACAAAAATTCGCCTATATAGCGTCACTCTAAGATCTCATCCAGACTGAAAAGCGGGCGGGCGGTGAGCGAGCTAGCGAATTTATTAAACACCCGACTTATATAAATACAAGTGGCCACACAAAACTTTCGCGGGCGCGCGATTTTTAAGCGTGCGGCGAGCGATTTATTAAAAAATAAATTGGTTGAAATTTAGAGCCGGCGAATTGTGTCATCGGGAATTTATTCGAATAACGCTGGATATAATAAAACAAGTAAAATATATAGTGCGTTTTTATTTTCGTAATTCTGTTTCTAATATTACTTCGTAAAAAGTCGAATGTACTTATTGACATACGTGGATATTCAAAGAACCTGTCGGGAAAATGTGTTAATACAAAATACAAATGATGAAATTCTTCAAATGTCTGCCTTCGATTGATAGGATGCATTCCATATTTTCGAGATTCTTTCAAAAAATATATTCCACTGCGTTTAGGAGCTACCATTTTCAAAATAATTCTTTTGACCGGATGATGAGATATTTGCAATACCGACAGCGACTAGTAAACAAAAGAAACTGAACAAACTCGCGATTGCAATATGTTTTATCGCCTTCAGTATGTCCACAAAATCGACTTACGAATATTCGCTCGCTTGCTCACACCCGCTTGACGCATTTAATCACTGCTAACAGGGCAGTGCTACCATTTTAAATTTATCAATGTTTTGTATCGCACATTTATGTCATTATACGAAAAAGGAACGTAAAGTATGTTATTTAATAACAGAACATTTCTAATGCATTTAAAAAAAATCGTATTGCATGTAAATAAATGAAAAATATTTTGTACTCATAATTAGAGTTGGCAAATCGGTCCGCTAGTCACGGGCGGTGCCGGATAGAGAAATACCCAAATATATAAGCGGGACTTGTTTACTATTTTAGCAAAGACTAACATTTGATTTTATTCTATTGTTATGCCTTGTGATGTGGATAACGTAATTTATTCCTTTCCGTTTTATTGTTGATAATTTTAGTGACTGTAAACTTCACATAAATTCTGTGCAACATAAAACTAAAAAAAATAGCGTGCCTTCGACAACATAATTTATGTTCGATTTACTCTTAATGCTGATTGCCTGTGATGTTTCGTTGCACATACTCGATAAACAATCAATTCAGGAGTTCTGAAATAAATACAATCTCAAGGTGACGTTACTAAGTCCCACAACGTTGGGTAACTATGTACTAACTGTAAGCGAAGACATAGTAAATAAGATCAAATATGTACTAAAAAATACATGGCTGTGGTTGTGTTGATGAGACGGCAGATCGTAAAAAAAATGTTATAGTACGTGTACTGGACCCTCTTAACCCGACATTTCCACTGTTACTAGCTAGCAAAAGACTAACTGAGTGTACTGGCCAAATCATTACGCGGGTGGTGCTGGAGACGTTAGAATAATTTAACCTGTCAAAAAGTCAAGTGTTGATGTTTGTGACCGATAGTGCCGCGACAATGCGGTTAGTAGGCCGTTCTCTTCAAGAACACGGTTGTAGGTTGTTACATGTGTAAAGTGCCTGCTTTACATCTTGTGGCAGAATCCATTCGACAAGGATTTTCCGAGGTAGATGCATTAATAGCAAGCACAAAATAAGTGTTTCTTAAATCTCCTAAACGTCTTCGCGGATTTCATAGCAAGTATCCCGGTATTCCCGAACCACCACAGTTGATTCTTACACGGTGGGGAACATGGTTCAATGCAGCATATTATTATGCGCATTATTTAAGCAAATAAAGCTGTGATACTACAAAACAATCCAGACGAGGCTGCAGCTATTAAGGAAAGCCAGGCAAAATTCGAATGTTTCTGTTGAAATAGCTTTAAAAACTATTCACAAAAACTATAAAGGATTACATGACGCCATACAAAAAGTTACAAAACAGTAACGTTGTCGTTAACGGAGTCACTGCAAATAGTGGACGAGATAAATCGACTGCTACACTCTATCGGTGATGGAAAAAATGAGCTCGTTGGAGAAGAGTTCACGTTTTACCAGATTAAGAAATTGTGATGGAACTGATGGTGCATCTGCAGATCCATTAAGTGAGTTCAAAGACTATTTTAAGTATGCTTGTATTACATCAATAGATGTCGAACGGTCGTTCTCAAAATATAAAAATATTTTTTCACCACATCGAATATTACTTTCGGAGACAACCACTGAAACATACATGATGCTGCAAAGTTTTGACACATCTTTTCCAGTTTGTGATAACCAAGCTAGTTAAGAGGGTAAGTTGTGCATACATTGTTATAAACTGTAACAGTTTATTGCTTTTATTGCTAATTAATTTCTTTCATTACACTTATTATGATGCGTACGCCTATGTCTTGTGGCGCATTTTTGCCAACTCTACTCATAATTATTATAAACAAATATATGTCTACCATGTCATAAAGAATTTTAATATTTCATGAAGTTTTAGATAAAAAAAGGAACGTAATAAAATTTTTGGTCCCAGATAAAAATTTTAATCGAGGGATAGTGTAATATAGGTTAGTATTATATAGACTGAAAGTCTTAATTGCTCTTTAAAATGGTTTTTAAGAAACCATAAGAATTTTAGCTTTATTTCGTTTACTGAATTATTAATACCAACTTTTTTTATTGGAACTGATGCAGTATTTGCCAAACTATTATGTTCGTCTATGCTACTTATTTTTTAAGTATTATTATTCAGTGGATTCAGGTGTCTGTCATAAGGTTATCGATGCTTAAGAAATGATACCTCGCATCTTCCTTTTTGCCAGAATTTGATTTATGATTTTCTATATAGAACAGTTCCTGGATACCTAAAACTCTACTTAAAAGAGTACCTCTTATAACGGCAAATAATGAATAATAAAATTAGTTTTGTTCGTCTCCTGTAAAATTGCTAATTTGCAGATAAGCGGTATTGTTCCTTAAGCGTCGTTATAATTTCTTAAAGTTCTTTAACATTTGATACCAGTAAACAAGAAACAATAATATTCAAACTTCTTCAGTTTGTTTTTAAATATTATTTTTCAAATTTATTTTTGATAAATATTGACTAGTAGTCCAAGAAAATGAGGTGGGAAGTTGACAAAAATTAGGTGGTGGTTGAAAATATTTGAAAGTTGTTCAGAATTAAAAATTGAGCATATTAGTAGACCTACTACAGAGCAAAGAAATGGATTGTTTAGGGCCTCAAATAAATGTGGTGTCTACAAATGTTCCTCTATTTTAAATATGCGCCAATAACATCTGTCGAGATAGTTCGTTTTCAACATATAAATGGATGTTTACACTCAAACATTTTATAGTTTCGCTGTTATAACGACATTAATAAAATAAGTTTTTTCTTCTAGTTATTTTAAATTTGAGGATGATTTTAATATTTATCTCAACTATCTAGACTGCAAACCTCATTAAGTAAGTGATTTTTTTCCACATTTGTTTAATTTATTTAGTATTATATGAAATAACAACAATGTACTTAAATTTTTACAACTATTAAAAATGTGTTAATATTTTAATTTCCATTTTTTTAATTTATTTTTGTACTTGAAATCATTATGTGCTTCACTACTCAATTATTATGTTACAGTAAATGGAAAAAATATATCCATTTAATAATATAACTATATTTATCTAAATGTTGTTAATATAAATTTTTGTTGTATTTTGTAATCCTAAAGCTGCGTATTCAGAACACATTTACGGGCACGAACGGTTTGCATTCCATTCCCTTCCATCAAACCACTCATAAATAATTTATACACACGACTGACATACAAACATCCGATTGCCTATGAAATAAAATAAACAATGAAAATTGAATTAACCGCTATCGGAACTTTGCACTTGTGTATATCTGCCTGCCGTCTGCACCAATCATCTGCGCTCATTTTGTTCCCTATCCTGACTAACGCTGCAAAGCTTATGTGAACAGACTTTAGATGTTCAAAGGGAACGCACACGTAAACTTGCTCAGTGTGGACGGAATTTTGATGTAAACGGTCTCGTGTGTTGTGTATGGTAAATATATGGATATATATTCCCTTCAGATATTTCCTTTCGTCAAATCACACACAATTAATTTACAAACACGACTGAAGCAAAGATTTGTGCACAAACACAGATTTTATTTTATTTTTATAAGTTTAATGAACAAACCTATTTGTGCGCAAATATGCTCAAATGAATACGCAGCTTAAAACGTCGTTTTCTATTATATTTTTATCCCATTATATCACCTAAATACCAAGAATATTTTCATAAAATTCACAGCACCTACTTTTTAACTATTTTTTAAAATTATTATTGCAACAAATTATTTAACAATAATGAGATGACATTATACAATTCTATGAAAAAACTGTTTAAAGAAAATTTTGAACATGTACTTCTTTGACTGAAATACAAAAAATATTTAATTACTTGCAATCCAATTTTCTGGTAACAGATATTCTATCATAACTTACAACCTCATATTCGTTATATTCCTGTATTAATGGTCAAGTGGCATGTGCTAGAATGTTTTATCTCTATTAACTATCAACCTATATTACACTTACCACAATTATTATTGTCATTACCTTTAAATCTCATCCTTTTATAAAACTATTATAGTCATATATAACATTATTGTTATAATTGTTCATTACTGTGCTACTGTAATGTCCGTAATTTGTACTGTTATTAAATTCATAAGAAGGATTATTATTCGGGTAAGGTACCAAATCACTTGAATAACTATAACTTTGACAGTCATTACTTAAGCTTTCGGGGCTAGAGATTGCACTGGAATTATAGTCCTGCATAAAACTAGCATTGGTAATACTCCCACTGGTTACCACAGCATTTCCAAGTTTCTGCTCCAAATTTTTTGTGGTAATGCTGTTTCCATGTTTACTGATGGATACTGTAACATTGCCCACATTTACAATGACATTCTCATCAGCGTTGGAATATTTTTCTATATCGTTGACAGCTTGGGACAGGGCGTAAATATAGTTATGCGCAAAACGTAATGTTTCGATCTTCGTCAGTTTGGTATCTTCAGGAAAAGTAGGAAGAACGCATCTAAGTCGTTCTAAAGCTTCGTTCAACATGTGCATCCTATTTCTTTCTCTATCGTTGGCCTTTAAACGTCTCACTCGTTTGATTTTCATAATTTGAGTTGGACTCTTCGCCCTTGACACTCTATTGCGGCCAGTAGCATAGCGTCGTTTTGGTTTTTCTTTATCGCTGTTTTTAATCGGTGAAGAGGTTTTGATTTCATCGTTATTCAATGGATAAAAGAATTCCAACTCTTCCTTTTATCAAATAAGTTACGTTTGCAATGGGATATCTCATTCCAATGCTCGTATTTACTGGGTGTTGCTAACCTCCTATCCAATTCCCCAAGGCTACTGTGAAAAGCGGTATTGAATTTGTTGTAAAGCTCGTGATTGTAGTTCTTCTCTGTCTTTCTTGGCGAATTGTCATTGTCGAACTCGAAGTAGTCACTGCGATCATCCGTGAAATCAGATGTTTCCGATTTAAACGAAAATTCAAAACCAGAATCGCAGCTGTCTTCGTAGTCTGTGAATTTCATGGCATCAAAAGTGGGACATTCTGAAAACATGTTTATAAATTAATACGGAGTGTTAAAAAAAATTATTGTGTCTTGTCAATCTCTCATTTATTTTGTTCACGATAGTTATGCTAACAGTTTTCTGAAAGCATCCGTGTGTTATATGGGAACTATTCATTAAGAGGCATATCCTTATACAACAGAATTGGAAAACCGGATATACCCGAAATGATGACCAAAAACATGAATATGAATATACTGTAAAACAGAATCCTCGTAGTTGCCATAAACGTAAGAGTATCAAATAAATCTAAAAAGAAGAAATATTTTCTAAACTTTTTCGAGAAATAATCACGAATCGAGATATTTGCAAAAAACGCCTTTTATAGACTTCTATTATCTATTCTGTGGAGTAAATTATTTTTTTGTTCCGTCTTTATTTAATACAGAATAATTTGGTATAATCGGTTTATCAAAATTCTTAAACAGACAAACTGCTTATATTAAAAATCATTGACAGAGAGATTGTAATATGTATCTAGGCCAGTAATTGAAATTAAAAATTTTAAAAAATATTACCAATAGGATATTGATCTATCGATCTATCATGATTTGAAGGTGTAATCCAATGCAGGTCGGGGTATTTGCCCGCTGAGTAGTTGTTTCCTTCAAATCATATTTAATAACATTAGTTTAGTCCACCTGGGCTAGGGGTCGCCGCTCTCGGTACTTGCTGTGACGCAAGTCGCTATCCGCCACAGAGACATCCATGATGTCGGTCGGATAGTAGCATTCAGACCATATGAGAAGTTTCATACCTCTCACCACTATTCACTTTACCTTAGTTAGGATATAACTAGCAGGTTGCTACTATCATTTGTCTGTTCCATAACCTATGGCATACTGAGGAGAACAAATAAGTTCGAAATCGATCTATGTCTGGTTAGGAATTGACAAATGATATTGGCTATCGATCTATCATGATTTGAAGGTGTAATCCAATGCAGGTCGGGGTATTTGCCCGCTGAGTAGTTGTTTCCTTCAAATCATATTTATATATATATATATATATATATATATATATATATATATATATTTCCCTGTAGAGATGTCAAGCTAGTAACACGTATGTGAATTTGGCTCCTGATAAAGTAGTTTAAACAGAGTAAAAAGAGTGATATAAAAAAAAATTAAATAAATATAAACAGTAATATTTATACATATATGTATAGTGATTTGTAAAATAAGTTTAATAGAATTGCAGTGCAGTGAATAAGATAACTGGAAGTAGGTTTTCAATATGGTTCTGTCAAAAAAAGACTTAGAAGATATTGGGAAGATAATTGAGGAAAAAATTACCTTATCATTGAATAATGAAGAATTTTTGACCAAATTTATGGAATCCATACATAATAAAATTGGTGAGAAATATGAAAAATTAATTACTAAACAAAATGACTCGATTAATGCCTTAAAGAAAGAAATAGCAGCATTGAAAAAAGGCAATACTCAGCTTGAAAAAGAGGTAGATAACAATCAACAGTTCTCAAGAAGTTTAAATATTAGAATTTTTGGAATACCTCAGGAGAGTGAGAAAGAAGATACCAAAAAAATTGTATTAAAACTTATTAACGAAAAAATGAACATCAAAGGAATGAAAGATAACGATATAAAAAAGTGTCACCGCATACAAGCAAAACACCCAACAGCTGGTAATAAGATCACGACCGCCTGCGATACTGGTCAGGTTTTTTCATTGACACGAAACGCTCAGAGGTTATGAAAAATAGGAAAATCCTTAAGTCCACTGGTATTTCAGTGCAGGATGATCTGACGAAAAATAGGTTAAATTTGCTGAATACTGCCAAACAAACTTTTTCTAAAGAAGCGGTATGGTGTTATAATGGAAATGTGTTGGTAAAATTTAATAACATTGTCCATAGAATTACTGAGTTAAGTGATATATCAAACATCAAAGCTAGATAAGTTCTATGTCATTTATTGAATAAACGATATCGTTTATTTTCACATATTTCCGTTTTGAAAGATTTATTTTCCATTCATATGTCGATTTTGGCTTTCGTTAGCTGATTAATAAAAAAAAATTGTATGTGTATTGTTTAAACAATTTATTATTATTTTTTTTCATATGGAAGCATTTTGTAAATATTATAATTTTAGTCTTAATAATGAACTGCATTTATTTTTTATTTCTCATATTTTTGTTGCATATGATTTACTCTGCAAATTGTTTTCTTGTAATTTAATTTTAGGAGACAAATATATGAGTACTTGATTGAAACTTATCTTGACTGTTTTTAAACGATATATATTTTTTTAGTGTTAGAAGTAAATTTCTTTAAATAACAGCTGCCTAGTTGATTTGTATACATATATAACACAACATTATTATCTCCTTACTGTTTTACTATTCTGTATTATAAGTTTTTCTAGTTTCTATTTTTTACTTTGCTTATTTAACAAGGTGAATTTTAATATAAAATTGATCGATTAATTTAACAGGGACTACATGAATTTTATTACCTAATTGTCTTTTAATAAATTATTATTTTTACTGTAATATAGTTCTTTTTCAGCATATCTATTGATAATGAATACTGTTAAGGTAGCACATATTAATGCACGATCTCTTTTGGCAGGTTTTTTGGGATTTAGTGAATTTATTCAAATAAATAATTATGACATTTTTCTAATCAGTGAGAGCTGGCTAAGTAATCAAGTTAATGATGAGATGGTGCGTATTCGTGGTTATACTATTGTCAGGGAGGATAGGCCTGGAGCTCTGAGAGGGGTGGAGTATGCATTTACATAAAAAAAACAATTAAATATGAAAAAAATTGAGGTAAGTGGGAATGATGCGTTGGAACAGCTGTGGGTTAAAATAATTTTTTTCGAAACAAAAATATTGTATAGGAGTTTTGTATCACCCTCCAAACAAAAATTTTAAAAGTTTTTTGGACTTATTTGAGGACACTCTTTCAAATATTATACCAGTTTGTGATGATATAATATGTATGGGGGATATCAACACTAATCTATTGGATATAGAAAATAATTGTACAACACAATTTAATAATTTAATAAATGATTATGAACTGTCACAATTAATTAATGAGCCTACACGCATCTCTTTAAATAAAATGTCTTTAATTGATGTTGTTATTTGTTCAGGTGGGGTGGATATTAATTCCAGTGGCGTTGACCATTATAATCACTTACAGACAGATCATGAATTAGTTTTTTGCTATTTTAATAATGTCAGACAAAAACCCTCTCCTGTATATATAACTTACAGAGACTATAAATATTTTAATAAGGATGCATTTAACTTAGACTTAGAGTCTCTTGCTTTTGATAATATATTTTTTTTAGAAGGAATTGATAAAAAAATTTTGTATTTTAATAACTTAATAATTTTGTTATTTGATAAACATGCTCCTTTAAAAACGGTCAGATGTACAAAATCAAAGGCACCTTGGTTAACAGATAATATCAAGTTGATGATGAGTATTAGGGACGAAGCTCTTCACACATATAAAAATTCTGGTGATCCAGAGCATCTTTTTGACCTATAAAAATTTAAAAAACTTTACAACTAAAGCAATAAGAAATGAAAAGAAAGCTTATTTAAATTTCCGTATAAGAACAGGTACATCTAAAACATTATGGAAAGATCTTGATGAACTTAATGTCCATTCTCGCAAAAAAAACAATATTGACATACCGGCTAATATTTCAAATGTTGATCAAATTAACAGTTTTTTTGCAAATTCTGTAAAAAATATGGCTATTGGAAATTTTCAAGACACCAAAAAATTTTATTCTGATAATCCTTTAGGTGTTACTGAAGAATTTAATTTTTCTCTAACTACAAGTGAGCATATTTTTGAAATTATTAAAACTATAAAAAGTAATGCCCTGGGTATTGATCAAATTAATATTAATATGTTATATTACTGTTGCCCATATATTCTGCCTTATATTACACATATTTTAAATTCTTGTTTGTTAGAAAACTATTTTCCTCACTTATGGAAAACGTCCTTAGTTTTACCACTGCCCAAAATTCAAATACCTAAAGATTTTAAAGATCTAAGGCCCATTAGTATGCTTCCTCCACTATCTAAAGTTTTAGAAAAAATTTCGTCAAATCAAATAAAAAATCATTTGTGTAAATTTAATATTTTACCACAAAACCAGTCTGGTTTTAGGCAAGGTCATAGCTGCACTACTGCACTCTCGGACATTTTAGATGACATATTAAAAGCTACAGATAATGATGAACTAACCGTATTAATTCTACTTGATTACTCAAAAGCTTTTGATTGTATAAACCACGAAATTTTATTGTCAATACTGCATTACATTGGGTTCAGTAATAATGCAGTAGAGTTTATTCAAAATTTTCTAGTAAATCGAAAACAAATTGTAACATTAAATAATAAATCATCTTATGAAGAAACTTTAGATCGTGGAGTACCTCAGGGATCTATTCTGGGGCCTTTACTGTTTTCAATATATACCAGTCAAATGCACAAAAAACTGTTAACGTGTAATATGCATTGTTACGCAGATGATACACAAATTTATAAATCATTTAAGCCAGCGGATATGGATATGGTTATGAATTCAATAAACACTGATTTGCAGATTTTAGTAGAGACATCAAAAGACCACGGTTTATGTATAAATCCGAATAAGTCGGCAGTTATGTTTTTTGGGAAAACTACATTGCGTAATAGGTTCATTCAGTACCTAAATATTAACATTGATAATATACCTATCGAGTGTGTTAATGAGTCAAAAAATTTAGGCTTAACAATTGACACTACTCTAAGATTTAAAAATCATATTAATAGTTGCATAAAAAAATCATTTTGCAATCTAAAAAAATATATATGCTAGCAAAGATATCTTAAATAAAAGTACTATTAAATTATTATGTGACTCTCTAGTTCTGTCTCACTTTACCTTCTGTGACATAATATATGGACCTTGTCTGGACTTTGATACAGCAAAAAGGATACAGAGGGTTCAAAATTCATGCGTAAGATTAATTTGTGGTATTAGACGTAGAGAACATATTTCTCACAAAATAACAGAAATCAATTGGTTAAATATGTCTAATAGACGTTTACTTCACTCCGCAATATTTTTTCACAAGATTGTAACCACGAAGACGCCACCTTATCTATATAATAAAATTCGATTTAGAACAGATGTTCATAATATTAATATAAGAAGAAAATCTTTTATTACTCCTCCTGTCCATAAAACAGTATTGTATCAGAGATCATTTTCTTACAACATATCAAAAGTTTACAACAAAATACCTGCTAGCTTGAAATCGTGCAATATAAATAGATTTAAATTACAATTAGGTAAATTATTGTTAAGGAATCAATGAAAATATTTTAAACTTCTAGGCAAGATGTTATTAACAATGTAATTAATTGTTTGTTATGGGGATTCGATAAGTAGGGTTAAGTATTAAGGGGGTTAAGTGGTAGAACAGTATATGATTACTGAACTTCGCCTCCTCAAATTTTCAAGCAAATTGTACTTATAATTTAAAATTGTGGAATAAAGGCCATTTATTATTATTATTATTATTATTATATATATATATATATATATATATATATATATATATATATATATATATATATGTATATATATATATATTAGAGTGGCCCTTATTTGTCAAAGTCGGAAATTTTCATATGCTAACCTCTAAAATGGTTCTTTACCATGAAAAAATAAATCCCTGCAAATTTCAGCGCAATTGATTAAATTTAACCCGTGCCGAAATAGCGTTAAAACTTGCATTACAACGTTGCATTGTAATTGCCAGCCGCCACGTGCCACGCTGCACAACTCTGCACCGTAGGTAGGTGAAACATGATTCATTGTTGTTTACTTCGACTATTGACAAGTTCAGACTTGTATTAACGCAAATGTCTGCCACGTTACGGAATACTGACATTGTCTTGATAGTCATACATAGTCATACATTGTCTTGATAGTGATAGATTTTGCAGTAATTATTGAATAATGTAAGATAGTTTTTCTTTGCGCCTGTTATTTGTCATGGCTTCATCTTCGAAAAGAGCTTTGCGAAAAGATTGCGATGTATTTTTTAATAGAAAATTATTCACCTCAAATTATTGGCAACAAGTTACCATCAAAGAGAGAAGTGTTAAAAGTTTTATTATTTAATTTGCAAGAAGTGAAATTGACGTTACAAGATGGTGCGCGTTTAGCGATTAGGGAAACACTGTTGTTTTGGGAGAAGGCGAGAATTCCAACCCAAAGTGAGAAGAACTGTATACCAAAATTAAAAAAGTTGCACGTAGAGTGGCGAGATCTTCAAAAGTATGCAAAAATGAGTCGAGAGAAGAAATCTGCGAAGCAATTGGAGAAAGAAGATAAATTTGTTGATGACCTTGACAATCTTTTTGATATCGCTGCGGAAAATGCCTTAACTTCAATGACGAACCTAGAAGATATTGAATTTTTGAGAAGACAGCGAGAGAATCCAGGGGCAATGCATGACGCCCGCTGGTTGTCAAAGGCAATTTATTCGTTAAAGATTTATGTATTTAGAAATCAATTTAAGATGAATATCAGTACGAAGAAAGCACTTCGTGACGTTTGTATTTTTATTGTGAAAATTTATGCAAAAAATTGATTTCTATCTCCGCTCTCAATTAAAATGCCGCAGTCTGATTTGAATCTACTTAAAAATCTGTATAAATATCGGAACATTGAGGAAGCAGTATCTAATATCACTTTAACTCAATTGCTCAATTATTTGTGATACTTGAGCCCTGAGGCTGTTGCCTTTTCTTTTTTTTGATGATGATGTCTCTTTTGAAATAAAAGAAAAGATGCGTCAAAAAATGAAGGAACCAGAATGTTCAGAAGATTTCAACGATGAATCTGATAAAGAAGTGCACGTTATAAAAAAAAATATTTACAAACGTTCAGACCTTGAAGAGGTTGGAGAACTGGACGAATTTACTTCTCCCAAGACAAAAATATTTTTCTCTTGTTTTAACATAGAAACATCTTTTCTCGAGAAAAGTCCTTCCGAGTGGGATGCAGATGAAGGCTATGGACGAGCAAAAACAATAGTAGAAAAAATTAGAGTTACAAACGATACAGCAGAAAGAGGAGTCAGATTGATGGAGGAATACAATGATAAGTTGAGCTGAAACGATGAGCAGAAACAGTTCATTGTAAAAGTTGTATCTGACTACCGAAAAAAGTATCCAGACTCCAAAAAATCTACTCTGTGTACGGGTACTTCTTCAAATAAATAGATTATGTCAATGCTGTATAATTCAATAACGCAATAATTTTAATTCTGTTCTTTTTCAAATTTTGTTATTACAATGGTTTATATTTTGTTATTTCAATAAAGAATTCATTTTATTTATAATCTTAGCGTTTTCGGCACGGGTTAAACTGTATCTATTCGGTTGAAATTTTCAGGTGATCATTTTTTCATAATAGAGAATGGTTCTAGAGGGTAGCATGCCAAAAAAATTAAAAAAATAAATTGCCCATATAAATAAGGGCCACTCTAATATATATATATATATATATATATATATATATATATATATATATATATATATATATATATATATATATATATATATATATATATATATAAGATGTTATTTTATTTGAGAAATTTGCTGTTAACATTTTTACTCCTATTTGAAACCCACCCTATATATAAGATGTTATTTTATGTGAGAAATTTGAATAGAAATATCATGATTCTTCCTGAAATACGCTTCAGATTCTAGTGATATAAGACAAATGTAAACACAGAAAATTCAAAATTTTAAATATGCATCTTAAGTACCGGGTTTTCAAAAGTGATTGATTATCATTATCAAAACTACATTCCCTTTCCACCAGTTTAATATATTGTCGGGGAAATTAGCCTTCAATGGGTTCGCTGCCAGTTATGTACAGCGGTACTTCGATGGAGATCAAAGGTCAAATTAAATCTCTTTCGGAACTGGGTAATATTTAAACACCATTTGGAACTGGGTTGTGCAAAAAGAAATGAAATAAAAACGCTTCAATTACATTACAAACAAGGAATTAATTAAGGAAAGACGTAACCAATGATTATGATTATGTATTTCGTAACCATACTGTTTTAATTTAAACATATACAGGGTGGCCAGTTATATTTTGTTCCATTTGATCTTAAATAATTCTGGAACAACAAAAGATATCAAGATGAGGTTTTCGCAGATTAATTTTGATTGACTGCAAGATTTTTTATGGTATTTTTATTTTGTTGTGACAACCGGATATACCGGAAACAAAATGATCGATTTTCAGAAATAGGATAGATTTGTTATTTCAAATGGAACATATTTCCAAATTCATAAAATTTACTTTCTCCTCTTTCCAAAAAATGTAATACAGGTTATAGTTATTTTTAAAAATGACGGATTTATAAACCTTCGAATAATTTACTATATGTCGATAAAAACTTTTGTTTTAATTTTTTATTGTTGCCCATGAAAATAAATTGATATATATTCCAGAAAAACTTATTTCCGTCGGAGTTTGACAAACTATTTTGCTTTACCAGTGAAAAATATTCTTTTTTAATCAAAAAAACTTAAAGTTCAATAATATTTTCCACCCTGTACAAAAAAGGAAGCACCTAGTGTTGGTTAAACAGGAATGAAACATCATTCAATTTGTTGTTGAATTTGTATCCAGGAGCCTAAGAAATTAACATTTAAAATACAAAAAAAGAAAATTTGAATAAAACAGACCCTATGACACAGATTATTTGTCAACTACTGTATCACTAACACAAAGCATATAGCCGACGGAAAATATTTTTCACCATCAGTCACATTTGATGCCCTGGTATATTTCTGATACAGATTGACAAACTGTAGGACTTGGTATAGAATTACATAAAAAATGCAAAGATCACTTATAAGTAAGCCTGGCCAAGCGATGGTAGATTCAGGGTCGGGCGCAATACCAATGCCATCGCGCGCTTGTTTACGATGACGATGACACAACACAACGACCGTACGCTGATAAAGTGAATAAATTTATCGGCGAATTTCCGGATTTATTCTATGATGAATGTAAAATAATTTGTAAAGTTTGTGATCAAGACTTAATGTGCTGGAATAAATACGGCTGCAAAATTCATGTCAATAGTAACCGGCATAAAAATAAAAAAAATGGCGTGTCTTCTTTGGAACCTCAGTTTATGTTTGATTTACTGTTAATGCTGATTGCCTGTGATGTTCCTCTGCGCATATTGGATAAACTAGCATTTCGGGAGTTCTGCAATAAATACAATCCCCAGGTGAATTTACCAAGTCGTTCATCGTTACGTAGATATGTACCAAGTGTTCGTGAAGACATTGTAAATAGGATTAAATGTGCATTAAAAAATACACGGCTGTGGTTATGTGTTGACGAGACGACAGATTGTAAAAAAAATTCTATTTTAAATGTTATAGCACGTGTACTCGACTCTGTTAAACCAACATTTCCACTTTTACTAGCTAGCAAAAGACTAACTGCGTGTACTGGCGAAACAATTACGCGGGTGGTGTTGGAGACTTTCGAAAAATTTGCACTGTCAACAAGTCAAGTGTTGATGTTAGTGACCGACGGTGCTGCGACAATGCGATTGGTGGGCAGTTTTCTTCAAAGAGACGATTGTAGGTTTTTACATGTTACGTGTAAAGTGCATGCGTTCCATCTTATAGCAGAAACGATTCGAAAATGTTTTCCAGAGGTAGAGGCATTAATAGCAAATACAGAAAAAGTATTTCTCAAATCTCCTAAACGGCTTCGAGCGTTTCACACACTGTATCCTGGTATTCCGGAACCACCAGAGCCGATTCTTACACGTTGGGGAACGTGGTTGAAGGCAGCTTTTTATTATGCTGAATATTTTCAACAAATAAAAGCTGTGATACTACAGTTCAACCCTAACGAGGCTGCAGCTATTAAGGAAAGCCAGACAAGCTTTCAAGATGTTTCCCTTGAAACAGATTTAAAAACTATTTATAACAATTATAGAGGACAACACGACGCAATAGAACAACTGCAAAATACTTCGTTGTCGTTAGTGGAATCGCTGAAAATAGTAGACGACGTAAATACATAGCTACAGACTATAAATGATGCAAAAAAATAAGCCCGTTATTGAAAAATTCGAGAGTGTATTACGGAAAGATCCTGATTTTACCAAACTTACTTATAAGTTTGCATTTAAACTCTAATGTAGGAATTGACAATTGAATAAATCAATTGATATGAAATTGAAGGTCAAATAAAAAAAGTTATGATCAAAAAACTGAAAAATATAAAAATGGATACCCCGCGTATTAATGTGGAAATGAACATCTGAAATGCCACTTTCAAGTAATACACCCTGTATATTTAGCTCAGTTTAAAGAAAGTTTCTTCCATATATATAATATATTATCTTTGTCTTTAATACTTAATAAGAATGAGATATTAGGATTTTAATTTAAAATAACACAAATATATTTTTTATAACATCTATAACAGCAAAGAAAAATATTTATACAATTTATTTATTTCAAAAATTAAAGTAATTATATATACTTTATTTACAACAAATAGAATTGTGAGCCCATTCACAACACAAACAGGGTAATAATTTTTTTTAAATGAGTGTGGATGTGAAAGAAACCAATCCCGTTTGATTACATTCTATAGAGCCACTTAAAAAACGAAACTTATGAAAAATACCACAAATATTGACGGTATTAAATAAAAAATTCAACAAGAAATATATTTAATTAACAACCCCATTATTTTAAGCAGATGTAGAGAGAATTACATCAAACACTTTCTTCTTTGATTGCAGCAAAATGGTAATATTTTCAAACATTCCTTATAAATGATATGTGTAAATTACTTTAGTTTTTGAAATACATGAACTGCCTAAATGTTTTTCTTTGATTTCATAGATAACTTTGTTTTAAAACATATATTTTTTTATTTTAATTTAAACCCCAATATCTTAATAAATATGAAAGATAATGATAATATATTATATTGCCAAATTCAAAAAGAAATTTTCTTAAAACTGAGCCATACAGGGTGTATAGAATAAAAAAAGTTGAAGTAAATACCGGTTATACCAGAAGTGAGAAATATGTACAATTTATTTCAAACTTATTTGCAACATAAAAAACGTCGGCTTCTTTGATCCTTTTACCGTCGTCAAGAAGCCGACATTTTTTATGTTACAAATAAGTTTGAAATAAACTATATATGATACGGCATTTACAATCAGCAAAATGTTACATGTCTATTTCTGCATTAATATACAAGGTGTCAATTTTTGTTATTTCAATTTTTGGCCATAACATTTATTTGTAGTTCAATTGGTATTTTCTCCTAAGAAAAAATGTGTAAATGTAGTTTAATTTTTTTCTGGGTGAAAAATTAAGCAATGTAATCAAGTGAGCCATTTAAAATGAACACCCGTACAGGGTGAGAAAAAGCTGACTTCCAAACCTCTTTACCAAAAACAGTAGATGATTATACCTTGGAAATCGGCTATTGTTATACCTGTGTCAAAAATTAGTAATCCATCACTAGTGTCTCACTTTAGACCCATTAGCTTATTGCCAAACTTATCAAAAATTCTTGAAAAAAATTGTTTCTGAGCAGCTCAGATTATTTCTCGACAAAAATAAAATATTACCGTCAACGCAACCTGGCTTTAGGGCCCATCACAGTACAGCCACTGCTTTGCTGCAAGTGACAGATGATATCTTTGCAGTCACTGATGAAAAAAAGAATACTGTTTTGATACTGTTAGATTATAGCAAAGCGTTTGATACGCTAGATCATTTGATTCTGTGTTCCAAATTAAAACATTTTGGGGTGAGTACTGCTGCAGTCGCATTCTTTAAAAATTACCTATCCAATCGAACTCAAAAAGTTTTTGTAAATGGTGAATTTTCTGAAACTGCTGTTCTTAATCAAGGGGTGCCTCAAGGTAGCATCTTAGGTCCTCTGCTTTTTGCTATTTACACTGCCGATTTTTCTAAATATTTAAAATGTTGTAAAATGCATCAGTACGCTGATGATACGCAAATTTATTGTTCCTTTCACTTGCATGACATTGGCAATTCTGTTCCTAAAATAAACTCCGATCTGCTTACTATTTCTAAAATATCTAGAGCACATAAATTAATTCTCAATGAGTCTAAAACAGAATTATTAGTGTTCGGTTCTTACAAGGATACAGTTGTGAATAATCCTGATTTTAATATTATTGTTAATGGGGTGACCTTAGTTCCTACAAACTCTTGTAAAAATTTGGGACTGTACCTTGATGTGGATCTTAGGTTCACTGAGCATGTCAATAATTTGTTGAAAAAATCTTATTGTAAATTAAGAACACTGTACATTCATAAAGATTTTCTTAGTACAGATGTAAAGTTAAGAGTTTGTGATGCTTTAATATTAAGTTACATTTCTTACTGTGATACTGTTTTTTGGCCTGCCTTGTTAAGGAAAGATAAAGATAGTTTACAAAAAAATTCAAAAGTCTTGCTTGAGATTTTCTTATAGTCTACGAAAATTTGACCACATCTCAGATAAGTTCAGAGAGTCACATTGGCTAAACTTAGATGAACCGTTTCAACTCCATATGGCGTGTCTAATTTATAAAATAAATAATCTACAAGTTCCGGAATATTTGTTCAAAAAACTAATTAAAGGTAGTTTTATGTACAACTGTCGTACGTGATCTCGAGACCTGTATACGGTGCCGAGGCATAGTTCTGCCCAATTTGAAAGATCCTTCGTATATAATGCTACTAAATTATATAATAATTTACCCCATAACCTTAAATCAGCTTCTAGTTTGCCCAAGTTCAGAGAACAGATCAAAAAACTGTTGTTTAATACTAGAAATAATTAAGCCAAATAGGTACAATCTGTATATATATATATATATATATATATATATATATATATATATATATATATATATATATATATATATATATATATGTATATATATATATTATATATACGTATATATATATATATATATATATATATATATATATATATATATATATATATATATATATATATATATATATATATATATATAACTGAGCTTTTGATATTATTATGTGGAAGAGCAACACTGTTGAACGTCGCCATTCCCATAAAAATATACTTTTTGTAAATTGTTTAGAAGATAAATAAAGTCAAGTTATTATATTATTATTATTATTATTATTATACAGTGTCTGTGAAGTATGGAATATATTCATTATTTCTTAAACCAAAAATATTTCGAAAAAATCCTCTGACATGGCGTTTTTAACTTCACCTGCATACTTTATCCTTGATTTTTTTTGGATATGACGGCATCAGTGTTTTCGTTATGACATCATCGATATATTTTTTAACTTTTATATTTGTCTTTTTTGGATTCCGAATCAACAGCTGATTCCAAAAATAAAGCGCTCTTAGGGTCTAAAATTGATAAGTTTAAAGATGCGGCCATTTTGAATATAAGAATTTACTAATTTTTCATGATTTGTTTGAACAAATAATATTCAGTGGAATTAACGGTTAGTTAATAATTTATAGTAAATGTTCGAACTGTACTCCTTGTTGTAGCTGACAGAACCCTAAATGAAGAATAAAGTGTTGCTGAACCTTGTTTATAGTTTCCTGAGAAATGTTTTTTTATTTCTGTTCTAATTCTCTTTCTTTTAATTCAACAATGTTTTCCGGTTTGATTTAATAAACTAAGTTTTTTAGATGGTCTCACACAAAATAATCTAACGGATTGAGGTCCAGTGACCTTGGTGGTCATTCGATGGGTCCACATCTACCAATCCACCTGTTCAGAAATATTTGGTCAAGCTACCCTCGAACGTCTGCTGCATAATGGGGAGGCGCACCGTCCTGTTGATACCATAGGCTTTTGTCAACATTTCCAGGATTAATTCTACTGGAGAATAAATTTAATAACGTTGGAATGAGATAGCCCATTAAAAATTGGAGATATGCCGGTCCGTTTACAGCCATATCTAAAAAATAGGGTCCAATGATTCTATTTCTTACAATTCCCGCCCACACATTTGCCTTTTATGGATATTGTGTGTGCTGCTGCCACATCCATCGAGGATTTTTCCTTGCCCAGTCTCTATCATTCTGACGATTCACTTCACCATTTAATTTGAAAATGAATTCATCGGAGAAAATAATATTTTTTATCAGAAGAGGATCACCCTTGCACATACTCATCATTGTTTTACAAAATTGTATCCTCCGATCTGGATCATCATCATTTAGTTTATGCATAAGCTGGATCTTAAAGGGATGCCATTTTTTAATTATAATACTGTATGCACTGATGTTTTAGTAACATCATAATCGCAATTAACCTGCCGAACACTGGTATGTGGATTTTCTTCATCAGCCAGTAAAATATTTAATTTTGTATCCTCGTCAACAACTGGGCAACCTGTTTTGGGTAAATCTTCCACCTGTCTCTCTAATTTGTTTTTCAATTTTACTCACTGTTGATTGAGTTATGGGTGGTTCTAGATATTTATTATTAAATAAATTACATACTTCTTGTTGAGTTCACATCACCATACCCAATCATCGTAAGAATTTCAATTCTCTGCTTTACAGATAATCATGTGTAAATTAAAATAAATCAACAAAAATTATTGAGAAACCACTACTGGGGTAAAGTATTATTAAATGATTCACTGTCAATGACGATGATGATAAAACAAAAAAACATACAATTGTACTTTTATTTTAAATGGCTGTATCTTCCAGCTTATCAATTTTAGATCTTAAGTGTGATACATATTTGGAATCAGCTGTTGATGCAAAATCCAAAAAATGAAAATGCAAATATACAGCGTGTTCCATTTAAACAAATATCGATGAAGTCATAACTGAAACAATGATGACGTCATAATAAAAAAATTGAATTTAAAAATCGACGTGTCCGAGGATTTTTCAAAACATTTTTAGTTTAAAAAATAATGAATTTATTCGTTACTTTACGGACACATTGTGTATATTCCTAATGTGTAGCTGTTTGCTGTTTGTTTGTTCTAATAACATTAAAAAAATATACACCTAGTATGCAGATAATGCGTCGCGGCGCTGTAATTTTTTTTTCCAGAAGCATTCAACTTGTAATAAACCACTTGAAAGAACTTTTAATTATAAACACATTTTTTTTAAAATGTCTAATAGTTACAATTTTTCAGTTATAAGTTTTAAATGTTCTAAAGAAATTGTCCTAGATCTTAGTTCTAGTTGCCTATATAATTTAATTTCAATTTGATTGTCAATATAAAGAATTTAACAGGCAAGATGTCAAGTAAAATATGAATAAACATTTTAATTACATCGCGTTTAATATATTTCGTAGTGTCGATATTTATTTTGAAATTATCACAGGTTAACGACTTTCGAAACTTATTTTACGGGCCGTTGACGCAAAACTCCCCTTAATATTCTATAATATAATACATACTAATGATTTTAATCTACATGCTTTTAATATTAAATCCATCCGTCCATAAACAATTTCCACTATTTTTGATTTTATGAACACCGTGCTGCGTCCGTGACCAGCCAGTCATCACGAACCAAACTCATTTAAATTATAAATGCATTTTGTCTTACAAACTTAAATCATTACTACTCTGGTCTATTTTTCGCCTTTTTCAGACAAATATGTATGTAAATATGCCTCATTAATAAATAAATAAAATAAAGTTAGATAAACATGCTATAAAATTTCAAATTTTCACCTCATGTTATTAAAATGTAATGAGGATTCAAGCAATAATAGAAAATACAGGTTCCCACTAAATATAAAGGTCTTTGACCACAAGTCTGAATATTTACAAATTGTATATTATTCATCATATAAAATATATAAACGAATATTAAAAAAACTTCACGGTTAAAATAAATATACGATATAAATCGTATTATTTTAGACCCAACTAGGTTATACCCTGTTTTTTAAAAAAAATTACCTTTAAACTTAAGTACTATCCAAAATAAAAAACACGTAACTTCACTTAAACTCACGAGCCTAACACCCAAACTATATTAAGGATTTTGCAAACTAAATTGACTGTAGAGGGTGGTTGATTTTATATGAATCCGACCCCTCCACAGTTTAAGCCAGCATTTAGGGAACAAAGCATCCACATCCATTGGCCGACACTGGAATATAACAGTGGGTATGTGCCACCCTCCATATTTCATAATTGTTGCGGATTTTATTAAAAAAATTACCAACTAAATATATTTGTTAGTACTCTAGCAAATTTATATTTTTTAACATGTATACCGATGTCTAAGCAACCTGCGTAAATAAGTACAATTCATTAATTTCGAAAAGGCCACAAAGTTATGAGAAGTGAAAAATATAACATCAAAAAATTGTTGTTCTTTTAAGGTTTCAAAAAAAACGCTTCATATTATTAAAGTAATTGGCATAACTATCTTCAAAATTGCACTTGCACTTAAATTAGTTTCTTTGCATACATATGTATATTTAAAGAATTGATAATGTACAGGTTAGCCAACGAAAAGGCCCACCCTATATTTTGTTTCTTTTTCGAATTAGAAAAAACTGTTTTAAATGAAAGTTGTAGTGAATCAAATAAACTCTTTTAGAGCCCTTGCAAAGAATAGACATGTAGTCTCATAAAAGCAGCACAAACCAAAGTTACATTTTTTTAAATGGAACGCCCTATATTTTTTTACATTTTTGAAATCTGTGTTTTTTTTGTGATTTCAAATATATAGATATGTTGTATTTTATCTTTTACTGTTTTTTATTTATTGCAAATTTTATCCTACCAGCACATGCATGGTTATCGAGTTCACCACGGATATTTTTTTCTTCAGGTGGAAAATAACGACAGATTTCAAATTTCATAAAAAAATATAGATTTTTTACAAAGTTGCACCTTTTTGTTATTTGCACAGTGAAAAATGAATATAAAATAAAATTTCAAAACTTTATAGAAAACCAATATTTTTTGGATGAAATTTGAAATCTATCGTTATATTTTCCACCTGATTCTGAAAAAAAATATTTTGCAAATATTTTACAAATCGTTTAAAAAATAACCTGGGCGACCTCACAATTTTTCCAACTTTTTTCGCAAATTTCAATCGCAAATTTTTTTCTGCAAAACTTCTTCATTAAATTTAGTCTTGATAGTTATGCCTTAAAATAACTGTTAGGTCCCATGCTTCAATACGAAGATATGAGATAGCCTAAATTTCACCAGCCGCCGCTGAGTAGTAGCTACTTATTTTACTAGGCAAGTAGGCCACGACGGACCTTTTTACCTAGGGACCTACAGTTAAGCGTGGACTCCGAACCACGGTCCTCGGCTGACAACTAACCCGCCGCCTGGGCCTGCCCACCTTCACCGCTGACAGAGTGGCAAACCTCCTGGGTAGGTTTCATCGACCCTTCACCCGGGCTCGCCTCTCCACTTGCATCAGGCTAGCGGCCTTCCCGGGACTGTTGTCTGTTGACAGCCTACCGAGACTGTTAGACAAGCTGTCACAATCACATCAAGGTGATTTTCTTTTATGGAGTGGATGATGGGCTATGAATTCTTATAATTATCCTTTTTACTCAACTAGGAAGCCCCACGTTGAAAGCACCATGTCACAAATTGGGCAAGGCTTTGTTCGTGTTTTTTGTTTTCTCCTTAGCTGGGTTATTATTTTTTCTATTAAGTTGGGCGCCAGGTGACTTACTGCCACAAAAATAATTTTTGTTTTGTTGCCTTGGTGTTTGATCGTGAGAATGGAATTTTCTCGATTTTGTTTATACAGAGAGGTAAGGTAGCCTGTTCTTAGCCTCGTTGAATTTCTGAGTGCCTTTGGCTATGCTAGCAGAGCTGAGCAAGACTTCATCAACTCCTCTTCGGCGGTCATGGCTTAAGGGACTTGTTTCTACCTCAGACTTTGTAGCTGAAGGATTTAATCAAGCGGCTTATGCTTTTTATTTATTTATTAGGGCTTAAAAAAAATTTGGCACGAGGGGATCCCTGGCAATTTGGCATTTTCCTAGCCTGAAAATGACTTTAAAGAATACTGAAAATATTTTTTTCAGTCAGTTTTTATGTAAAAATAAAATTTTATCTGTGCAAAAATGTCTTTTCACTTTCCTGCGAATACTTTTAGAACTATGAAATTTATTTATCCAAAGTCGCTGAAGGCCAAAAAATAATTTGAACAGAGGGTTCTTTACAAAATTGGATTTTACTAGTAAGATCAGGTGATGTGTGTAAAATTTATTTGACGTCGTTAAGACCAAAAATAAAATTGGACAGGGAGTCCTTTAGATGAACGTAAAATTCATAATCATAAAACACTTTAAAAAAAACTTCTTGAAAAATTGGTGAAATTCAGCAGATTGGACAGCAAGTTGACATACAACTTGGATACTACTAGCCTGCCTAAAAGGTCGCGCAAGACTTCACAACTTTTCTTAATAATGAACGATTCGTAAAACTAAATAGTCGGATTCGGAAAAAAATTTGTTTGAGCAGTGTATCTTTTCATGCTTAATACTATTTTATTAAAATAAAAATAAATTTGAAAATTTATTTTCAAACGTCGAAAGTTATTGTAAATTTAAAAAATATTTCTTCTATGTCTTGGTGGACTAACAAAATGATTTAGATGAAATTTATTTTTTGTAAATATGTTAGCTAGGTCGATCCTTAAAACTCAAAAAATTTCAATAAATTCTGAAATTGTTAAATACATGAATTTTAAGTCAAGTGAAGCTTTAATTTTGAAATGTTAAATTTTCTAATATAAAACTGAGGTTCAAGAATTTATCTTAACAAACCTAGCCTCGCGAAAAAAATAATTTTGAAATCTTGGAGATCTCAGGCGACGATGTTCTTTTGCATAAACGTTTAATTTTTAATTTTTAGATAACCTATGTCCGTAGGAGCTGTATGTTGCCTGAAATTATTATTATTATTATTTTGTCTTAAACTATTTTACTTTGATATTATTTGTTATTTATTTAATTGACTTTATAAAAATTAATTTTTAGGTGTGTGCGACTAGCATCTTTTAAAATTTATATAATAGAAATGTAGAAATTTAGCTTTTACTATTTTATGATGGTTTTGGCCTCTAATAATTATTTGCTTGTGTTGACCACTGAAATTAAAATTTTGTGAGCCCTCTCGATTGCAGTAAAATTGTTAAGACCGATTTGTAATTATTGCTTATGAATGTCTTTATGAGTTTTGGCCATTTTAATGTTTGTAAAGTGCACCGCGACGCTCACTGTCGCGCTTTTTCTGCGGAGCGGTTTTTTAATGAAAATTAATTTTTACTATTCTATTTTTTAAAAATCCAAAAATTGCTGTTTGAATTTTTAATATGGTTTTTTATTCTTTGTCTAATTTGCTAAAAAAAGTGCTGTGATGTGATATTTTGAACCCGTGTAATTTCGGTCTCGGGAATTTTTTGAATGTTTCTAATGGCTGAGGGCCTTCTATGTGATCTGAGTGATTTTTTTGATAACATTATTTTTTTCGAGATAATTAAATTTTTTGTAGAATTTCGGTTCTACAACAAAACTATCGGTCATTCATCCAAATGCTGGACTCGATCAGCGCTTCTTAACTTCACTGATCGAATATCGGAAATTAAACGGATTACCATACCTCATCCCCTGTTTCTATTATAAGTATCGAATACTTTGTAATTTGTATTAAAGCGCTGCCAAATCAAGCGCGCCTCGCCGCGCATTCTCAAACGTTGCAGCAACATCCAGTTTGGACGGACAGCGGCGCAGTTCTCCGTCCAAAACTGCATGTTGTCGCAACGTTTGCAATGCGCCACGCGGCGTCCTTGATTTGGAGGCGCCTTTGAAATAATTCTCTAAGTAATCTAAAACACGATTGTTTTTTCACTTCCGTTGTGTCACCGCTATGCTCCATAATTTTTTTTGTGCAACATTAGACAATTTATTTTTTTACCAGACACTTTAAGACAATGAAAACAACATAGAGAAAACGTTCGTACACCTTTTATCACACAAACAATCGGCAGAAACACTATTTACGTAGCACTGCACAAATAATTTACCGCGCTTGTTGTTTACAAAGTAGCAGATAGCAGCAGCTAATTTTTAGATATATGCCTTCTCTAGACCCTACTTATCAGCTGGTGTTAAGTGTAAAAGTTAATTCCTTCAATCTGTAATATTCTAGAAATTATACTAACAGGGCTATTGTATCGAGGTCATCTCTGGGAATTTTATATAGATAATACGGCATATAAAATATGCTTAACCCATAGTCTAAACAATGCCTTACAAGATACTTCACAGGATTTTAGTCGTCATCTATCAGTAAAAGCAATTTAAGGAGGAATAAATGTACGTCTTTAAAGAAAATTGCATGTTTACAAATATCCTCGTTTTTCTTCTAGTTTGAGGTGCTACAAAATCTCCATACGTCATGCAGGGACAAATAATAGTAGCTCTATACGATATTTATTACAATAGTGTGAGTAAATTATTTAAAAAATAATTAAAATATGAATTCGATCTCATTTTTTAAAATCTGGCCCACTATGCGACGTTTCATTTAGTCCACGCATAAACTTTAGTTGAGAATTCCGTACCTAGCAATAAAATTAACAACCATATAATCTATATCATATCATAATATTATCATGTCAAATCTCACATAGTCAATATGGGTTTAGTTTACAGTTTTGTCTACTACTACGAACTTGGTAAGTGTTACTCATTTTACAGCAGATGTATTGGAACATGGTAGTCAAGCAGATGTAATTTATATAGACCTGTCAAAACTATTTGACAGACTTGATCATGGGCTCCTATTGCAAAAATTGTCAGAATTTGGGTTAACTTTAAGTCTTCTTAAAATATTAGAATCTTACCATGGTATAAGAACATTAAATAAAGTATCGTGATTTTTCATCTATTGAAGTGATACTTATTTAGGGAGTTCCACAGAGTTCGGTTCTGGGGCCCCTGTTATTTGTATTGTTCATAAATGACATATACCAAGGCCTACGAACTAATGTTCTTTTGTATGCTGACGATTTTAAATTTGATTGTGATCGATTACAGTGTGAACCCATACAAATTAATCTATGGCGTCAGATTAATAAGTTACCCTTAGATATATCTAAATGCAATGACGTACGGCGAAAATTAATTCAATAAATTTTTTCATACAGAATTGGTAATGAAACAGTTGTTACATGTAGCCAATTTAAGGATATCGGAGTGATTCATAAAAAAATTAAACTTTGCTCGTCATTAACTACATTATTGCTAATGCCTACAAAAATCTAGGCTCTATAATGAGGTACCCAAAACATATTAAAAATGCCTTGACAATTTCTATATTGTATAATGCATTTGTTAGTCTGGTATTGTCTGCAATCCGCAATATGATATTTATATTTTTAATCTGAAAAAATCAAAGAAAGCATGTTAAATATCTTCTCTTTTAAGACAGACTTATCCGACTAGAGGTACCCCACAATTAGCTAGGTTTGGAATGCACAATTTAGCTTCACGGCGAGTCTGCGTTTCTGTATTGTTTTTATTTAAAATTTAGTAAATCAAGTCGATTGTCCAAATATTCTTGGATTCAGACACTTCAATATTCCTTCTTTCAAACTCGCTCCTACTCTTTTTACTTTCTTGTAACTAATATAAAGAAGTATAATAATCGTGATTTTTTTCGACCTCGAGATTTTGATTGATATATACGTTTTGAACCCTCCTGAATCCATTCTGACTATTTTCCGAATGATGTCTGTCGGTTCGTGTGTGTGTGTGTGGATGTGTGTGTGTATGTGTGTGGCCTCGATAACTCAAAGAATACTAATGGGAGACTTCCCAAATTTGGCAATTACGATTTTCAACAACATTTTAGGTGACACATTAAATTTGGTGAATGTGGTACTACCAGAAGAGACATAAAAAAGAAAAAAAGGTACAATTTCGGGAAAAAAGTTTTAAAAAATTTAGTTCATTTCTGGACGAAACTCGACGAATTATAATGAAAAAACATATCTTTATGGAAAAAATCTATCTGCACGTCTGTAATATCGCGATAGCAGCCACAGTATTTAAGATAAAGCTTTCAAATTTGGTACACATGTTCTAAAGGCCAAAGACAATGAAATTCGGTGATGAGCAAAATTGGCCTACTGAAAGGAGGTTCACGGGAACCAAACTTCTTTGTATTTGTCATTACAAAAAAACATATTCTTGATGAAGGATTATAAATCATATCTACTATATTAAATCAAGAAAATATATATTCCGAGTACTTAAATAAAATTGATATAAACTGAAATTTTTTACACATTTGACTTCATAAAAAAGGGGGTTAGGATAAATTTAGCAATTTGATGTTTGCTATGTCTTATTTAATTACAAAAATGTCAATGTCAATAAGAGGAAAGTATTAAAATATATTACATGAATTATTATTGAGAGTATCGACGACGCTGATAATAATTATTTAAAAATTTTAATTGAACTTTTCAAGGTACGGTATTAAAATTTAATTGAGGTAAATAAAGAATTAAATAGAATGATTTTTTACTGGTATAAGAAAGTTATGTGCTGGCCGCATCAGATATTTTATTTAGCGGCGCCAAAAACAAATTCGTTAAAATTTTCTATATTTATGGTATGTGTTTAAATTATTTAAATTATCAGTCAAACTTTTATATTTTCAATTGTATTATTAATAATATACAGCAATATATTCTGAAAGACACTTGATATCAATTTGATATAATTAATAAAGAATTTTTTGTTTTGTTTTGTAATATTTACTACAGTTCACAATAGTTGTAAATTTTTTAATTTTAAAATTTTCGAAAAAAAGTCACTTTATAAAGAGTTTTTCTTATTTTGAAAATTCAAAAGTCGTAAAGAAATATTCGAAAAATTATACAGGGTGATCAAAGACTTAAAAAATTTTTAAACTTGTTCAAGAGTAAACTATCAATATTTTTCTCTTTAGAGAAAAATGTCATGAACAATTGCATAAACCCGACTTAAATTAAAAATTTCGTTGAACAAATTTATTGAGAGAAATAATTATCAAAATTTGATCAATAATTAAAACGGTTTTTTCTTTTTGTTTGCTACAGATTTTGAAAATCTAATATTTCACAATTATATAAGCCATTTGAAGGAAGGTAAAATTTTTTATAAAGAATACATTTTTTCTTTAAAATGAATAATAGAGAAGTTTCTCCACCTGTAACAAGGCACCAGCATTAACTTAAAAAATATTGGTCTTCAATGACATTCAATTTTTTCAACGAGATTCTTAATTATTGTTCATAGCATTTTTCTCTAAAAAAGAAAAATATTGTTAGTTTACTCTTAAACAAATTTGTTATCACTCTATAATTTTTCGAATATTTGGTTGAGGCCTTTGAATTTTCAAAATAAGCAAAACTTTTTATAGAGGATTACTTTTTTTCGAAAAATTGAACACAAAAAGATATACAGATATTATGAACTCCATCCAGTATATTTTATTTTGTATTATATCACATTTTTATACACTGTATACAATTGTGTTGTAAAATTTTGTAATGTATTTTATATTTATTTGTACTTTCCTGCCCTTTAACTGGATGCTTATCTATCTAGGCAGCTGAATTCCTAAATAAATAAATAATTAAAATAATATGATAATATAAACAAGACGTTAAAAAAAGATTGTACAAATTTTCAAGTGGGGATTTCTACTCGTATATTATTGACGAGTAATTTATCATCAATAATATTGTTATGCAAGGAACTTCTACTCAAATTTACCATTATAGCTTTGAAGAAGCTTGCGCTTAGAATCGCAATCCCATTTAGGGTTGATCTATTGTCTTGACTCTACAATTATTTCGGATTCCAAAGAATATGACTTGTACGGCATTTTAAAAAATAAGGGACATTATGATGTAGGATAAGAAATTTTATGAAATTTTGTAGCGTCCAAACAGGTGCCACAATTTAAAAATATCGTCTTTGTAAATATTTCAGAAAAATAGAATTATTCATTTTTAAATGTTTATATCTTCTTAATAAATAAACCAGCGTTCCTTTTAACTGTTGGTTAATTTAGAAGATGTTGAAATCAATTTTTTCAAGCAAAAAATCATCGTTTTAATTTGTGGATGGTTTGTTGTTTCGTTTATTAGTTTAATAAACATCCTTGGAAGAAATTAAATTTAGTTTCTTGGCGCTTAAATTTTTGGCGCGCCAAATTCTAGCGATTATTAAATACAGTTTATTTGAACAGAAAAAAATGTAAACATTAATAAAAATTATGACAGACATAACGGAAAACTTAAGATGTTCGATTTTGGTTTTTGGTTTTTACTTTTCATTATTTCACTGAGAGAAATAACATAAAATCTCTTCTTTGGTTATAATTTGTAAGATAATCATTTGTATATATTAATATTTATGCCAGAAATTTCTGTACGTCGTACGTCGAACAAAAATATCATCTATACACTCCAAAATCCATAATATAGTGTAGAGAATATTATTACTCAAATATGCTTTAAGATATTTAACTTAAAAAAAATCTTTTTGAGATGTGCACTGCCTACAATTATGACACCTAAAGATGGCGCAAGCCACACAATGAGAAGAATGATCTCTTTTTCAATAATATACAAATTTACTAGGTCAAATTATAGACAAATTTGATGACTATATTATTTCGCTAATACGCGCGTAAAAGGCAACAAGTAGATTTAGGGAATTTGGAATGTTATGATATAAGTAACAGGGGCAAGCTGAAAAACAGAAATAGCCAGTACAGTAAACAGTATTTTACCATTACATTGCCAATAATTTCGTATTAATAGAGGGTACACAAGTCGATAGTAATGTACCTGTAAATTTTTCGTTGACTTACAAAGGGTCCCTTTGTAAGTCAACCAATTTAAAAAGTTATTTTCGATGGAAAAAGGTGTATAATTAAGAAGGTATTTAATTATAGAACACATTGTATACAGTCAGACTTTTACCAAGAAAATTATACATATACATATCCAAAACCGTTTTGAAGTAAAAAAATTTATAATTTTTTTACATAAAGTTTTACATCATATCAATTTTATTTCCCACCAGTATAACTTATTAAAATAAAATTTAGATACATCGTCTAATTACCAATAATCAGCTTTCGAACAAAAACAAATCTAGGTAGATTTTACATATACAGATTTTGTATTAACTTTTGAATAGTTTAGTTAGAATCGATTTGTTCTGATTGTATTGATGTAGCATTTGAGAGATCTAGCAATGGATTCTTCACTTATTCCAATTATTCTGGTTTGGAAATGATACCTATTTTATTAGTAAAGTGTGCTCTGAATGACTTTTTTGTCAAATTATGCCAATATTTTCAATTTTGTTTTTTTTTTCCAATATAGGAATTTTTTAAAAATTTCTCAAAAAAATTTATAGAATTGGGAAATTTTTTTAAATTAAAATAAGTTTTATCATGTTTCTAGTGGTGAAATAACATAATAACAAAGTGTCTTAAAACCGTTATCTCTTCATTTTTCGAGGGGTTTGATTATAAATTTAGTAAAATTTTGCGTGTATATTACTATAATCAGTTTATCTCCACTTGTTGATGGTTGTGGCGATTTGTACTGAGGGGGCAGCGAGGACACATGTCCAAAATGGCCCTGTATATAGTGAGGGGGGTTAAAATATCAAAAAACACTATTCACAGAATCACATACTTTTGTTTGATTTAGCATAAGTACAAAATAAAAATGATTTTATAAAAATAAACTTTAAACTCTATGGTTGGAGGACTAGTGGATTAGTTAAAAATATAACTAGTTAAACATATAACAAGCAACTAAATAGTAATAATAATAAAAATACTATTAAAAAATACAGTAACAGGAACTTTTAATATAACAGAAGATAAGATTGAAATAATTAAACAGATTTTTTTTATCATGGAATACTTTTTTTCTTTAGCAAAAGAACAAAAGAGCGCTATTTGGGATTAAGTACCGGGCATTTTGGACCAGGGGCATTATGGCGATCGCCACCACGCCACCATGGTCAGTCCGCCACTGTGCAAATTGAAGTATACAATTTCATTTTTAATACACTTACAAGTATTTAGAGCGAATTAGGTCAGAGGTTTTATCCGAAACTACATAATATTTCACCAGTGTACACTAGTGCATAGTGGAAAAAATTAAAAATTTTTAAACGATTTTCACATTACAATAGGGGTGTTTGGCCCTTGCAGATTATTACATAACGATTAAAGTATTATTTCATGGTCCAATGGTAATGTTTTAAGATTTAAAGATTAAGCTTTGTCTGATACATCAGATATAACTTGCAAGCTTTTAGTGGAATAAAACAGGTGGTAAAGTTATGGGGGAATACGCAACCACCGTATTTAATTTGATGCTTTTTACTGGTCCCCTGTAATTTATTTTCAGAAAGGAAGTAGCCAACATTGTAATAGGTCCAGCTTGATAAAGATAAAAATAATGTTGTGATACTCATACCAAGATTATTAAAAAAAATTACTTAATCAATGTATGTCCGCTTTATACGAGAGTATAAGAATATGGAATTCAATGACAATTACTTTAGTCACAATAATTTCAATTTAATAGGTTTGTAGAAATAACGTAATAATATATTACATTATAAGACCGTTATATGTTAAAACCCTAAAACGGTCGAATATTGTACAACGTTTTGTTATCTTGAAGATGCCTTCATCCAAAAGAGAGATAATAAACTAATAAATTTTGTTAATTATTCTTATAACGATTATTAGTATAGGCGAAAATCTAGTTGCATTTGTGAAAAGTAACGATGTTTTCATAGCAACGGGTAACAAGTCTTATCAATGTCAGTGAGGTATTATTAATGTTAAGTTGAAAACCGGACGTTACAAGGACGTAGTTTGGGGTACTTTTGTAAATTTGTCGGGGATTCAATGTCAAACTATAGTCAGGAATTACAAATGACCTAGAAGTGTGTAATTTAGTATCTTGTTTTTATATGCAACGGTATTGGTGGTGATTGTTGAAATAATAGGTACCGGTAAAATCTAAATATATCGGTTCTTACCAGTTATGAACTTTTTTACCAATGAAAGGTGATTATTGTTAAACGGTATTTACAGTTTAGGATTACATAAAATAAAATAATGTATGCATCATTTTAAATACAATAATAAATCGCATAAATTGTTCAATTTCAAAATATTCGCATTGGCCATATCTCCATATAAAGTACAACTTCTAGTGGTACTGCATTAATCAAATTTGAATTATGCCGTATATTCCAAGATGAAAACGACGCAGCTATGGACACCAGTGTTTCGGAGATATTGTTCCTCATCAGTGTAGCTTAAGGAATGAGATAGATCTGGAACAAAAATTGAAAAGTAATTAACAATTAAAATAAAATTTAATTTTTCTTTACTATGGTCAAGTCTGTGCCACTTTTGTTCTACAAATAGTGTTGAACTTATTTTGTATTCGTTTTCTTTTTAATGTGTAGATAAATTTATCTGCCATTAAGAAATTCTTAATTTCATAGTATGTTGAGGGACCTCCGCTCCGTCCTCTCCGGTTACGTCGCTGAATCCAGTGGCAAAAGCTATATATCTATACAACTTTATGTACAAAGACAATTTAAATGTCCCGAAGCAGTGTACAGTGGTTTAAAAAAGCACACATTTCTTCTAAAGAATGTGCAATCCATTTCGCTTTGTTTCAGAAATATGCAAAACTTCCAAGCAACTTGGAACACACTTTACAATATAAGTCGTCCGTTGTCACCATGTAAAAGCCCAGATTTATGGCTAGCCATTTGCGTTAACGTCAATTTACTTTTATTATACATTTTAAGATAGATAATAAGTAGATAGAAAGGTAAAGTATGATTTTGTTAAACTTGCTTTTCTCATAAAGTGTTGAAAAAAGTTTATTGGTTTCTTTTCTGATGTTTCTTTAAAAACAATATAACGAAACAAAATTGTTTGAAAAATGTTACTGTAAAAGAGTTTTTGGGTATCTTTGTCGCTAATAAATTGTGTTAATTTTTTATGACAGCAAGCGATTTTTTTTCAATAATATCAATAAGACTCAATACAGCACAATTTTATTCACCCAATATGTTTCAGAAATATTGGGTCAACATATAAACATCATATTCCTTTATATTGGTCCTATAAGTCTCGTCAATATTGCGCCTCTGTTTGATTTCTTTATTGGGGGACATATTGTATCTAATATTGGCTTATATAGATTTACTTTATAGGGGAATGTTGTTTTATTACAATAGGGCATATATTTACTTACTTTACTTTAAACAGTTAAATTATAAAAAAATTTGTGATTTTATGTAATGTTTATTAAACAAATACGTAGCTTCAAGGTAGTTTGCATGTATTCAGTTAATTTAGAATTTCCTTTCCAATAAATAAATAGGTTATATTTTTAATAGTAATTTTTTTGTAGAATACAAAATTTTTTTATAATAGCTAAAAATAGAGTATTGTGCAAAAGCATAGATTGGTTACCGAAAAAAAATTTTTTTCTAACACACTCGTTGGACTTTTAGGGCGTTGGCTACCCTCAAGTGCGGTAATGTTTTTTGCTAAACTATTGTTGTTTTTGGTGTCAGAAGTTGATTATTATTTATAATAAGTTTTGTATATAGGATGCTTATTAATTGTTACAGGATGCTTAAACATCTTTAAGCGTGGCCCTTATCCGGATCATGCACCTCCGGCAAAGAATCGCCGCGACTCAGATCGGAGTCACTCGTGGGTTAAAGACGGAAATCCAATATTATAGTTAAAATTCCAAAATTAAAGTCAAAATTCGGAGATAAAAGTCGGATTTCCGAGATTAAAATCGAAATTCTTAGAATAGTCGGAATTTCGAGAATAGGGGTTAAAAATTCGAGAATCAAGTTGGAATCCCTTTGCTTTAAAATGCGTATTATTTGCTTACTACCATGAAATTGTAACTTCGAATCGATATGTCTTGTGTCGCAATCACTCAACTTTCCAAGAATAATCTCGGAGTACTGACACTAATCTCAGGATTCTTGGGATTAATCTTGGAATTTCGACTTTTATACCGGAATTATAACTTTATTCTTGGAATTTCGACTTTATTCCGAGATTAAAGTCGGAATAAAAAAATAAATTTTCACTAAGCCTACATATACATATTTCTAAAAACATAGTAAGATATTCAAAATGATTTTAGTACTTTGCTATTGTTCTAGCGACTATCCAACTATAAATTTTTACTGATAAAGGAAACAGAAAAATTCTCATAAAATTCCTTTATTAATGTGACCGGTTTCGTGAACAAATTAAATACTTCACATCATCAGACACAGGAATTTTTATAAATATAAAATCAGGGTAGTCAAATTAGAATCAAAATAGTTTTGCAACATGTCAAATGATAAGTAAATGTAAGATATAAATTCTGTTAGTATCTAATTAACCTTTTTAATAAAATTTCTAAAATTTAACGTGCTTCTTTTAAACACATACATATACTACTAAGTAGTATATGTATGTGTTTAAAAGAAGCACGTTAAATTTTAGAAATTTTATTAAAAAAGGTTAATTAGATACTAACAGAATTTATATCTTACATTTACTTATAATTTGACATGTTGCAAAACTATTTTAATTCTAATTTGACTACCCTGGTTTTATATTTATAAAAAATTCCTGTGTCTGATGATGTGAAGTAATTAATTTGTTCACGAAACCGGTCACATTAATAAAGGAATTTTATGAGAATTTTTCTGTTTCCTTTTATCATGAATAATTACTCATATGGGATCAATCTATCTACGTTATAAATTTTTAGTTGTTGATTTATATTATAATTAAAATTTGTGATTTCGAATCATAATACTTATTTATTTTCATTCTTGATCACAAATTTAACAATTACAGCAAAAATTAACAACTGCCAAATTCCAACCTTAATAAATTATTTTTGGTTAAATATTACGCTCTACAATTCAAGTTTAAAAAAATGTTTATTAAATTATCATTACTCAAAAGTAATTAAATAGGCACAATGATAATTAGTTCTTGTGCATATATTTGATATTGTTTAAAAAATTTTAAATGAATCGTTTTATAGTGTATTAATAAAATTTTAATAGTAATTAATAAAACTGCAAATAAATGTAAGGCTTTTAGTTGGGTACTCTCTGTATCCTCTTTCTTTCGCGTGTATTCTATAAACTGTAAACGCCTATGAATTTTTAACAAAACAATTATCGTGCTCCCGTAACTTTACACTTAATCCTTAACTAACCGTAAAATAGCCAATAAATATTATTCGACATAACCGAAAAAGGGTTAGTGGTTCAATACAAATATCTGAAAGAAATTCGTTACGTCTACAAATTTAATGTTTCGAAAAAATCGAAATCGCTGAAGTTTCTTACGCTTTTTATCCCTTTGAAACGTACCAGATGTTAACACATATATCAAGTAACAAGGATATTACGTGTATATCTCTATTTATTTTCAAACTAAAATTTTGATATAAAACTATAGACGGATCTCTAAAACACCGTAAAAATACAAGGTCCTATGTTTTTATTACAATTTTATCAAATAACAGATCGTTAGACAAACTTACAGAATAGATTCAGGAATTGAAAATAAAGATAAAAACTGTATGTAAATACAAATTATGTTTACTTAAATAAGGTTAAATATTAAGATACTTTTAATTTTTTTAGCAGTTTGTAAAGAAGACGGATTTAGTTAATTATTTTACTTTTTCATGTATCCATAACTAGAGAAAGCTGTGAAAAAAATTAAATTCCAGATTATGATGCAAAAGCTTGAAAATAGCAAATTTATTCGAATCGGTATGTCGCTTGTGTGTCGCTATCTCTGTGTTCCTATGGGGACATGTTTTGCTCGAACACAGCTCAACATAGAAATGTTGTACATAATATTTAAGTCCAATTGAACTCCCAAAGGCACTAAAAAATTTGCGTTTAGTTATGAAATGCTTCAAATAAAAATGACTCAGATTGAGAAATTACTCCTCAGATTAAAATCGTTATTTAGAAAAACGGTGCTGAAGATAATTTGCGTCGAATCAAAAAAATTTCAATGATATATTAAATACAAATGTTGAGTAAGTACTGTTGAGATGCATCTAAGCGATACCGATTTTTTAATACTTAATAATTAAAATAGCTCAGATTGAGAAATTTCTCCTCAGATTAAAATCGTTATTTAGAAAAACGGTGCTGAAGATAATTTGAGTCGAATCAAAAAATTTCAATGATGTATTAAATACAAATGTTGAATAAATACTATTGAGATGCATCTAAGCGATACCGATTTTTTAATAATTAATAATTAAATATAATAATAATAATAATAATAATAAAAAGTCTTTATTCCACAACCATATAATACATACATGAGCAAAGAATATATACATATATACACATACATACATATACACATACATACACACATATATACACATACATATACATACACATACATACATACACACATGCATGCACACACATGCATAAATACACATATAGAATAATACCTATCAACATGTATTAGTATTAGTGATCTGTGCATGGAACAGGCGGAGTTCAACCATTCTGGATTATGACATCCAAAATTCTTGCTATCCATATGTGTAATTTAGAACATGGCATGCCTGATTCGATTAGTGTCCTGTCATGGATAGGTAAATAAATTATTGGAATAAACTAGACCAGATATCGTACTGACTTATATTTGATTATTGTTTTTTACTTTCTACTTGTAAATGTAAGGAAGATGCATTTTATCAGTATGAGAGCAAGGACTATACATTTATAGTCCTTGATTTGACAGATGCTGATAATCTACATCATAGTAACTTTCTAGTCGTTTATCTACCTTCAGAATTATGTTCATATATTGTAAGAACATTTCTTAAATTATTATTATAGTTATAATTATACGATATGACTGAGCAAGAGACTGCATGCAATGTTCCACAACTTAACATTCCATTCTATTCCTAAAAAAGACGTCCTAAAAGAAACTAAACCGTTTGAAATTGTTTCATGATATAATCTCTTTCATGTCAAATCTCAAATCTCACATTTTCAAAGTAGTAGGTAGAACTACAACTACTAATTTGGTAAATGAGGGGTTTCCGAGAAAAAACATAATATGTCCAAAATTACAGTTTTTAGGAAATCAAAAACCATCCTCCATGTTTGTTAGAGAACTTATTATTTTGGGTATTTTTTATTACTTTGGATATTTTTTATTACTTGAATATTTTAGCTTTACATTGTTTAATGTTTATTTTAGTAAAAAAAAATACATTATATTACAAAAAGAAATGGTCAAAACACGTTTTTGCTTGAAACTTTTATCAAACATTTGAAAATAGATAATACATTTAGTAAAATGCAACAAAACTAATGTAATAATGTTTTGTTTTAATCCTCACATACACTACTATCATTATAAGAATCTTCACTTACCTCATCTATACTTAATGAATGGCAACTAAATTTTCGCAAGTAAACTTTGGAGAATTTTACGTGAATTTTCCATTGCCCAATAATAAAAGTGTTGCCTTTAATGTGGTCATTTAAGTGAAAATGCGCTTCATCTCATAAAGAGATGGAATTTCATTTTTTCGTTGAACACTTGTGCTTGATGAATTTAGTATTGATGCGTGTTGTTGTATAGAACGTTGTGGACTTCGAATAATAGACAGTCTCACCCATTCTTAGTTTTCAACGGTACACACCGATTTAGTAGCTCCCATTAGTTTTTCGTCACACACTGATCCGCTTGAATGCCACTTTATAACCTATTTTTATGGTAAATGTGAAGGATAATTTTGAACATTAAACTGACGTCGAAAACACCGTTGAGTTTGAATTGTTGATTCAATTTTCACAAAATTCTCGACATAAGATTTTCTTTGTTGAATATAAGAAGAATTCATTTTGAAATGTCAAACTACACTGAAACAAAACTCCAAGGCTTATTTTATTATACAAACATCGACCCAATCAAATATAAACTTAATGATCATATATACCTTTTGTCACTTTTTTTGTCCGCAATTTCAAAATGATAAGTAATAGGCATTTGGCTCTTACTGTATAAGGCACAGTAAGTAAATTTAGATTTACAAAAGTGTCCTAGCAATCCTCCCTCTATGCCAATCATGCATTGATCCTTATATCCTTTACCTGAACAATTTGGCAAATTGTGCAATAAGAAAATATTTCGTAGCATATTTTGGGAGATTAACTCTGTGTCACAATGAGCCTTATGAATAAATATCTGATGTGGCCAGCACATAACTTTCTTATACCAGTATATCATCCTGATCTAAGAAAATCATTCTATTTAATTCTTCACTTACCTCAATTAAATTTTAATAGTGTACCTTGAAATGCTTCATTAATATTTTTAAATAATTAATTATCAGCGCCATTCGATACTGTCAATAATAATTCATGTCATATATTTTAATAATCTCTTCTTATTGACATTGACATTTTTATAACTAAATTAGACCTTTCAAATGTCAAACTGTTAAATTTATCCTAACCGCATTTTATGAGGCCAAATGTGTAAAATATTTCAGTTTATCAGCTTTATTTAAGTATTAAGAAAATATATTTTATTGTCTTGATATTGTATACATGATTTATAATCTTCCATCATGATTACATTTTTTTGTAAAGGCAAATACAAAAAAGTTTGAGTCCCGTGGACCTCCTTTCAACTGGCAAATTTTGCTCATCACCGAATTTATCATTATCTTTGGCTTTTAGAACATGTGTACCAAATTTGAAAGCATTATCTTAAAAACTGTGGCTGCTATCGCGATGCCGACAGATTTTTTCCATAAAGTTATGTATTTTCATTATAATTCGTCGAAATTCGTCCAGAAATGAAATAAAAATTTTAAAAAAAATGTTCCCACAATTGTATCTTTTTTCCTCTTTCATTCATTATGTCTCTTCTGGTGGTACCACATTCACCAAATTTAATATGTCACCTAAAATGTTGTTAAAAATCTTAACTGCCAAATTTGGGAAGTCTCCTATTAGTATTTTTTGAGTTATCGCGGATACACACACAAGCACGCACGCACGCACGCACCTACGCACGCACGCACCCACGCACACAAACACACACTTACACGCTTACACGATTACACGCTTACACACTTACACACTTACACACTTACGCACCTACACACTTACACACTGATACACTTACACACTCACACACGTACACACTTACCCACTTACACACTTTCACACATCCACACACACGCACCAACAGACATCATTCGGAAAATAGTCAGAATGGATTCGGGAGGGTTCAAAACGTATATATCATTCAAAATCTCGAGGTCGAAAAAAATCACTATTACTATACTTCCTTATATTAGGTATAAGAAAGTGAAAATAAAGCAGTTGCTTTTTCTTAGAATTCGCTAGCAAATACTTAATTTCTAATTAATAAAGTAACAAGCAATTGCTTGAACTTGTAGCAATTGCTTGAACTTGTAGCAATTGCTACACACCCAAGGAAATGCTTAAAGTGAAAGGTTTTGCTTAAAAAATTTAGCATTTGCTTAAAATTGAATCAATAAAAGTAGCAATTACTTATAAATATTTAAGGTTACTCGACCTGCCATTTGTTAGAGCAGTTGTAATTTGGTATTTGTCGTGTTCTTATGCTGTAAAATGGCACAGTTCCTAAATGGTCGTAAAGAAAAATATATAAAACACGTAAAGAATGCGTAGACGACAATTATAAAAAATTGTATCGATATAATCGTGAGAGCGTTGAGTGGTTGCAAATTATTTTCTTAAAGATAGGGGTGAAAAAATGTGGTGCTGCAATGTAGAAAAAAATGAAAATTTTTCTTTATGTCGTGTCCGATCCAAGCTTCCAAAATGCAGTTGGTGAAAAAATAGGTATTCACCAAGCCACTGTTTCTAAAGTGGCTTGGTGAATACATCGGTTATTGCTAAAATTTTAAATATGGATAAATTTTCCTACAACTGCCGCCGAAACTTTTGATGCTAAAAACAAGTGGTCTAACAAATATGAATTTCCCGATGCTATCGGTGTGATAGACTTCACACACATAAGAATTCTAAAATTTAGGGAATATGGGTACGAGTATGTAAATAAAAAAGGATATACCAGTATAAATAGGCAAGCAAAAAAAATATTTACAAGCATTGATTCACAGCCCCACAAAAAAAAAATTCTGACCTAGCAATGAGACGAGTATGTCCTTATGTATTTTTGATCGCTGATTCCGAATCCGGGGTCAACAAAAGTAGGGAGTGTTTTTGGCTCTAAAATTTTTTTTTTGGGGGTGTACGACTTTTTTTGACCCCGGATTCGGAATCAGCGATCAAAAATACATAAGGATATACTCATCTCGTTGCTAGGTAAGAAATTTTTTTTTTGTGGGGCTGTGTTGTCAATGACCCGGTTCCGTGCATGATGGCAGAATTTTTAAAAACTCCAATATCTATAATTTTCTAAAAAATACAAGGGAAGAATGTGCATTATTAGGAGATGACGGCTACTCTATATCGCCCTGGTTTATGACACCTGTTGGACAGAATACTAGTGATATTTTTTGAAGAGAACGTGTTATAAGTGAAAGATGTTTTGGGTAGTTAAAGGCTAGATTTCCAATTTTACAATATAAATATGTAGTACTAAAATGAAAACAATTCCAACAATTAATATTTGTTGTGCTGTTCTGCATAATATAGTAAAATGGTTTAAAGATGAAAATTTTAATTTCACAGAAGATCCTAATCATCTTGCTGTGGATATGCAAAATAAACAAATTACTTTATTTTAAATATATGAAGGAAATTTGCGTTTTTAATGTTTCAAAAAATATTTTATTAGAGACTACACATGTTTCGGCCTTTTAGGCCTTTGTCGAGAGTTCGGAACACTGTACTATTAACAAAGGCCTAAAAAGCCTAAACACATGTAGACTTTATAATAAAATATTTTTTGAAACATATAAAAAGCAAATTTCCTTCATATATTTAAAATATTTAATAACGTTTCACAAGGAGCCAACTGCAGAATCAGTTCAGTAAATTAATTTAAATATAATTCGTCGCTTAGATCAGCAAAAAGAGAAGTAATTACTGGAAAATTATTCAACAATTATTTGAAGTTTGTTTGTCTTTAGGATTTGTTAAAAAATAATGATATATATGTAAATGTTCAATCAAACAAAGGCTAAAAAAATTGCAGGAAAACGTTTTATTCGAAAAGAAACAAATCTGTTACTATATTACAGATATAAATACGTTCCATTTCATTTTAGCGCACACATACATCAATAAATCTTATCATTCTGTACTGTAGTTACAGGATTTGCCCTATTTTTTAGTATTTCTTCCTGTTACATCCAGATTAACTTCAATTGTTCCAGCAACACTAAACGTTGCAATTCTGCTGTTGTCAGCTTCTTCGTTTCATCCGTCTCCTGGAAAGTGTTTGAGATTCTTTTTAGGAGGTACTACGTGTGCAAACACTGGCAGTGGATTTTCCGTTCTAGTTGTTTGTGGAGGCTCGAGGCTAATTGACAGTGCACCTAAAAATTTCAATTTGTTTGCATTTATGGCTTATTTATGTAAATAAGAAAAGAGCACTGCTATAGCTGCCCGGCTCCGGTATTACAAGTTATAGTTTACAAATCTTATTTTTTTAACACGCTTTTATTAGCTTCACCTGTATGTTTGTTTGTTTGTTTGTTTGTTTGTAACCAACTCTTTGGACTCGATTTTGACCCACTTTAAACGGACAGATTTAATTGAAACTTTGTACACTTACGAAGAACCGGTAACAATACAATAATTTGATAAGTTTATATCATTATCCTGATCAGGATCGCCAGTCCTTTCCTCACGTATCCTCTGCGTGAGAGCAAGAGGCTTAATATTGTAAGTATATTCCGTGATTCTCAGTTCGGTCGTTGGCCGAACGGGCACGTCTTAGTGGACGCGAAACGACAGACTCCTCGGGCTTGAGTTCAAATCCCATGGCTGAAATAAAAAAATTTTTTTTTTTCAGAAATATCTGTTGGATCGTAATATGTTATAAAATATCAGCATCAATAAGCAATATAAATATAGTTTAAAAAAACTACAAAACACGCTTTCATAGCACATCAAACTAAAAAGTGAAAAATAAATATAGTTTAAAAAAAACTAAAAAACACGCTTTTATAGCACATCAAACTAAAAAGTGAAAAATAATTATTAATATAAACTGAAAACAATAATGAACGAAAAATACTAGTATTATTGTGAAAAAAGCGTGGGGCGCTTTGTGCCATATTTTTCGTATATCGAGTAACCCACGCTTTTTTCACAATAATACTAGTATTTTTCGTTCATTATTGTTTTCAGTTTATATTAATAATGATTTTTCACTTTTTTAGTTTGATGTGCTTTAAAAGCGTGTTTTTTAGAGTTTTTAAACTATATTTATTCATAATAAAGCCGGGATTTATATGAATTCTATAACTGGATTGCTAGTTCATTAACATTCTTAAAAATAAGCTATACATGTATACTCAGAGTTACCTGGAGTTTTGTTGACAGAATTTTTTTCCACTTCCAATAGGTCCATCAGTATTTTTCCCATTGCTTAAATATAATTTTCTTGTTGTCGGTTTTGTTCATATCAAATTTTTTTTCCCTTCCACTTTCATATTGCTTATTTTCTCTGCAACTTGTTTACTTGTATGAGTCATATTAACAATTTTCTTGTAATGCTGAGTTATAACATCCAAGGCTCTTTCTTTTTCTTTTTTAATTGTGATTTATTAAAGAAAATTCTATTTTGTTTTAATTTCTTAACAAAAATGCTTTGTTTATCTACTTCTTCTTCGCCCTCACTACTATAATAATCACTAGTATCAGACATTTTGAATTAAATTAAGAAATCGTGGGAGTACCGATTCATACAAAATTCTAACCTACACTAATTTGGTAACATCAATAAATGATAAACAGGTTTGTCCATGTCAAAACTAGCAGTTGCATAAACGATAACGGAAAGCTAGCAAATGCTTAAGATTTTTATTTTTATAATAATTGAGCAATTGCTTTTCTTAAAACATTTGCTTTTTCAACTTTTGCTAATAAGCAATTGCTAGAACCTATTGCTTAATTTTTATTCATAGGGCTCAATATGTTAATTTATTACCATCTAAGTTGCAAGTGTATACGAAGCTGTATGCAAAATATCGCTACTCATTGAATTATTCTATATCTCAAACCAACACTTCTAAGGTAATTATCTGTATCAACGAAAAATTCTTTTATTTATATTGCTGTTAATGATATGAAATATGTGCATAAGTTGATGAGAATTTTATGAACATCTTGAGGTACAAAATAAGCGAGAGCAATTATGAGACAAAACCAGTATTTTTATTACGAGTACAATATTTTTTTTGTAATTACACCCATCGGTTATTTCTTCATCTTGGGCGCCATCTTGAATTTTAGGCTCTCTTAGGCGAATTTTATTTTATAATGTATATTTTTAGAATCAATGTGATCGAACTTCCCTAAAAGTGTTAACTGTCAATATATGAAATGTTTTTTTCTTCTAGGGATTTTCAAGGGCTTTCAGCATGGTAAAAATATTTGCCTGAGCATAAATACCAATGTACATTTAAAATATTTTAAACCAGTAAAAATTTTGCTTTGGAGAGAGTAGGACTGGACTGTTCAAGCATAAATATAATCTGAATTTTTCTTTAAACGGCTTATATTACCAACTGAAGAATGGGCCAAGATTGTAGGGACAATATTGACGAACCTGCAGACATAATTTGATGACAGCGCAGAAAGCAACAGAGATTTAATTAAAACATATCTGTATTTACTTAGGTGTATTTAATATATGTCAAAATGATACAGTAACAATAATTTTGGTGTGTTTGCAGAAAACACGTGTATTTGTTTAAAATATACAGGAGCTATTAATAATAATACGTTCCACTGACATTTATTTGTTTTATTTGAAACAATTATTGACAAATCACTCATAATATTCACTTGTGTCTAGATAACAAATTGATAATCCCTACACCCGTTTACTGTGTTTAATATATTTTTCTTAATAACTTAAGCCTTATTTATTAAACGTCCAATATTGCCATATCTAGTATTTATTAGCGGTATTACAAACAACCCTCTGTAGTATATTTACACAATATTTTTTTATTGTAGCAATAAATTATTGTATCTTATTTCATATGTTATTTTTTAATTAGAGCAAGATTCAATTTGTCTTTAATTTTGTTATGTTTAAGCAACTGATATCACAGCTTACCTGTTGAATAGCGATGAGATAAAATAACAAGTTACATTACAACCTTTAGCCATTAAATTTAGGATCAAGAGGTCCAAGGTCCTAGGTATTTCAAATTTTGATTAATGTGCTAAAAATCAAAGAAAAAGTTCAATATTGTACAATATGTCTATATTTGTAGTAAGCCTTGTATTTGTTTCATACAAGAATAAACTATAAACCTAAAACTGATACAGGATTATTTGCTTTGCATCTAAATAATGTTTGCTGGGACATTGTATTAAGGACCCAAATATATAAGTCAGCAAAAGGCGACCTGTTTTTAATTATTATAAGATAAATAATTGACTCTCATTTTCAATAAAAATTAATAATAAAATTATCATTTAAATTAAATTGATAACAGTTGCCCTCAAAGAAAAAATGAATACACTAGATTAGCTTATGTATCAGACTGTTAGGACACTGCTGTTCAACGGAAGATCTACATACTATTATAAAACAGCATAACAATTTAACAAATGTAAAGAAATTGAGGCAATTATCTCAAATTCTAATAACTTACAACATGCTATATGGAAAATAATAAATAATTCTTAAACAGAATTCTGAAATCCATGCCGAATATTTCATAGACATTGCTAAAAACATAATAAGTAAGCAACATAACTTCGTACCATTTAAACCATGCAAATTTTTCAAACAACGAAAAAACGAACATTCCCAAAGAAAAACCTGACTGAACTGTATCATGTTATCTCAAAATCGAAATATTTGGATTTTGGCATTAAAACATCATTAATGATTTTGTTAAATGTAGTTGCTTTGAAAAGAAGAAGAAGAATTAACCATGACAGGGACTGACTTTTGAGGAACATTACTATGACGAGTAAACTGCATCTTTATTTCAGAAATGCAGATATTTTGATTTCAAAGGTAACTACGTTTAACAAAATCATTAACGATATTTTAATACCAAAAATTCAAATATCTCAAAAAACTTTCTGAAATAAGATGACATGTATGGTATTTTAGTAATCAGAAAAATGATAAAAAGCGTATTATTTTAAACAAAACAGAATGTTCTATCTAAAGAAACAAAGTTGTGATAAATACAAGAGATCAATTTAGACTACTTTATTCCCATCCTTAACTATACACAAATAAAAACATACAAAAGAAAATAACTGATAATACATAAAACATACCTATATAAAAAGGTGTTATTGGTACTGAGTGGATTCCTAAACAATCCATTAATAATTACTTTCATTTATGACATTTCCCTTGTTTTATTAAAACTAATCAGACATTAAAGTAAATATAAAGTGATTAACTTGAATTAAATTTAAATACAATTAAATTTTCCCGGCACATGTTAACTAAACTAATCTTAAACTAAATTAATTATACTCTTTTATTTATTTTTACTTAGAATAGTTTAGCCTTTCAGGTACATTAATAATTCTTCCCCTACGTGTAGTATTTGGCAGGTAAATAATATCCTCATCACTACCCTCACCATTATTTATAAAATTATTTAAATCGTTATTGTTACAGCTCGATCGATTACTAGGCATCTTTACTGTTACACTGTTTTGATTATTTGTTGGGCAAATATTAATAAAATGTTTATTTCTAGATAAAGTATTGCCATTATTGAACTGCACATTATAAGATTTATGCCTAACTTCTAACTTAGATTTTATAATTCCTTCTTTCCATTGTTTATCAGATAATTTCGTTTTTACTTAAACTTATCACTCATCATTTTTAATATCATTATATTTTTTTTTTTCGTTTTTCTGTCATAATATTTTTATTGAATCACCTGTTTAGATTTTAATTTATTTTTTATCTCACTATATTCATTATTCTGAGGTTTTAACTTTGAATTATCAAGGGGAAACGTATCTCTTAAATATCTAGATATTAACAACTTTGCAGGGGAATCAATATTTTTATCTATAGGAGTATTTCTATAATGTAATAATGTCAAATACGTATCTTTATTATCTTGTTTTGCCTTAATTAGCATCTTTTTCAAGGTTTGAATATTTCATTTAACTAGGCCATTTGATTGTGCATACAGGGGAATAGACATTACTTGATTTAATTCCCAAATATTTAAAAATCGTTTAAAATGAAGACTCGAAAATTGAGGACCCCCATCACTTAATAAAATTTTGTAATCGCCTGTATTAAGGAAGAACTGTCAATTAATTTGCTAGTTCTATGTATTTCGAAAAATAATCTACAACTAATAAATATATCTCATTATCAATAAAATGAATCGCACGCAATTTTTTCCCAAGGTAGAATAGGCACTTCGTGAAGCAGCATAGATTCCTTTTGTTTACTTTTCTGAGAAGATCTACAAGTTGGGCAGTTTAATATAAAATCTTCAATATTGTTAGTCATGCTTGGCAAGAAAAAAAACATTCTCTTGCTCGAACTTTACTTTTGTTTAGTCCTAAATGGCTATAATGTTTTTTTTCCAAAATCTCATGACTTTTTTTGGTACTATTAATTTTTTATTTTTATATAATAAACTCTCGGTTTACGTTATGTCGGCTTTAAATTTATAATATATTTTAACTAAAGAATCAACTAGTTTAATTATTTTTGGCTAACCGCTTTTTACATAATTTAATAATATTTGCATTTCAGTATCTTTTAAACTAACGTTTTTTATTACTTTAAATTTTTTCATGAGTAGCATTAAAATTTAATCTTAGCAAGCAAATTTACGACTCAAGTTCACTTTCAAAATCATTATTATTATTTTCAGAATCTGTAATATAAGCTCTTGACAATACGTCGGCTATATAAAGTTCATTTCCTGGCTTGTGTACAAGTTTTATATCGTATCTTTGTAACCCAATAAACATTCTTTGCAATCTTAGAGGACAGTCATATAATGTTTTATTAAAAAATTTGTACATGTGGTATGTGATCTATTTTCATGACAATAGATTTATCAAAAATAAACTGGTGAAACCGTTCGCAAGCAAAAACAAAATTATAGAAGTCTTTCTCTATTTGGACATATTTTTTTGAGTTTCTGTTAAAACATACATACAAGGTAAGTCATTTTGCATCAAAACATAGCCCCTCATTTTTAGAAGAATCTGTGAAAACAACAATAGGGTTTATTCGGATCATAAAATTGCAATATGGGTTCATAAACTAAAACCTTCTTTAATTTTTCAAAGCAATGGCATGTTGTTTTTCCCAAGACCAAGCTATATCATTTTTAAGTAATTATCTTAGTGGTGCTTATTATGTTTGATAAATTATTGATGATGCATTTTCCAACATATGTTATTAACACCAAAAAAGTCTGTGCATTTCTCTGTAATAGCTCTTATTTTAGAGTTGTCTGAACTATATCCTTTTTGTGATATTGTATGTCCCATGTAAACAATTTCATTCATAGCGAAGTTACATTTGTTTTTATTAAATTTTATCTTATTTTGTTGTACAATTTTTAACAGCTATTCTAACCTGTCGTCATGCTCTTTTTTATCCTTGCCCCATATTAATATATCATCTATGTATATTTCCACCCCACTAATATCAAATATTTCTTTAAACTTCTTATGAAATACTTCTGGACCGCAATTTAATCCATAGGAAAGTCTTAAAAATTTATGTCTCCTAAAGGGGGTTGCAAATGTACATATATCAGAACTATGTTTATCCTAACAAATTGTCCAAAATCCAGACATCGCATCTAATACGCTAAAATATTTTGCCTTTGAAGTAATTTCATCAAAAATAGGTAGTGGAAAATGTTCTCTACAAATATTCAAATTTAAATCACGGGGGTCAAGACAAATTCTTAACGATCGATTAGGTTTTCTTACTAACACTATAGAATTTACCCATTCAGTTGGATAATCTACTTTACTAATAATTTGTTTATTTTCCATATCAGTTAAACACATTTTAAGATTGTTCACTAGTGGAAAAAATATTTTTCTGGCTGCATGGACTACTGATTTAGCATCTGTTTTTAGTTTAATATGAAAGGGCTTTTTAGGCAACCAACTCCCTTGAACATGTCCTCGTATTTTTCAAACAACAAATTATAATTTTCATTAACAGAGTCTATTTTTTGTATCATATTTAATTCAGTGCAAGTGTCTAATCCCAAAATTGCAGGTGACAATGTTTACACAACAAAATTTAATAAATAATCATAATTTTTATAATTACAATTTAATTGACATTCACCTATAACAGGCATTATTTCATGAGAATAATTAGTTAATTTTATGTTTGTTCTAAAAGATTCTGTGAAAATTTTTAATTCTCTGATTTCTTTAAAACTAATAAGTTTTGTCATTGCCCCGTATCTAATTTGAGTTTAATTAAATTTTTCTTATTTACTAACACTTCAACAGTCCACTTCATATTTGTTTTACAATCAGTATTAACCATGCCAATGAAAATATTTTCATTAATAGATTCATTACAAATATTACTGACATTTTCCAAATGCATATTTCTGTTTTTACAATTTTATTTTAAATGATTCAATGCACCACAAGCACTACACTGTTTACCTATCGTTGGACATTTTCCTTTCATATGTTGATAACCACAACTAAAGCAATGGGTATACTATGTATCTCCGTTCCTTCAGTAATTTCTTCTTCTTGCTTTTTCGACTCCTCAACAGATTGACATATGCGTATTGCTTTATCTAGGCCTATTTCATCATCTTCTAACAGCCTCAGTTTTAATTACACAGAAACCAAACCACTAATTAAAACAGAACAAGTTAAACTTTCTTTTAGGTCACCTAACTCACAATTTCGTGCTTTACTTTTCGAGTATGTCACAACTGTTGAATTTTTTCACCTACTATCTGCTTTATATTAATGAACTTGTACCTTTCGTAAGTCAAATTCTTCTTTAGTTGAAAAAATTTAGTGAATTTACGTATAAGTGGAAAATTTTAATCCTTTTCATTAGCATTAAATTTTAAAGTATTGAATATACCAATATATTCTGACAATTGTGCACACCTCAACTATTCTTTTTTTTGTTCAACTCCGTGGCTCTTAGAAAGAAAATTTTTTAAACTTTTGAACCCAAAACTTCCAATTTTCTGAAACATTGCCACTCAATTATAGTGGAGAAATAACTCTATAATCAGCATATAACTAATTATGAACATATTAATCAATTGCAATACCATATAACACAAAAGAATATCATATTAGGAAACAATTTGTTGTTCTATGCATGGTTGGTTCTGAGACAATTTTTAAATTCTAACAGATTCGACTGTTTAAACTGTAAAGCCTGCTTACAGAATTACAACCAGTTTCATTTCAGTGTTTATCACTAAGCCCATCAATTTGTATCTTAATAAAAATTTGAGTTGTAAAATAGTAAATAAATCCTTTGGAATGTGAAGCTTATGCAGAAATACAAACTAAATCAGAATCATGTGCAGTTTCTTCTCTTGAATGTATTCTTAAAATATGTTTTTTTAATGTTTTCTCCTAAGTAGAGTTATCAAAACGTGCTACAATTCCAACACATTTTGTGCTTGGGTTGTTCAAGGTAGACGTACGATTTCTGTATTTTATTTCGAATATGTTGCGTAAGTATTCAATGTATGTTAATCATATTCAAACGTATATTTCGCGGTTTCCGGCCGTGAAGATTGTAAACGACACATAGCCATAGTCTCATAGACAAAATACGAAAAATTACGTACCTTATGCTATCTTTATATAGGATTTAATTGTTATGTTTATGGTAAAGAATTAACGTTTAACCTTTATAAATATAGCTTCTGTCATTTATATGTAGTATACATTACTAAAATAATAAATGAGATTGATGTTAGCACCATCTGCATTTGTTACATCCAAAATCCAAGTATATTTGAAATATGCTAGACAAATCAAGGTTACCTTGGGTGCTTCCCATCCTAATCGACAGTAATTGTAGTGACGTTATCTAGACATAAATAGCACCAAACTAAAAATAATCTTGAACCAACGAACAGTTTTTATTCATGCCATACAATGGCAGAAATCTGTTATTAATATAAAATAAAGTTTGACAGAGAAATTTAAATATTTCCTTATGAATATTGTATTAGATTTGCAAAATAGGTGCTGACATACTAAACTTTTGTTCATTGTATTAGATCTAGTACAATTGTACTAAAAATGGAAGTACTGCTCCTGCTAAAGTACCAAGTTTACACTTGATTTGCAACCTGTGGAACCTATAGAATAGACTCGTATGGAGAAGAGAGAAGTTGAGTGCGCAGGACTGCAACAGAACGAATTAGTTTGCCGGCTGTCTGCAAACCAGCATCAATTTTTAATGTAAATAGTAGTGGTGGCGACGGCACCGGGTGGCGACAACACCAAGTTGCGACATCAGTTTATATTATAAATTGTAACCAATTAAATCGAATATATTGGGTTAATTATTATTACGAAAATTTAAATAGTTTTTTCGTCATCGTTTTTAGTGGTTGCGTACACTTACAAACCATGGCAAAAGCCGCCACTGACATCTCCCAAAAAATTCATTAAATTAATAAGTTCCATGGAAATAATTAGTGATACAATTGTATCCAAGGAAACCATCTACGGGATAAAGTTAATAGAAAATGGAAAGATCGGCCCTTATTCCATATTTGGCGGTCATTTATGTTAGGTGGAATCTGAAAAAATGATTAAAAATATGTGTTAGAGATATGACCACACTAGCGTAGATAGAGAGCACACGAACCCATTTTTTCTTTAAAACTTCTATGCGTATGGATTTTTAAAAAAAATTGAGTTATTTTAAATTTTTCCTTCCTACTTTTTTTTAACGATGATTACAAATTTAGAACAGAGTTATGCAACGAAACATTTCGACCTAACTTTCCGGAAGACTATCGAATATATCAAAAACTTGCAGGAGACGTTTGGCTGTCAGTTTAAGAGAGTCCAGTATTCGTACTATAACATTTAAAACAGCATTTTTTTTTTGATCTGTTGTCTCATCAACAGATAACCACAGCCGTGTAATTTTTAATTCACATTTCATCTTATTTATCATGTCTACGTGTACAGTTGGTAGTTAGTTACATGACGCTGTACGACTTGGTAACTTCACCTGTGCATTGTATTTATTCCAGAATTCTTGAAATAGTTGTTTAACGAGAATGTGCAGCGGAACATCACAGGCAATCAAAATTAATAGTAAATCAAACATAAACTGTGTTGTCGAAGGCACGCCATTTTTTTTTATTTTTATGGTGTACACTATTTACGTGAAGTCCACAATCACGCATATTCCAGCACATCAAATCTTTCTCGAACACTTTACAAATTATTTTAGTACCATCATAGAATAAATCCGGGAATTCACTTATGAATTTATTCACTTTGTCAGCAAATGGCCGTTTTCTACCCCTGCGTACGTCTGCCAAGCTTTATTATTAAATTAATATCAACAATACAGTACAACAAATAAAACAAAAACACAAAAACAATATGCAATACGCCCAAGTAACTTAACGTGTACACAACTCGAAAGCTAATAATAGACTGGACTGGAGAAAGAGTTTCGCGGTCAAGGTGAATGCCGACGACAGTAAGTACATCTGTACTCTACGACCATGATACACAGAAACGATTTGCAGCTTTAATAATAATACAGGAGTGAAAGGAGGCCACAAAGAGGTTTAAAAAAATATTCTGATATATATGACAATCCATTTAAAAAAATGTTAGTTGACTCTGTAGAATCGTCTTGGCTCACCCTGTATATTCTAAAATAATTTCCGGTTATAGTCTTTTTTGTCTAGTTAATTTATGTTTTTATATCAACTTTTTATATATACATACATACATGCATATATATACATACAAAATAAACAGAATTTAACGTACATCAGAACGTGTTACAAGAAGGTGTTAAATTATTAATAATTAAATATGCATGCAACATTTCAGTTGAAAATATCAGTATAATTATGTATGGTGTTATAAATGGTACACATAACATGAAGTGAAGAAAATTTTCAATGTTTGTCCTAGGCGTCGTCAGTTTAAATAAATATGTTTGACGTGAAGCTATTCCGTGAGCATCGAAAAGGTAACATATTAAGTATGTAGATGCTAACAATGAAATTATGTAACAATCTGTAAAGAAAAATTAAGTAAGAGGCTTTGCGGCGATCTTCTAATGATACCAATGAAAACCTAGAAAGAAGTACAGACTGAGGATAAAACCCGTTAATGTTAAATGTAAAATACTTTATAAACCTACATTTTCTATATGTACCTTGTAATATGGGGCCCATATTATTGAGGCATATTCTGAAGTAAATAGTATTTCTAATAAGAAATCCTAGAGATTTATAAGATTTATTATTTACTTGTAAATGACAGTTTATCGATATCACCAGGATGCTCAGTTACTGATGCATGGGGGGTTGAAGTTCTAGCATATGCAGACGATTTAGTCATAGTAATCAGAGAAAACTCTGAAGAAGTAATACCCTTCAAGAAATACTGGACTTAGTTGGAAACTGATGTAACAGGGAGCAGATGTCTGTGAACCCTCAAGAAACAGTAATAGTACCGACATTCGGGGTGAAGTTGGACGATTTTTTGCCGCATTTTGTTAATAAAAATTACAATTTTCAAAAGAAAATTTTCAAAAAAAATTATTTTGAATCTCGCATGTCTCAATTGTCAAATTCCATAGTAGACCAAATAAATTTTCATTCCTCCTACTACTTTTTTTTTTGTTAAAGAGTCTCTTCCTCCACCCCTATGTATGGGGTAAAGGCGGACGACCATAGATTAAGCCTTAAAAATTGTCTTAGACTCTAGTACGGGGCAAATTCGGACAAAAAAAATTAAAAAAATATATATTTTATTGATAAATGTTATGGTGATTCGATAGTGACAGCTCAACGTTTACATCGTGCAGAATTTAGTGTACGGAATGCGCCGGAGGACGATACCATCAGAAAATGGATTCAAATGTTTGAGAATACCAATTCAAGTGTAAAAATTCACAATCAAGGTCGCCCGCGCTCTGTTCGAACCCAACAAACGATTGAAGAAGTGAGAGTTTCAGTGCGTCAAAATCCGTCTCAATCAGTTGGCAAACGCAGTCAAGGACTTAACATTAAAAAATCGTCGTTGCACAAGATTCTGAAGCAAGATTTACATCTTAAAGCCTACAAAATTCAGCTCGTTCAAGAACTGAAAGTTACCGCCTATCTGCTCCGACTGAATTTTGCAAATGAAATGCTTCAACGCTTCCCAATGTTTGAAAACATTCTGTTTAGTGACGAAGGAAACTTTCACTTAAACGGGCACGCAAACAAACAGAACTGCCGCTACTGGGCCAACAACAATCAAAGAGAGAAACATGAACGACGATTACATAGTCCAAAAGTTATTGTGTGGGCTGCCATGTCTGGAGAAGGCATCATTGGGCCTTATTTTTTTGAAGACCGGCGAGGGCGAGCACTTACGGTAAACAGTGAACGGTATTGCGACATGTTAAGGAACTCTTTGGCTCCACAACTGCAGGAATTTGAAGGTTTTAATGTGGAAACAAGGTTTTAACAAGATGGGGCCACTTGCCACACCTCCAACCATTCGCTTGCGGTTGTCAATTAACTTATCCCGGAAAAAGTGATCTCTCGTCGAGGCACCATCAACTGGCCTTCACGAAGCCCCGATCTTACACCCCTTGATTATTTCTTATGGGGATATCTTAAACAGAAAGTGTATGCAAACAAATCACACTCTACTGCAATTGAAGCATAACATCCGCACCGAAATGGCCGCCGTTTCCAGAGAGATGTGTAGACGTGTGGCGGCTAATTTCCGTTTTCGGTTAGAGGAGTGCCAGCAGCGCGAGGGTCAACATTTGGACAACATAATCTCTGCCACTTAATTTTCCAAAACATTCTCTACAAATTAACCCAACAATAAAAAAATTCTGACTTACTTTTTTTTATTGAATTTACAAATACACCTGGACACCTCGTACAATAAAAAAACAAAGAGGCATATTAAAGTTTTTATTCATAGAAAAACATTTAATTTACATTAAAAAATATAAAACGTCATCTCTTATCGACTAATAGGCAACATAAACAAGAATTCTGGTAATAATATTTGAATAATTAATAATTAATAATAAACATTATTGTATGAAATATCTTATAAAATATTTCTGGTGATAATATTTGAATAACTAATAACTAATAATATAACATTAATGTAAAAAATATTTTTGGCTTTTCACTACTCTATTTTAATATTTTTCAATGAAGACAAAAGCGGGAAATGATATCTTTGCCGCCTTAAATCTTGAAACTTTTTAAACACTTTCACGATTTGATCTACCTCTATAATGCTTTCATCCTTAACTGTCGGATATGTAAAATATTCCCCATTTTTTCTGAACTTTGTTTTCTTAAGAAATTTACTAAAAAAATATTTTTATTTCTTTCTGACATAACTTCGGTAACACAACCAATATAGTATTTATTAACTTTGGTTTTTGAACAACAGAACTTAACTACCACGAAAATTTCTACTTCTATTGCAGAGTCAGCATCATTAGTATCACTTTGGTTTTGAAGGAACATATTTTCATTATCTTCATCCTGCATTTCTACAGTTTCTTCTTGATCACTCTCAATTTTACACTCACGTTCTTCTTCAAGTTCTTCATCTTCGCTTATGTCTTCTAGGGCTATCTCAGCCTCACTATCAGATGTCTCCAGATCCTTAAGGAAACGCATTTTCCAGCAGGCACTTGCAATTTTTTCCACGTCCCTTCTTAATGTCTTGAGTAACAGTTAGTCTACTTTCGGGAAGAAATGTCTTAAGGGTGTTGGTCCAATGTTCCTCATTTACGTCTTCGTTTTCCTTTCTTTCGGGATCAGGTATTTTCTTGAGAACAGCATCTGGTGACAACGAAACAATTCCACAGGCTCGAAAGCCAGACTTGATGTTTGTTTCTATAGTTTCGATCTTTTCGATTGCTTTCGTTAATAGCGCAGGGAATTCCGATTTGAGAATACAACCTCTGTTTTTCATTTTCCACTCAGCAAGCACAGATCACCAGACTTTTTTAAATGGGCCAAATAAAGACACGTCTAACGGTTGTAGCATATGTGTTCCATTCGGTGGCAATAACACAAAACCAATATCATTTTGCTCGCAATGCCGTAAAATGTGTATCGAAGTTTGAGCTGCCAAGTTGTCTCCAATTAAGACCTTTCTTCCTGGAAGCTTCTTACAGTAGGGTAAGAGAATCTTATCAAAACAAAAGTCAAAGGTCATAGAATCAAACCAACCGGATTTGGTGCGATTATATACAGCACCATCAGGACCACCTTCTACCCAGGTTGGATACAAATTTACAGACTTGTAAACTACATATGGGGGTAGAAGTACACCCGATCCACTAATGACCATCATGATCGAAGTGGTGGAATCTACTATCCTTTCTACACTTTTTGATCTTCGTCTACATAGAACTTTTATTTTACCGGGATCATCAGTGAGATTGCTTTCATCGTAGTTTATAATGTTTGATGATGGAATATTTTCAATTGTTTGTCCCAAATTTTCAAAAAAGGTCTGTATTATTTCCTTCGTAATATTTGCTGTTGATCGCTTGATATTTTGGGTAAATCGTTCAGTTAAAATATTATTGCGACAGAGAAATTTATAAAACCAATCTATTCCAGGACAACTATTTTTAAATTGTTTTATCTTTTCTCCTTTTCTGTCCAAATACCTTTTAACACGCAATTTCATATCTTGCTTTGTAAGAGGAAAACCCCACTCGCAGAATTTTACAATTTCTTAGGCCAAAATTCTTTCTTCCTCAACTGAACCTTTCTGTCCGAGTTAGCCCCCACAGTCCGACTTCACCGCGAATGACGGTACCATTCACTCGGAAAGGAAAGCTGGAGGAATTAAGACCGCCTTCCTTAATGGGTCAAATTATTCTATTTGCTGAGGAGATGGAATATCTAGGAATCACTTTAGATCAATCACTTAATTGGAACGTCCATCTGGAAAAGTAATTGGCAATGCAAAACTGTCCTTATGGACATGTCGTCGTATTTGTGGTAAATCCTAGGGCATGGATCCTCAACAATTTACTGGATCTATGGCTCAGTCATTAGACCAATTATAACAACAGATCCATTGTTTTGTGGCCGAAAGGATCACAACGGACGGCCAACGCAAAAATTTCTGGTTTACAGAGACTAGCATGCTTGACCATAACGGGGGCAATTAGCACCACACCGTCATTTGCAATAGAAATTCTCCTGGACTTACCCTTTCTTCAATTTCCTGTGTATTTGGGGCATCTGTTAATGTACAGTACAGTCATGTGGTATAACATTTTCTAATTGTGCATTTATACTGATAAATTCAATAAATAAATTTATGTTCTATGTTGAAAAATGTTTCTATGCATAAAAGTGTTGCTATGTACTGATTAGACCTACTATTAATATATTTTTGTAAATGCAGCCAATAATCTTTTTGTGACTTTTTTTTAAGAATTTTCTTAAACACAAACGTAAGAGTGTACAAATTTGCTAAGAACCTCTTTTTGTGTTATTTGTAAAGTAGAAATTATTCATATCCTCTAATTAAAAATTATTGAGAAAAAAAATGAAAATAATTCAGTTAAATCTAACCCCCTAGACAACGCCCTGTACCCTTGTATCACTGTAGAAACTATTCTTATCATCTAATTAAGAACTCTTTAAGAAAAAAAATATGAGTATAATTCGGTTATTTTTAACCCCCCAGAAAGCACCCTGTACTCTGGTATTACTATTACATATCGATATGCGACATCTATTACTAAAGTTTTGACTCTTCAAAGAACAAGACACTTTATAAATGTACGCCATCTATTAATTTCAGCCTTCCGCACAACTATCTATAATCTGTAGGGATTTACAATATTCTGTTAGTATATTATTTCCCGGTTATGTATTGATTATTTATTTTCGGTTCTATGATATCAAACCCATAGACATATATGTCTATGTATCAAACCCGTTGTTCAATGACCAAAATGTTTTAAACATGCACGCCATCTATTAAGTACATCCATCGTTTTCACCCTCTTGGACGAACACCCTACACCCTACAGTTTATAGGGACCTACACACGCTGTAGTTAGATTATTTTCCGTGTCATTATTGATTAGTTACTTTTGGTTCCAAAAAGGTAAACAAGTAAAATTCGAAGTATTTTAGAAATTGGTGTTAAATAAAAATGCCTTCAGATGCTGAAAGTGGGCTACAACCGAATGAAGAAAGACCTCATACTATATTCGTGGGTTTATCAGGTTCCAATGTTTCATGGCCTCTAGGAGACAAAAATATATCTTACACTATTCCGTCGGGTAAGTACAGAAATTTAAGCAAATATATTTTTTGTAGATATCTAATTAACATATATCAACTGATTAGAAAAATATAGTGCTATTTAAAGACTTTGTTGATTTTGTCAGAATTTTAAATCATCAAATAATATGCAAGGTGTACAAATACGGGCAACTTCAAAAAATATGTGTATAGCCATAACTTTAAAAGAAAAAATAATAAATCCGAAATTGAAGTCAATGGCAGAATATTTGTCCAAAAAAAACCCTCTAAATTTGTGAATGGTTTTTTATGTAATAAAAATGTAATAACAAATATACTATTCAATGTGTTTGTTTCTTTTATCATATATTAATTATTTTTATACAAAATATTTTTATAAACGGTAGTATCATCAGGATCTATATTGGGACTGATATTATTTCTGTAGCTTAATACTTTTTTGTCCGGTTGTTATAAATTATAATATACTTTATCCACGACTATTAAATAATGTATCTTGGGCACTCACTCAGCGTAATTGTGAATTTCGTGAAATGGAACCAGATAGTGTAATCACAATCTGAACACTTTTTACCCAGTTCATAAAATGAAGAACCTATTTATTCACTTAATGAAATATCCAATGTTCTTTGATTAGTTTATAATATAATTACAGTCGAACTTCTATATCTCGAAATTCTCTATAACTCGAATATGTTTCTGTGCCCTTGATATATATACTTCGTTTTAAAAATATTTTATTTAACTCAAATTTTCTCTAACTCGAACAGTTTCGGGAAGGATCTAGGAGGTTCGAGTTGAGAAGTTCTACAGGCTAGAATGAAGACTGTTGTTCTGAATAATACAAAATAACCAATACCTTGGCTAGTACCTAAACGCAACAAAACATTAGAAAACTGTAAAATATAATGAGAAAAAAAATCTAAAAATATGAAAAGTAATATACCTAGTTATAAAACAAAAACAGATTTCTAGTAAAGAAAAAAAGAAAAAAATATCAAGATCGATATGTAACAGAACACTAACTACAATTCAAAGAAATATAATTTGGCACTGTTGCGGAATTTATTTATAGAGAAAGGATTTAATGTGAATAGGTAAACTATTATATAATATCACAGTTATATGAAAACTGTCGCCAATATAGAGTTAATTAATATTTGGGAATCGCAAGTTTAATAAAAAATCTTACATTGATTGTGTGTATCATACCTAAAACTAATTTTTTTCTCCAAGGTACATGGTGCTAAGTTTATATATTAATGAGGTCATGTAATATTTTACTGATTTCTTATTCTAATCCACCAACCTCTTTTATTTTACGTGATATATGGTAAAATTTTCTAAATTTAAATACAAATTTGCAGCAGCTGTTTTGGACAAATTGAAGACTATTCCTTGTTAATTTATCTAGACAAGGACATAAACTATATTGCAATAATGTAACACTGGCAACACTACGGTTTCAGAGAGTTTTATTCCTTATCTTAAAGTTTAAAATACTTAGTATATAACAATTTTCAAGCAAAGTAACATTTCTTTCGAATATCAAGCCTAAATATTATATTCTGTCTTTCAAAGGGCCGTTGTTTATAGTAAGATGGACATTACTTTTTACAGAATATTCGAATTCTTGATCAGAAAACATAACGGCACTTTTAACATTTTTTTTTATTTTAAACGTCATATATATTACCGTTCTGAAAGAGTTTAGCACATTGCTACGGACTTTAGCACATTGTATCTAAGTTTGGTTTTAATTTGTTTTTTGCATAGTTCGAAATAGATTTCAGATCAGCAATAAGTTTGTTTGAAACTGCATCAAGATCAAATGGACAATGGACAAAAAGAAAGTGAGAATTGCATATCATCCACGTAGGATAATACTTTTGGCTGTTTCACGTGCCTAAAAATATCGGTTGTGTATATTAAATAAAGAATTGGTCTCAAAACAGAACCATGTGGAACCCCTGATGTAATGGGATAGGAACGAGAATTATCCTCTTTCATCACAATATTGAGAACGGTTATTTAAATAATTTTTAAAATCAGGGATGCAGTGTGAAGAATTTGGCATATAGTAAATCGTCATCCAATGTATCAAAACCCTCAAAAAGTCTAATATTACAAGGAAAGTTGCGTTTCTCTTATCAAGTGTACCAAAAATATCATCAGTTATATTTACAAGGAGAGTTTTAGTACTATAACCGTTACGTAAACCTGATTGCAATCCAAAATATCGAAAGCCCTCGACAAGTCTAACATTACAATTGAAGTTGCATTTCCCCTATCAAGTGTGCTAAAAATATCAACAGTTTATATTTACAAGGAAAGTTTTAGTACTAATAGCCCTTACGTAAAGTTAATTGCAATCCAAAAAAAAAAAGGATCAGATAATATAGTAAACCTTCATTTGTCTCCATACATACACATATATAGACATATAAATCACATATACACATACATACAATATTCAGAGACATATAATACATACGTATAATAAATATAACAACTGTGAAAGTAACGTAATAATTTGGTCAATCCGAACTAACTATGCTAAGAACATAAACAAAAAGGAAATATACAAAGTCTTAACATTCAATTAAACTAAATCCAAAATTAATTAATTTGAATTAAATTAACTCCGACATGAAACATGCCACTCATTTAACACCAATTTTTTTTACTTATATTTTTGAAAGTACGACTGACAGATTTTTAAGGTCAGTTGACAACTTATTGTAAAGATTCGCGACACAGTAAGATAAACTACTTTTTAAATTAAGTTTGTGTCTATGAATTTGTAGTAAATGTGAATATCTAACGTTTTCGGAGATTTTAATATATCCCACTATGTTCACAATGATAATAATGATAAGAAAACCAAAATAATGCGCCATTAGTACATGAGGACACTTTTCACCCACCCCTTTTCATTAAAATACAACTTTCCCCAAAATGTATAAACTTTGCATTTGCTAATGATCAATAAGCCTTATAGGCTTTAAGAAAGCTAATTATCCAACCCTAAATAATGCTCTTTTAGAAACGGATTGGTACTATTTACAAAATTTTTCAGATGTTAATTTAGCCGTTGAAGCATTTTACATTAAATTGTATATTATTTTGGACCAGTATGTTACCTCAAATTAAGTTTCTTAAAAGGACTTATCCAAAATGGAACACTAGCGAAATAATAAATAATATTAAACAGAAAGATAAGCATTTCTTTAAGTACAAAAAAACAAACAATTATCAACATTTAGAACAGTTTAAAAGACTTAGAACTTTAATGAAACAACAGACAGATTTAATATATCAAAGGTACCTCTCTAATATTGAGTCCTCAATATCATCAGATCCAAAGATATTTTGGTCATTTGCACAATCAAAACGGCAACAAACTCGAATACCTGGTAAAATATCATATAAGGATAATAACTACGATAATCCACAAGATATTGTAAACATATTTGCCATCGTTTTTTAGTTCAGTATATACCGTTCCACGTGATACACAACACAATCACGTGACTATAGGCAATAATAACTTTGAATTTTTCAGTATTACAAACATCTCGATGTTAGAAATTCAAGATGCTGTAAAAAAGTTAAAGAACAAAATTACATCCAGCCCAAACCTTATACCATCCTTTTTCGTGAAAGATTGTGCCAATACATTCTTAACATCGCCTTTTATTCTCTTTAATATTTCAATAAAAGCATTAAAGGCGTTTCCGATTTTTAAAGCATGCGATACGTTAAAAGTAAGCAATTACAGATAAATTTCTCTTTTGTGTAATTTTGCTAAAATTTTTTAAATAATTTGTTAAAATCGCATCTATATGTCCACTAAAAACATATTGTCAGTAGACCGGCATGGCTTTGTATCTAACAGATCAACTACTACGAACTTAGTAATATTCAGTGAAACAATTTCTAATATTCTAGACGAACGAGAACAGATAGACGCTTTGTATACAGATTTTACCGAAGCCTTTGATCGCATCGACCATCAGTTACTCTTACAGAAATTAGCAAAGTATGGATTTAATTTAAATCTATTAAAGTACTTTCAATCATATCTAACAGGCAGACAACAATTTATATTCTACAATGGATATAAATCGTCAATATATTTAGCCACTTCCGGAGTACCGCACGGTTGGGCTTTTACTATTTCTATTATTTATTGACGATTTATACACCGAAGTGCGACAAATTAATCTTTGCAGATGATTTAAAAATATTTAAGAGCATAAATTCCGTAAACGATTGTATATATCTTCAAGAAAACCTTAATATCGTCAGCAAGTGGTGTGGCCTGAACAAAGTTGGGTCAATGCTGCTAAATGTAAAGTACTGTCTTACACAAAAAAGAAAAATTGCTTTAACTACAACTACAGTATTAACGACACTGTTTTAAAGCGCCTACAAACAATTAAAGATTTAGGTATATATTTTGATTCTGAACTGGGTTTTGTCGAACATATACATATCAAATCTAAAGAGGCAATCATAATGTTAGGATTTATTATGAGAGACTGTAAATCATTTACTAATTTAAATTGTTTAAAATCATTAATTATTCTTATGTACTATCAAAACTTGAGTACGGATCATAATCTGGAACCCTTACTATCTAGTTCACTAAGGTGCGTTAGAGCAAATTCAAAGAAAATTTTTAAAATTTTTATCATTTAGAGACAGGAATATATCCTGAGAGAGATATAGATAACAATTATCTTCTAAGCACATTTCATTTTGAAATTTTAGAGTACCCGCGAATTTGTTCTATGCTACTTTTTCTGTACAAATCATTACATAATAAAATTGACTGTCCTTAAACTCTTTCACTTTCACAATTAATGTTTTCACTCCAAGAGTGCATTCTCGACAAAATCCCACATTTTACACTAAACGAGTCAATACCAGTATGTTGCTAAAATCACCAATACATTGTATGTGCCATTATTTTAACAAAATAAGTTAACATTGTGATATAAACCTTGGCACACAAAATCAGCTGGTAAAATATTATGCTAGGCAAACTTTTAGTATACACAATTTTAGCTTACTATTCCCTTTATTGATTGTTAATTTGCGTGTTATGTAGATATACTTCTTTTTTCTCATCGTTATTTATATTATTTTACTTTTTTTCAATAATTACTTCTTATTTTGTTTTTATTAACTATTACTATCACACTATTTTTTTTTTAAATTTAATTTTCAGTTCTTTTAATAACATCTATTGTACTCACCTTTATGTTTAATATAAAGATTTGTTACTAAATATTATAAAATGTTTCGTAGTATTTAAGAGTATTTTAAATTGTCCTGTAATTGGGTGTCACCTGTTGGACAAATAAAACATATTATCATGATTATTATTATTTTTTGACTGTATACTATATTTAAAATGGAGTCAAATAGAATACAAGGGGAGGGTGGAAGACAGAAGTATTTGGTAAAAGTGAACAAGATAATTTTGTTTGTGTGGATATTCATGACCAGTTCAGAGTAGTAGTAGTAGTAGCTACTTATTTTACTAGGCAAGTAGGCCACAATGGGCCCTTTTTACTTACTTTACTAACCCACCGCCTGGGCCTGCCCGCCTGCACCTCTAGCAGAGTGGCAAACCTCCTGGGTAGGTCTCTTCGACCCTCCACCCGGGCTCGCCTCTCCGCCTGCATCAGGCGAGCGGTCTTCCCGGGATTGTCTGTTGACAGCCTACCGACTGTTAGACGAGCTATCGTTCATCTATCCAATTGCTGGACATTTTTGATTAAACTAATTTATTCTTTCATGACAAATTGAATATGAGTATGAGAAGGTATTATCGACGTGCACCTAGCTGAGACCGACTTTTTTTATTCTACAAATAGAAATTTTTTTTAGTAATCACTATAAAGAAACGTTTAGACGCATTACTAAAGAAATTGCTCCGCCCCTTTGGAAATTCTGAAGGCGACGCCCATGGTTATTGGTACGATAAACTAAAAATATTAACTTCTATTTATTATACGCGGTATTAAAACAATACAAATTTACTGGTTTTCAAACATCTAACATCTAACCAATATGTCGCCGTCCAGTCGGGCCTGGCTCCTCGAGGCTGCACATGGTCGTTTTAATGGGAATGAATCCATTTAAAAACGTGCAGAAATCTCACTTGTACCAGAACGATGAAATCAGCTCGAGGTCCGGTTCCAACGCAACGGCAGCATAGTGTACATGATCCCTGCAGCGTCAGTCTGGTGGATCCAGTTCAATTACATTGCAGGGTATGTTGATTTAGTCTTGCTGAACATTTAAATAAATATGTCGCTTGTAATGCTAAATTTATTCCCAAGCGTTCAACAAAAATCATAACTGGCATACTTATAAAAAATGTGTGCTTTGTACTCTGCCTCCTTACTACATGAAAAATTTGTTACATCACTATTTATACAAATGATTTCTAATATCTTCAGATTAGAATATAATAAATAATATTTTAAATATTAATACACTATTTTTTTTAATTTATGTAAACTATTTTTTTTTTTAATTTTTAATTTTTATTACTATTTTAATATGAGTTGCGATATTTTATGCAATGTTGAGCTAAAATATCACTATTTGTCAGTACATAAGAAACACAGTTACTATTTTTCTTATATTTCCTACAAGTTTTAAAATACGATTCGGTGGGTATTTAGATATTATTATTTTGCAGTAGCGTGTCGTGTCTTTTATAAACGGGGAAACTGTTACAAAATAAATACCTACCTTATTTAAAATTTGGCAGGATTCTTCAGCTTCTTTTTGCAAAATCATCAATGATATCATCATAAAGCTTTTGCTCTAATGACATTTCTTGAATTAGTTCATTTTCTATGGACAACAGTGCTAGATTAGTCAATCTTTCTTGACCGGTAGAATTTTTAATTCTTTTTAACTAGGAAAAACTACGTTTGGTCGATGCACTTGTGGCGGAAATAGTGAATGGCTATAATGCCTATAAACACGTTTTAATATTCAAATATATTTACTCATTGTTAATTTAAAAAAAAAGTAGCCCTAGAGTAGAATGGATTAACACTTCCTTTACCGATTTTTGTTAATAGAATTCAGATAGAGAAAGTATTAGAGCAGGAATCACCTGATTGTTTTAGTATAGCAAATGCAAGTTTATTATATGTAAAATAATTTTAAAATTTTTTAACGGCAAAACTAAAACAGAGATCGATAACTACCTATGAAGCTACTTTATCACATTAAATCGTTGTTTACTAAATAAAAAAATTATTTTTGACATAATAAATACAAAAAATTTAAAGGTTTCCACCATAAAAAATACCGAAAGCAAGTTTCTTATTAGTTGTGTCCAATTAGTAGGTAGTAGTAAAGATGGAATGAAAACTGTGAGAAATTGAGGAATTGTAAAATTAGCCAGAGAAGTTGCTGCACAGTTATCCTGTGGTTGCTGCATCTCCTTTCGGTGCCATAGTAGTTGATTGCCCATCTTCGCTCCAGGTCTGGCCTTGCTTGTACATTCATCATATTAGCGAGTATTAAGATAGTGAAGATCCATGTCGACAACATTCTATCTTGCATTTCGCCTAAAATCAAAAATATACCCAATTATGCAGATTTAGTAAGTGGTAAAATAAACATGAAGTATGCATTCAATTAATTGACAATAAAAAAAATTAAACAATATTAAAATTAAAAGAACGAACCAATACAAATTACATTTTTGTAACATAATTCAAAATCTAACATTAAAATAATTACATATATACAATAAAACAGTTCATATTGGTTTGCCAATTGAAATTATTATCTATAAGGATGATACAAATAAATAGGTTCTGTCTACTAGTTCAATGTTTCGACTTTATGCATAAAGTTTTATGGTCAAAGGTTCAATGTTACGGCAAGTCAACTGATTAGTTTCTAACCGATTTCAAACGGCTAAAATCCGTATAAAATCCGCGAAGGATTCTCCACGGATTTTAGCCTGGTCATGCGCAGTTCAAATATAAAATGATGTTTGAATTATAAACGTATTTGTGAATAACCTAACATTCTGTGGTAGTATTCTCTAGTTTGCATAAAGAAGAAATAATTCGCTTCATTTTCCAAAACTATTGTTTTGAGAAATTTAAATACAAATATTTCAAAATAATTGCAAAAACAGAGATATAGGTTATGTTATTTATGTTTCAATCAAATGTCACGCTGAGAACTGAAAAAGTGCGATAAAGCAAAAGAGAAGCAACAATTTCGTTCTTTATTGAAATGCGATAAATGAGTCAAAATAATGAAAATGTAGGATTTTTTTTACTTTACATCACAAATATTGAAATAAAACAAGTATTTAAGAGCGTATAATATTATATACTTAATAACACCTTAAATAAAAACTGTAGCCGATAGAGCCACAATTTTCTATTGTTTATACACTTTGTGGAAATGGACTGTACTTTTCTTTTGTTTGGTAAGTAGAGATTTATTCTTATCCTTGGGATTGTAATTCTGAGAAGTGAGGGTGTATGAGGTGCTATTCCAACAACTCTAGGAGGTGTTGGCTATTCACGTTTGTGTTTTAGAGTGAAGAGAAACTAATTCTTGTCGACAAACTTAACAAAACATTTATTCGAACACACACAACACAACACATAATAACATATAAGATGTTGCAGCAAACAAGAGAGTGATGAGAACTATATTGCAACGAAACTAAAACTCTAATAATGGCGGGTTGGTTATACAGTCCCGTTTTTCTCTCAGTGGACATGTGGTAAGTACCACGCTTATGCACACGATCGTAATCGAGGACGCACGAAGTGTTCTATTTTAACTCAAACAAAATTACTATATTACTATTCTGAAACTCCAACAAAAACGAAAGATTACCGGGGTTCTGATCGATTAAGAATTTCATTTTGTATACAATTAAATCGGTTTATTTGGGAACCCTAAAATTTAATTATAGCAAATATATTTTACTTTACAATAATCTTCTTCAATTTTCGTTTTCTGCTCCGTGTAGCATCAGTAAATTCCTTATTTAGGTAGGTACCACGTTCCTATCCTTATTACGGTGCCGCATTACAACCATACATCACACACCATATTATTATAAAAAACAATAAAAAATATCTGATGTGGCCAGCACATAATTTTCTTATACCAGTATCTATCCTGATTTTAAAAAATCATTCTGTTTAATTCTTCACTTACCTTAATTAAATTTTAATAATGTACCTTGAAATGTTTCAATAAATTTTTTAAATAGTTAATTATCAGCGTCATTCGATACTGTCAGTAATAATTCATGCCATATATTTAAATAATTTCTTACTGACATGACATTTTTGTAAATATTAGAATTTATGTCAAACTGTTAAATTTATTCTAACCCCATTTTATGAGGTCAAATGTGTAAAAAATTTCGGTTTACATCAGCTTTATTTAAGTACTTGAAAAATATATATTATTGGCTTGATATAGTAGACATGATTTATAATCTTTCATCAGGAATATATTTTTTTTGTAAAAGCAAATACAAAAAAGTTTGGATCCCGTGGACCACCTCCTTTCAGATGACCAATTTTGCTCAACATCGAATTTGTCATTATCTTTGGCCTTTAGAACATGTGTCCCAAATTTGAAAGCTTTATCTCAAAAACTGTGGCTGCTATTGCGATACCACAGACATGCAGACAGTTTTTTTTTTATTATAATTCGTCAAGATTCATCCAAAAATGCAATAAAAAGTTTTAATTTTTTTCCCGAAATTGTACCTTTTCTCTTCTTTCATTCATTACATCTCTTCTGGTGGTACCATATTCACCAAATTTAATTTTTCACCTAAAATGTTGTTGACAATCTTAAATGCCAAATTTGGGAAGTCTCCCATTAGTATTTTTTGAGTTATCGTGGATACACACATCCACACACACACATCCACACACACGCACCGACAGACATCATTCGGAAAATATTCAAAATGGATTCAGGAGGGTTTAAATCGTATATATCAATCAAAATCTCGAGGCCGAAAAAAAATCACGATTACTATATGAGGTATAAGAAAGTAAAAACACTGAGAAAGTGGAAAAGACACAAGTTCTAGGAGGTTAAAACAATTATCAAAGATGGCTTCAAATCTGCGCAATATCATAACTCGATTTTATTGTATCATGATCTATATAAGTACATTTATTATACTGTAAAATGTAAACAAATACGTGTAAAAGGCTTAAGAGGCAACAAATATGAAACATGTTAACTCCAAATTTAACTGTAACTATCTGCTAATGTAAAATTGAGTATAAATTAAATAAATAAGAAATATTATTTACATAATATAAGGCATTGGTTTTTGAGTTCAAATGAACGAAATTGTAATTAAATATAAAATGGCATTTTCTGACTTATTTCTATTTACAAAATCACTTGACATCTTTTACGTTCAAAACAAAAATGACGGCCTTCTATATTTAAACTTTTTTTTTGCACGATCCAGCTTTTTTGATTATTTACAATATCTATTGCCATGACGGTAGGTTATGTATACTAGTTGCTAGGCCTAAGGCCACATCACAGAACAAAACTATATTAGAATCCTTATTTCCTAAGAGAGAGAAAGAAACGGCTCTGACGTTTCAATTCTAGGCGCCATGTTGTTGCATAGGAAAATTGGCGGGCTCTTTGAATCGTGCTTCTAAATTAAATTCAGATTTTCAATTTGAACAAAACCAGTATTTGAAAGGCAAACACAATTTCCTTTGGCAGAAATTGTGTTTGTCTTTTGAAATATCGGTTTTGTGTTTTGGAAAATGTATAAATGAAACATGTTTTATGATTTTTATTTATTAACCATAATTAAACATATATTATTGTACGTTCATATTGGTATATGATAAGAAAAATTAATAAAATAAAAAATAATAGTTTTAGCTCACAGTAAGAAAATATTTATAATACATAATATAAATATTATTTATAGTAGTCACTTTCCACTAAAGTTCCTGATTTAAGATTCACTGAAGTGTAATTTTGCAAAAGTGATCCGAAGTCTTTCATTCTCTTAATGTGTATCCAGCTTTACATGCAACCCTAAAAATACAAATTTTAAAAACCACAAAATACGTATTGATAAATTAGGATATACAGTCACTTGTAAATTAACTCATTAATATTAAGTCAACCGAGTCTTTTCATAAAAATTCTTTAAAATTTGTAAAAATACATAAAACTCTGTTTAGTACATCCTTATGCTGGATATGGCAAACTGCAACTCTTATTTTCTTAAGAATTCTGCTAAGAACAATATGCCGCTACTCAATTCTCTACATTCATCATCGTTTAGAACCAGATTATTCACCTTTTCACTTTATTTTCAATCAAATCAACTTAAATATAAAATACCGTAATTGCATATCACAATCAACATATATTTTTTTTCTATTTTCAATAATTTCAATAGAAAGATAATCTAAAGAAAAACATAATTTTACTTATGAAGAAATATGATAGATACTAGATAGAATTCATTCAAGATTTTTTGTACAATATAGGAATAATAATTGTTCTTCGACACCAACTAGGAAAAACACATTTGGAAAGCTGCCACAAAGAATTACTTCTTTCCTAAATCTTCCAGAGGCATGTTCGTACACAGGCCATTGTTTTAGACGTACTTACCTCTGCATTGCTGCATTGTTAACTAATGCGAGAGCACATGTTCTCAAACGTCATGGTGGATGGAAGTCCTCAACTGTAAGCTGAGGTGTATGTTGGAAGATCAATTAATAACAAAGAAAATATTGCAGAAAAGAAATTTTAACATGAAAGAAACAATAATACAACCGTGAATGACACAATGCAGGCATCTATCAGTACTTGGCAGATTGCACGGCTTCTTCTATTCACACAATGGAATCAGTAAATATTTCGCAAAAAGTTGAAATGATTGAATGTTTATTATAATAACTGGTCTAATAAACGAAAATAGGCAAATAATATTACTATGCTAAAGTACTACTATGATTAAATTTCTATAATATATACAGGGTGTGGCCGTAACAATGATTCTAACCGTTTATTACATTTTGTTAATTGTAATAATGTTAACATAACTGTTAACTTAAATTCAAAATGAATTTTAAAAAAATCTGTTTCTATTAGAAAAATTGTTTATTTATCATGTAATTCAGGTGAGATTAAGTGCCACTTCAGTCATCGGAAAAAAAAATAAATATGAGTAAGGTAACAACATTACTCCAAGACGTGCATAAAAAATATTATTACTATTTAGCAGATGTTTTTTTCATAATTTCATATAACTTGAATCTTGAATATTAATTTCAGGAACGTGGTGGCCATGGTGCGACTATTGGAAGGATCCCCAACACATCCTTTATCAGTTAGCAAATTTCTGTTTCGTCCTTGCGTATTCCTCGACATGTTCCAAAAGAGGAGTATTATTTATGCACTGTTGGCTCATACTTGGTATGTTTTTACTGAACTAAATTGTTAAAATAACAATGGCTCATAATTCTAGGCTTAATGTTGTTTTCAACGTGGGCATGGAATATTATATGTGCTCCAGACGTATTCACATGGAACTTTGCATTTATGTTAATGAATATGGCACAAGTCTTCCATATTTTATACCAACTAAGGCCTGTTAAGTTCGACCCTGAACTAGAGGAGGCTTACCACACACTTTTTGAGCCATTTAAAGTAACTGATTTTAATTTTTCCACAATTATTGTTTAAAATATAAGTTGAAGCTTTCTAGGTTGCAATTTAAAAGAATGGTTAGTGCTGATTTTGCACAAGTTATGTCTCTACATGCTGGAGAGGCTTATGCAGTCCAAAATTTAACGAGAACTGACAGACTGGGGCTCTTGCTCTCTGGAAAAGTAAGTCAATATTAAAAATAAATTTTATTGTTCTAGTTGAAAGCATTATAGTTTTTTATTTGAATAACAAATTCAAAAAATTGTTGTCAATGTAACAAATTTTTTAAAAATAACTGATTTTAATTTACAGATTGAATTATCCAGTAATGATATTTAATAGTTTCGCGGAAGAACGAGCTCGAACGTCACCATCTCTTTTACATCGTTGTATAAATGTATTACTTTAAGTCCTAAATAAAGACGTTTATTACTAGTATTAATATATCAAGGGCTTATGATTTTGTTGAATAAATTTTTATTTACGAAATTTTGTTGCTTGGTAACATCGCGAGACAAACTAGTGATCAAAATCACTAGAATTAGCGCAATGCGATTCAACGCAGCTGAACGGGGACTCGAGCAAGTCAAGCTCCCTAGGCTCTCCACTGGTTCCCGATAGTTTATTGTTGGTCATCGTCGTGGGGAACACACGCACGTCACAAACCTTATTCTTCAGGTAGCCCCACAAGAATATGCCCAAGACAATTAGGTCTGGGCTATTTACGAGCCATCTTATTGTCCATTGCCTGTCTATCTACTCTTCAGATCTATTATTTAAAAAATTTCTAATTATAGCAATATTAAGGGGTGGTGCTCCGTCTTCCTGCGATATTATGGCATTGTCATATTCGGGAATCTGTTGCTGCAAGATATTTTCCCTTTCGTTCAAAAAAATTGATAATACATGTCACCATTTGAATTCCCTTCATAAAATATTGGCCCCAGGATCTTGTTCGCCAATATACCACATCAAATATGCAGGGATCTCCTCCCTTGTGTTTTCACTTGTGCTATAGAATGTGGATTTCTGTTGCCCAAAAGCGTTTGTTTTGTCAATTAAACATACTAGATGTGGTGAATGATACCTCATCCGTCCAAAGAATTTTATAAAAAAAATTAGGATCATTATTCAAACGATTTATCATTATTTCTGAAAAGGCATATCTCTGTTCAATTTGTTTGACAGTTAATTTTTGCACGGGTAAACCTTTATACGCTCTAAATTTATTCTTTTTTTAAAATCTTATGGATCAGTCCACGCGAGTACCTTAAATCTTTTTGGGCGGTAGTTATGGAAGAGTTGGGGTTTTCTTTAAAATAGAGAAGAAATTCCAAATCTCTTTCTTCACGGTTTGAATGCCTTCTTTTTAAGTTTTTGAGGGAACCAGTTTCCCTTAGTTTCTTGGAGATCCTTGAAAACGTCATTCTTGATGGAAGGAAATCTTCTATCAGGAAATTTTCGAACATGTTTTCGTCTTGCACGCAACACATTTTTATTGTTTTCAAAATACATTGACAATATAACGTAACGTTCCACTTCAGAAAATTGAATTTTTTTTGTAAAAACAAACACTTGCAAACGAAATATTTAAAGATACTGTCATTTACAGAAATGTCATTTGAAACAGTTGAAAAGCGCTCTTGCTGAGAAGCAGCTAACTTGAATTTAAAATGAATGTGGATAGCATATATATTTTTAAATGTTTCCAAAACTACAAGAGATAATATAAGTATATATTTTAGAAATCAGAAAATAATGGACATTTTGAGAATATAAAAATATATATAGTATTCTATTTAAAAAAACATAAATGTGGTCAATAACTATTTAATTTGATGTTGAATTGTTTTTCCAATGGCATAATTTAAATCTACAGAAAATTTTCTAAAACTATATGGTTTTTTTTATATGCTATAATAAAGGCCAAAATAGGGGTGCACAATTTAGCGTGAACACCCGGTACATGGGAACTATAGTATATTAGCAGATGCTATCCTTAACTGAATCGTTTCTTATAGTGGAAAGCATAAATGTGGCTTTACAAAATTTCTGTCAAATTTAATGACGTTTTGAAGGAAAATGCCGATTTTTGCAACTTCGTTATATTAAATAGTTCCTAAGTGACGAAAATTATGAAAATGACCTCCAGCAATATTTTGCGTATGCGAATATAACATCTCATTTTCAAAATACAGTGCGACATTCACAGCCAAGCGAAAGCGTTTAAATGAAAATAATGTACAAGTTATATTAATAATGCCGGTGTTTGCTCGGGACTATACTGAGGCATTGATTTGAACGAAATGAAAAGTAAGTGCAGTTAATTCTTTCTAACTCCTCTATTTATTTTACATCTACATGTAACGACACTGGAATTAATCCCATTGTTCCAACTCTAAAAATCACGAGGGATTTTGCAACCAAATTTATCGAGGGACATTACTAAGCAAATCTTGAGTGTTTTAAATAAAAATTCATTCATATAAAATCATAAGCACGAGATATATTTGATCGGACTATTTCCCAGATAAATAACGACATTTATAATTCAACACAAATAATAATATTATGTTGTTAATTGATTGATATTTCGCCAAAACGATTCATTTTAGTTACGTTAAACGAGAAATTAGTATTTATTTTAATGAAAGGTTTTTATGGTTACATACCAAATTTATTTAATTGGCAATAACCCTAAGGACTTTTTTTGATATTTTGTCGAGTGCATAGGAGCTTGTGACAAAAATTATACAATTTCGTTAGATGCATGTAGGAAATAGTCATGTTAAATATAATAACAATGCAAACTTATTTATCACTGAAGTTTCTACAAAGACTAAAGCCCTTCTCGAGTGTGTTATTGTCTGTTTTAATGTTTGCGGAAACTATCATAGTGTTAACAAAATGTTACAATCTTTTTACCATTAAATTTGTTTTGAATTATCCGGTATTGCATTGAAAATAGAAACCGAACACACAAAAAATAAGTTACTTAAACAGGCACCTATACAAAATACATATAACTAATATAGAAAGTTTTATTTAGAAAACATATAAAGTAAGAAACATACCGAAAATTCTTAGTAAAAAAAATTGAACAGAAGTAGGTACTAATAAATAAAATTTGTTGAGAGATAATCAAAAATAATTCTAATCATAATAAGCTAGATCTTCCTCGTGAAAGTCGCATGTGTTCAACTTACTTGGATAACCATTGTGATTGTTTTGCCACTTATCTACCAAATCAACCAATACCTTCCTGTATTATTCTCTCGATTATTCCTAATTGTACGAAATTGCTAGGCGATTAGATGCCTTAGTGATGTCACAAGAGTAGGTAACTCTATTCATGTGGTGATGTTTTAGTTAGGTTATACAGGGTGGGGCAATAGTGCGTCGGACCTCGATATCTCGAGTTCTACGATAGCTAGAAATCTTATAAAAATTTCAAGTAAACTAGATAAAAAAGTCTATAAATGGAAATTATTTTCGAATATACAGGGCGAGCCAAGACGAAATTACAGGACCAAGTGCCTTTTTTTTAAATGGAATGCTATGTATATCCACTACATTTTTTGAAGCCTCTTTCTAGGCTCTATTCATTCCTATATTATTACTGGCTATCTCCCAACCACTTTGATGTAATGAATTTTTTTTATTGAAATAATGCCATCTGCAGATGGATATTAAAAAAAATCACCACAGTCACAATTATGGGTTTTAAGAAAAACTTGTGTGCATACCAGTTACGAGACATCTAATTAATGTTTTTGAATCATTTTCATTTCCTAAAAATGTACAGGGTGGCCAAAAATTAGTATTCAATTAAGAACTTTTTAAACTGAATTTTCTCAATTTTTTCAACGATGTGATGTAAAAATGAAAAACGAACATTTTTTGCAAGTGCTTCCCTATGGCTAATTGCAACCATTTTCGTTTTATAAATAAATAAGTGTTTATTTTTCAATTAAGAACTTTTTAAATTGAATTTTCTCAATTTTTTTCAAATGAAACACCCTCTATATTTTTCGAAGATATGATGTAGAAATGAAAAACGAAAATTTTTTGTAAGTACTTCCCTATGGCTAATTGCAACCATTTTTGATTTATAAATAAATAAGTGTCAAATTATGTACAAAAATGTACTGATCTACATAGCATTCCATTTAAAAAAAAAGGCACTTGGTCCTGTAATTTGGTCTTTTCTCGCCCTGTATGTTCGAAAATAATTTCCAGTTATAGACTTTTTTATCTAGTTTACTTGCAATTTTTTAAAAAATGTGTAGCTATCGTAGAACTCGAGATATCGAGGTCCGACGCACTATTGCCCCACTCTGTATATAGTCTGCGAAACCAGTATTGTGACGGGACGTGCGAGGTAAGATGCTGCGGAACGCAGAGCCTGATTTAACTGTATTGTTCGCTAGTTTAATTTTTCAATGTAGGTTTTTGTGCTCAGTTTAACTAGCAACAATTTAACAATTGTACAAAAATGTATTAACTTGAAGTAAAAGTATTGAATTTAAAATATTGACTACACATACAGCAGTTACAGTATTCAAGTTCGCTTAATATAAATCTCGCTGAGATTGTGTAAAAGTTGACAATTTGGCTCATGTAAAGCTAACGCCCTTCTACATGGAGACCGTACTGGTTCTGCTGTCTGTCAGACATTCCTACAAAAGAGGCTGTCACTATAAGGAGTCAGGTATATCCACATGAGTGTCCCTATTGTTGACAATCCAATTAGAAATGAAATTCTTCAGCTTAATTTTAAAAATTAATTTACATCATCGGTTCTCTGATAATCGATAATCAATCTTTATTAGCTAATAGTAGAGTCCTCCCTAGCTTTATTTCGAGAGTACGTTCGGTCTCAAGTGGTCAGGTAGATCAAAGTACAAGTAGTTCACTCCTGACAACAGTCAATTAACACCTGATAAGCGGCTTCCACTGAAGATATCTCACACTGATGAGAGTGTTCCCACAGTTTTTAAAACAGCGCCCGCACTACTAATTGGGCAATTTTTAAATAATCGTCCTCAATTGTAATTACTTTCCTAATTCTTTTTTTGCCAATCTTTCTTATTAATTTTGGACACTTCATTTTGAATTAACCCTTTCAGTCATCGCGTCCATTACAGTGGACATCGATTTTCTATAAATCTTATAAATTTAAAACCCAATATTTTTAAACAAGTAACTTTTTCATTGTGTAAGGACATGCATAAGGAACACATTTAAAACATGGGACGTCATCTATTATCGAAGGGGTAGAGTTTGCTGCGGTTGTGTTAATTCATTTTTCAACACTTAAATACACCTGTTTGCATGTGCGCAAGAAAATACGCAATAAAACAATAATTTTTATTAAAAAATAGTGTTATTTATCACTGCTCGTAAGTAAAAACTATAATTTAGTTGGTTTTTGCAATTATTGCTAGAATACTTCTAATAAAATCCTGATACAGAACTTTGAATTATTATGTCTATTATAATGGACATAATGACTTTTATTGTTTCTTTTAGATATAAAAAAAAATGGAAAATTTGCTTTCAACAAGTAAAAAAAAAGAAATGGGAGCGGCCTGTGATGGACGACCTGCTTTTGGAATGTCTAATGTATGACAACGACTCGGTAATTTTGGTTTATCGGACGATGAGGACAATTTTGACGATATAGGGAATATAAGCGATTTTCCCGATTTAGGCAAAAATATTTTGGGACAACGACATGCAAGAATAAGAAATTATAGAAGAAAACGACCAAAGGGAACCTGAAGATAATAAAAATAACTACCAAAGAGAACCTAAAGAAAATGGAAATAACAACCAAAGAGAACCAGAAGAAGACGAAAGTAAATATCAAAGAGAACCCGAAGAAAACGGATGTCTACATGTCATTGCATTTTTATGTAGATATACTGCAAAAAAAAACTTAACAGATTAACGGTTTTTTTTTAAATCAGAGTTTTTTTATGCACTTTTGGCTACTCTGGTAAATCTCCTATAAGTCACAATGTACATCAGAATGGACATGTCATATATCATTTGAAAATTGATATATCGAGGAAAAAACTGATAAAAGCCCTATAGAAAAAGTATATTATTTCATATAATAAATTTTAGAATTTTCTGATTATTAAAAAAAAAGTTGTGACTGAAAGGACTCTATGACTTTTTTATCGATTTCGGAAAAATATTTCTTTTCAGACATTTTTCTTCAGTTTACACCAAATTAATTCATTCAGGTTGAAAATACAGAAATATGCCGGTAATCTCAACACTTTGTGGCCTTATCTCTTCGTTCCATTATCTATAATGTACTTCTTCTCATAATTTGTCGTTTGCAGGATTTCCAACAGTTGTGCTTTATTATAATTTTCCTCATAATAGAGATCACGTTCCATTAAAAAAAATATGCAATTCCAGCCTATTATAAGTCCTATTAGGAATTTTATACAGTTCATCTAATTCACAGTGTAATATAATCAACCGAGTCCCTTTAATAGGGGGCAATGAGATTGGTTGACATTTCCTAAATCCATTAATTCATCCACTTTTTACGGTGTCATGAGTCATACCAAGTTTCATCTAGATAATAAAATTGGTCTATTTTCCCTTCTGAGTTCTTTTATCTGTTCTAGATATGAATTTCGCCAATTCATTTCCATTATTCATCTAGTTTCCATAATCGCCATGCTTTTCTCAGCCAAGTTCCTAAAGTTCTTTGGGTATATTTTAGATGATAATCCATTCCTTTTCATTTTCTGTCTACCACGTCAATAGTTGGGATTTCGTTTTTCTGATAGGTGTCGTAAACTAGAGTTCTTAAAAGTTTTGCTAACGATGGGTCCAGAGTTTTCGATTGACCAGCGTCGGATAATACATCTAAATCATTCAAATTAGAGTCATTAGCTCGGCGTTTCAAAAGATTATTGTAAACATTAAGGCAAATTTGTTTCGCTTGCTCATTCAAATGTAGCCGATTTTTTCTTACTGAAAACACTGATGAACTTTGATTTTTTTTGTAATCACTATCACCTCATTTTCACAAACACAATAAGATAGACGTAGAGGTCTCCTACGGTCGAAACATGTTTACATCAAATACCTAGTTAAATTATTTTCAAAAACATACCAGCAAATAAACAGATATAAACTAATTATTACTTATATTACACTATTATACAACGCACTGCAACACAATAACCTTCTTAAATCATTTTCAAAAACACACTAACAAATTAACAGTTATAAAATAATTATCACTTACATTACACTATTACGTAACTCACTGCAAGATGATAATCTTCTAAAATTATGTTCAAAAACACGCCAGCAAATAAATAGATATTAAATAATTGTTATTTATCTTATAATATTATATCATATAACGCACTGCTAGAACGATTAATAGGTAACAAAATTAAGTGCGACCCTGAAGCATCCCAGCATGTAAGCTAAACTCCGCCTCGGTTGCGTGCCAACAAAAACAACAATCATCGCTCTCGAGTTAAGCGGCGTAAAAGACAGAATATGTATGTGTCAGACATTTCCCACCCTCATGTAGCGTCTTACCCCGTACGTCCCGTCACAATATCGGTTTCGCAGACACCACGAAATTTTCAAATCCCTCAATTCTCACAATACTGCCATTCAAATATTATATGGTTCAATATTCTTGTAATTTTATTTAAATTTAATGGCACAGTAAATTGTTACTAACGCTTGTTCTGTTATACCCATAATTTAAATGTACTATTCTTATGTAACGTACCTTACTTTAACATGTACTTACTGTATATTACAAATTTTGTTCTTTGGCCTTGGAAAAATTTGGTGCAGTATGAAACTTTCCTGAAAATCATTTGAATTTGAAATTATATCACGAACTAGCTGGTTATATCACGAAAATTTTAGCAATGCTTTTATTATTATAAAAAATATCCTCGATATGGACATTACAAGATCTCTTATCCCCTCATATTTGTAATACGGGTCAAGGCAGCATGACTTTATGGAAATTAATATTTTGTACCTTGGAATATATTAAATGGGTGCTTGGTAAGATATTGTGCAGATTAATATCTGTAATTTCCTGAATTACATTTAAAATTTGCTATTTTATAGACACATAAAACGAAACGTGTTACAATTTAATGTCAGTATGTTTTCAAATTAACATGATAGGGCGGTTATAAGAAAAATAATTCAGTATTTGTTCGCTACTTTGGACACATATAACGTTTATAGAATATAAAGTCTTTATGGGTATTTACTCATTTTCTTATTGTCTTCTAGTATCAATACATTTTCCATAAAAAACAAGACTGTTTCACTTAACATAATTTTTATTGTTTTAGGTAAATGTTCTATCCGATAACCAGTTTCTACATCCCATTCTACCCTGTGAGTTTTTAGATTCGCCAGAGTTCGAGTCGAGTAGAAATACAGTAGACGACAAATTCAAAGTAAGTTTTAAACACAAAACGAGACAAGACATACAAAGATCCTTACAATAGAAGGGTCCCACTAAAAATACTAGTTCCCAAAACGTTGCTGAAGATTTAAACTGTGAAGTAGTGGCGGCTCGTGAGAATTTTATTTGGAGGAATCTAATTTCTTAAAAAATATTAATCACATAATAAAGGCTCACCTTTAGTCCCTCGGTAATTTCATCCAAATAGAACTACGATTTTTGATAACAAAAGAAAAAGTTTTATATACATATGTACAAAGAAAAGTTCACAATATAATAATCACTTAAAAATGCGAGTAAAAATGTTATTGCTTATACACAAAGTCAAGTTCTGCCTTTCTGGGAAATAAAATGTTCTATGACTTTTTCGTCAAAATTGCTTATATTATGGATAAAGTTCTTATTCACTGTCAGCATTGCTGGCGCATTAAGGCGTTCTTCATTCATAGTATTTCTTAAAAATGACTTTATTCTTTTAAGAGTTGAAAAACATCTTTCTGATTCAGCAGTCGACATCGGAGTTGTCACAATAATTTTTAGTAACTTGACCGTTTCGCTGAACGTTTCATATAAACCATTTTCAGAGAGCCAAGCAAGCATGTTTAGGCCACCTACAATATTTTTAAAATCCGTTCTTGAATAAATGACTTCCAATTCAGTCCTTAATTTGTCATGTTGTAACATTGGATAAGATTCAACAACTGATTTGAATGTCGATGTCGGAAATTTCTTTGAATAATTCAGGAAATTGTCTACATTCACTAAAGATGCAGATTCTAAATGACCTCTGTATGACAATATTTCTTTCATTTGAAAAATTATTATATCACACACTTTCTTAGTAATTACGGAAGTTCTATTTTCAGGATTAATTTTGCTCCGTTTATTCTCATTCTCAATATTAGTAATTTTGTTTTTCTACCTCATCAGTTGAATTTCTAATAGATGATATAATTTTTTCAAACTCTTCAACTTTTTTTAAGTTTAATACTGTCTGTATTTCTGGCTTAAAATTGATTAAATAATATGTCTACATGTGGAAAGATTTTGTGAAATAAATTATGAAAAAATACAAAATTGGGATACTCTAGAGTCATTTGTTTTGATTGAACTTCAACGGTAGCACCACTCATAACAGAATGTATCACTGCAGTATGTGTCGATATTAGATATTAGAGTATAAACACAGTTGCGACAATTAATTAGTAAAATATGGTGCGACCACTGCCTTCAGTTCGTACGGTAAAATCGTGGATTTGCGAGTACCCCGAGTTAATATTTAATGCTGTCGAACTCAAGTATCAAAGGTGCAAGAGTACCCTGTCATTGTCACGAAAGTCTGTAATTACTACGTATGTGTTTTCTATTTTCATTTATGTGAATTTGATCAGTAATGTAACAATTCAATTTGATGTTGGTGAGCGGAGTGCCTACACATTATGTTCAGTGTTGCTCAGACACGTTAGCGAATTTAATGTCAGTGACACTTCCTTCAGTAAATCCAGCACTGTCAAAATGAGACAACTGTAGCAATATCGACATTATACAATATAAACCATTGTGGGTGCACTACTGCGTATATCTCCAGTTGAAACAGCAATAAACTACAAAAAGTGATAAGAATTTTTATAATTTCGTACGACTACCCTCTCATGCCGATCCTAAATTTTACGTCAATGTCATCTGATATACGGGCTCTAACATTAATATAATCTTCAAATTATAATAACTTAAAACGATTGTCCAAGTTCAATACTTATTCGTATGACACTATGATGCCTGAAAAGCCGGTTGTCCATATGCTCCCTTCGTGAACTGTCATCGCCTACATGCAATTACCTGTTACTGCAACCCGTAAAAGAGATGTGTATATTTGACGGTAGTCTTTTTGTCGTTAATAAATAACGTGTTGACTCGTTTGTGGATCTAAATCCACAAAAACTTTTACTAATATTAGTGATGCCATTGTAATGTTATAACTTATACCAGCCTGTAGTATCGATGAGTTTATAGGATAACGAAACATATCCACATTGTCCTTTAGATCCTATTGACGAATAGGATAACATCGCAATACGCGACATGTCATTATTCTCTCATGACACCTATTTGGTGGCAGTATTAATTATATGTGCCTGATGACATCCCTATTGTCACAGCAGATCATTTATGATATTTAAATACAATAATATACTTGGGTGAAGAACGTCGAGACATAGATAGATAAGTTAAGAACATAACTGCGTACATACACATCTGAACTAATCGTATTGTATCGTTAAGAGATGGCACGATACCTTACCTTTGTATTTCACCCACAATAAATTTCACAAATAGTGGCCATATCATTGTGATGCTATTCCGTCCATCGCTCTGTAGTACTAATGAGTTCACAGGAGTACGAAACGTGTATACTACAATTGGTGAATGGGTTAACATCGCAACTCGTCGCATGCAAAAATTCTTTTTGTGTGTACTAATAATACGGAAATCAGGAGTTATTTTATGATTTACCTCTAAGATGAACAGATGAGTAAAAGTTGTATCCCTCAGGATTTTTTTTCTTAAAAAGATACCTACTGATTTTGACATTATCCGAACAAAAAGTGAATTACTTGTTAGTTGATATTACCATTTGTAATAAACACGATGCGATGTCGTAAAAAGAGATACATTAATTTGTCATCTAAACAATTTTTTCTAGGTGTCAATTGTTGCCTCCAGTACCTGCAGATACCTTTATTGGCAAAGGTCTTCTTTAGAATATCTATTTGTTAAAGATACGTATATAGCAACGGTGCTCACCACAATCATAGCGAGGGACATAGCTACAAAACTGTATGCAATGAATAATAAAATAGTTACGGCCAAAGGTTCCCATTTAGACATACGGCTTCCTAGCATTACTTCATCTCTTACTTCTGGTGGCGAATATAAGTCTCCAATACGTACAAAGAAGGCAAATGGAGGTAAATATATTAAAATCATTTTACAACGTACAAATTGTAAGATTTATATTTAAGTTGATCCCACGATATACAGTATGTGTATTAAAGTATTAGACACAGTACATACATTGAAAGAAGACTGAAATTTGTCATCGTATCGCCTGCAGCGTACACTGTTAACCGCACGACAGCTAGATGGAAAATGAATTTGCTGAACGGCAACGGGTTTTTTGGCTTTTGTTTACATTTAACGTTGCCATTTAAAAGACCCATGTCTAATAATTTAATACACATATTATACGTGATTAAATGTGGCAAAAGTAAAAAGTTACAAAGGCATGGTAGCCGAGTGGGTAAAGAGTTTCTATCTAGAGGCCCCTTCCACGTGTCTCTGACCCTCATTTGATTGCGATCGATTGTGGGGAGCCCTTCCTTTTCAATTTGTTATTAATAGACACCGAACCTGTCTGAGTTCCCATAAGAAAGTACATGCACAGTGATATCTAGACCTTGTTTATGCCCTATTCAGTTTATCTACAAATGTCGCAGTGTGCAAACGGCGTGAGGATAAAAATAAATAGGAACAACTATGTTAGTGTTTGTCGATAGTTGAACTGCAAAAAATTGTTTCTCAGTTCGATAAATTACGCTGTGTTAACTAAAAATGTTGGTTCTAAAATTATACGCGCATATTGAGATTTGCCGTAGAAAAATCATTTTAAATTTGCACTGCTGATGTCTGTCGACGTTTAACACTCCGTTTCTTTATACAAAGCGATGTATTGATAAAATAGTTCCAACCTGAATGTTGTCCACGCAGAACAAATTATGATAATATTAATCTACCGTATGTATAACGCCAAGTGTGGCCAGTTGGAAAAAGAATACGAGCTATGGCTGCGACCTAGGATGAAATGAGACGAAATAAGACACCCTCATTGAACGTAAGGACAGACTCAGTCTGTACTTCACCAGCCGTTTATATTACACTCATACTGTTAGGTCTATCTCGCTTGGTCAATTGAAATTTGTTAACATTTGGCCACATTAGTCGTTTTACACACGGTACATTTCAATACTTATAGGTAAAAATTAAATTCAACACTTAACAACATTGAATTCTATTAATGGTTATTTAGTAACCAGACCGGAAAGCGACTCTTTACCGGCGAGCCCAGTAAAAGTATGTGTTACGTACAATATTATTTTTACAACAGTTTTGCTACTCTCAAAATCTTTTGAACTTGAAATCGTTTGCAAGCAAAATTCAAAAAATTCAACTAACAGATCTCAGACGCTGTTGTCAGAGACCACGTCTCTGCTGTTGTCTAGAGTGCTTAATTAGTTACCTAGCCTATTGTTGTCAGCCAATAATGACGTAAGGGATTTTTTTCATTATACCTCTGAAAACATCATGTTTCGTATCTATTTAGAGTAGAGAAAGTCCATCGTTTCCATGCGCCCGCACAGGAAAAATTTCCCCGTGCGCTAACTTTCAGTGCCACAATAGCAATTAATTAAATTAGGAAATAAGCACAATATTCGATACACAAAATAAATTCAATTAATGTCACGCTGTATTGCATTCTGCATCATTTTGTTAAATTTTAGCCTAAATGTTATAATTAGTAAGTCAATATTTATTTTTTTCTTATGACATGAATCTGTCATAAATATAACGAGGCTGCCTACTTTATCAATCGTAATACATGCAATTGAAATTTCTTTAGCAACGCTTGTTTGGTATTGTTTTTGACGTTTATTTGCAATTTTTATTATAAATGTATTCTGCAGAATATACGTTTATTTATTTTTATGTGTTGTTATTTTCAGAGAGGTATAATGAAAAATATTGTTGATTGCACGTTCATAAACTGCTTTTCCCGTGCTTGCATGACTCACGTCTTAGTCTCAGGTTTAGAGAAAATGGGAAACATTTCCCAGAATTGTTACTTAAATGAAATGGAGCCACTTACTGAACGTCCTTCTACAGAAGATTTAATATCTAATGATGTTGAAAGGTGGTTAGAAACAAACTCTAAATACCACAGCTGTGAAATTGTTGATATGGACTGATTTTTAATAATTCGTTTATTGCATGACTCACGTTCAGCTTCGCCTCACACGGGAACTTGTCATGCGCGCGTGGGAAAAGCCTAGTTTCTGCCCTCGTGATGAAATAAATATACTATACCGATCCCCCTATACCATTTTACCGGGCTAGTCCAGTGAACATGTATTTTTCACTCAAAAAACTGACCAAAAACAGTTTCTAGCGAATTGTTGCGGAAAAAATAAAATATATAAAAACGGTGAGGGGAGTCGGAGTGGCATGGCTTGAGTTGTTAAGTTGCTTCGTCCATGTAGACGAACGGAGAGTCAAGCCAACAAACACTTATAAGTTATAAACAAAAATCAAAACCGTGAAACAGAATACGTTGATTCTTAGAGTATTAACTTGGTTTAATTTACTCTAGATTTGAATAGAGATGGTATTCCATATAACGTAAATAATTATTTATATTTTTAAATACATTATTTTAATTAATAATTATTCTCAAAGGGGGTGGGGCATAACTCCTCTATGATTGAGCCTGAGCAGAGATAAAACCATTTAACTCTAGTCACAGCCTTCTGGGCTGAAATATAAAAATTAACATTTTAAAATAATTTTTTTGAGAAAAAATAATTTTTTTTAAAGTAGTTCGCATAAACTTTGGTTCGCATATTCCAAAAATATTAACATATACAGTGTGTCTTCCTTAAAAAATCAAATTTTATGTTATTCTATCGAAACCGGAAGTCGGCCATTTTGACTGTACACGTCACTAAATTGAAAATAAGTCTTATATGCATGCTCAAAATTTCAAAACAATTGATTCGTAAACAAATGAGTTATAAACCTGGGCCGGGTCTTGTTGCCACCGTATTTTTATTTTTATACCGTATTTATGTTATATAATAATAGTATATTTGTTTTTAGGCGTGGGTATGTCTCCAGATACATTTTCGAACGAATCACGTCTCAAATTTAGAGAAAATGGAAATATTTCCCAGAATTGTTACCTAAGTGAAATGGAGCCACTTACTGAACTTCCTTCTACAGACGATTTAACATCTAATGATGTTGAAAGTTGGTTAGAAACAAGTTCTAAATACCACAGCTGTGAAATTGTTGATATGGACTGATTTTTAATAATTCGTTTATTGTATGTTAAACTTATTTGTAATAGAGATGTTTTTATCAAATTTGTTAAATTTAAATGAATAAACGTAAAAACATAAAAAAATAAACCACATGGGATAATAAAATTAGCTTTTTTTTCGATCATTGTGTGATTAATAAAGCTGGCCGAGGTGGCTGGAGTACAGCCACGGTCTTGCGCTGGCGTCACACGTACCGATTTAGAAGTGATTTACGCTGCAGTATTATTTGAAAGGTTAATACGTGAGGTTGTACCTATAAATTATACATAATGTCAAATGCGCCAAAGGGTAAAAAACGACCGTACGCAGACACAGTGAATAAATTTATCGGTGAATTTCCGGATTTATTCTATGACGGATGCAAAATAATTTGTAAAGTTTGCAATCAAGACTTAATGTGCTGGCACAAAACAGATTGTCGTCGTCATATCAATACCGTGCAACATCAAAATAAAAAAAATGGCATGCCTTTGACAACTCAGTTTATGTTTGATTTATTGTTAATGTTAAAAGCCTGTAATATTCCGCTACACATACTGGATAAACAAAACAACCATTTCGGGAGTTTTGGAATAAATACAATCCCCAGGTGAACTTACCAAGTCGTACATCGTTACGTAGATATATTCCAGCTGTTCGTGAAGATATTGTAAATAGGATTAAATGTGGAATAAAAAATACACGGCTCTGGTTATGTATTGACGAGACGACAGATTGTAAAAAAAATTCTATTTTAAATATTATAGGACGTGTACTGGACCCTCTTAAACCATTTCCACTTTTACTAGCTAGTAAAAGACTAACTGCGTGTACTGGCGAAATAATTACGCGTGTGGTGTTGGAGACATTCGAAAAATTTGAACTTTCAACAAGTCAAGTATTGATGTTTGTGACTGATGCTGCCGCGACTATGCGCATGGTAGGCCGTTCTCTTCTGTTGGTGATTGCACCTGGATTTTGATTTTATACTTCCACTTTTAAAAGAAAATAATTTAACTTTATGAATAAAAATACCTTTATTTTAGAACTTTACATATGCGTATGAAATCTTTACATTGACTGTTCACTGGCAACGCAACGACTCGTCTCCCTACTCCTTCCACCGTGCTGCACAAGGTCAAATTCCCCACACTTGGGACATCGCTACGTGGCACCAAGATTAGAATATTTTAAATTATAAATACAAAACACAAGTGTTACAAAACAAGAACATAATAAAAAATAAAAATATATCATTAAACAGGCCGCCCGCCTTGAAAGTAGTACCTTTCAACATTATATAAGACAATTATAAAATAAAAGACAATCTTAAAATACTATTGATAATGTCTAAGAATTTACTTAGTCAATTATTGGTAGCACTGATATTTTGGTTAGCACCCGTTTCGTGATGCCTTTAGCCGTTTTGACGGTCACTACCCGCACTACGTTGTCACTTCCGGGGTGGACTTCAATGATTCTTCCAAGAGACCACCTCAATGGAGGAAGATTTTCATCGTGGACAACAACCATACTGCCAACCTTCAAATCTGGGTACTTGTTGTCTTTCCACTTCGACCGGGCTTGCAGGCTTGTCAAATATTCTTTGGACCAACGCGTCCAAAAATGCTGCACTATTTGTGTTAAATATTGATACTTAGTGAGTCTGTTGGTCGTCACATCTCGTAGGTCTTTCTGGGGCATGGATACAAGAGAGTCACCGATAAGGAAGTGTCCAGGGGTCAGTGCATTAAGATCAAAAGGATCATTTGATAAGGGAAAAAGTGGTCTTGAATTCATGCAGGCTTCAACCTGCGTAACAACCGTGTAAAATTGTTCAAAAGTAAGGTGTGCATTCCCTATTACTCTCCGTAAATGATATTTACAGCTTTTCACACAAGCTTCCCATAATCCCCCAAAATGTGGTGATCTGGGTGGTATAAATTTCCACGTAATACCGTCTTGACACAAATATTCTGAAATTTTTGCCTGATGATCTTTTCGTTTTAATAATTTGCCTAATTCTTGTAATTCATTATTAGCTCCCACGAAATTCGTACCGTTATCCGAATATAAAGTGTGGCATTTACCCCTTCTATATATAAATCGTTTTAAAGCATTTAAGAATGAATCGGTTGACAAATCAGAAACAACCTCAAGATGTGTTGCCTTTGTTACAAAACATACAAAAATACACAAGTATGCCTTGACCATTTTACAATTTCGTAGATTTGAAGTCTTTATATAAAATGGACCTGCGTAGTCAATGCCGGAATTAAAAAATGGACGTGTAGGAGATACGCGATGTTCAGGTAATTCACCCATCAAGGCGTTAATATTTTTAGGATTAACTCTGAAACAAATAATACATTTGTGTAGTACTCTTCTAATGGTATTACGTCCCGATAGCAACCAATAACGCGTTCTAATGTTGGCTAAAAGAGCTTGAGGTCCCGAATGCAACTGCCTCTTATGTTCATGCTTAACGAGTAAATCTGTCAAATGATGCTTGTTAGAAAGAATAATGGGATGTTTATGACTATATGGTAATTTTGACTTGCCTAACCTACCCCCTACTCGCAGGACACCTTCGTTGTCTAAAAATGGGTTTAGAGAACTTAGTCGACTTGATTTGTGAATTTGCTGACCTGATTTAAGCGCTTGAATTTCACGCGAAAACTCATGCGATTGGGCTGCTTTAATTAAAACAGTTAATGCTTCGTCTAACTCTTCAACACTCAATGGTCCTACTAATTTGTCACCTTTGTGAGAAGATGTATTTTTAATAAACCGATAACAATAAGCTGTTACTCTTTGTAGTGTCAAAAAACATGAAAATCGTTGAAATATTTCTTGGTCGTACATAACTAAAAAAGGTATGACTCGTATTGCGTCGTTCCGGCGGATCTACATGATAATGATGTTCTGGCCATTTTTCCGCTGTGTTACCTAACCATCTTGGTCCCTTCCACCATAATTCACACTCAGTAAGTTTGTCAGGCTTACAACCTCTCGATATTAAATCCGCAGGATTTTCCTCGCTCCGTACATGCTTCCAGTTGCTGGTCTTGGACAAGTTTTGAATTTCTGAAACACGATTCCCAACGAATGTTTTCCATTGAGAGGGTTCAGCCGCTAACCATGCTAAAACGATTGAAGAATCTGTCCAATAATAAATATCCCCAAGATGCATATTCAATGCTTCGACTGTCTTGTGCATTACTCTAGCCAATAAAAGTGCTCCACATAATTCCAATCTAGGTAATGTGACGGATTTGAGTGGTGCTACTTTGGATTTAGCACATAGAAGACCTACACAAAATTCACCATTTGAGTTCGTTGAGCGTAAATAAATGCACGCACCATAGGCTCGTTCTGAGGCGTCACAAAATCCGTGTAGCTCTACATATGTTGGCTCATCACAAACTACTTGTCGTGGGATATCTAATTTATTCAATGCCTCAAGCCGAGTGTAAAATTGTGACCATAATGTAAATAATTCGAATGTTACAGATTCGTCCCATTCCAACTTCTCTTGCCATAACTTTTGTAGAATCATCTTAGCTCTTATGGTGACTGGTCCGATTAGTCCCAGTGGGTCAAATATTTGTGATATTACCGAAAGAATGTTTCGTTTTGTTGTCTTTATGTTTTCCTGCTGTTTGACTATATACTGAAGAGAGTCAGATTGCTTGTTCCATTGCAACCCTAAAGTTTTCGTAGTATGATCATTTGTGATATAATGTTTTGTTACTTCATCCTGTATCTCTTGACTACCCTCGAATACTTGCTGTGCATTTGAAAACCATTTCCGTAAAGTGAAACCTGATTTGATTAAAATATTTAAAATTTCTTCCTTCAATCTTTTTGCTTCTTCAATGCTGCCTGCACCAGACAGCAGATCGTCTACATAAAAATCACTGATAATCACTCGAGCTGATTCTGGAAACATATCGTTACCTTCTAATGCTGCTTGATGCAAACTTCGTATGGCTAAGTACGAAGCAGATGATGTGCCATAGGTAACTGTGTTCAAGTTATAATGCAGTAATGGCTCTTGAGGACTTGATCGCCACACAATTCGTTGTAGATCACGCTGTTCTTCACAAACCCAAACCTGCCTGTACATCTTTTCAATGTCGGCACCTATTACAATTTTATGTTTCCTAAATCTTGTTAATATAGCGAACAAATCATCCTGAATGATCGGCCCGACTTTAAGTTTGTCGTTCAGACTTAGTCCAGTGTCACTCTTTGCAGACGCATCATAAACCACCCTCAACTTGGTAGTGCTGCTGCATTCGCGAATGACTGGATGGTGAGGTAGATAAAATGTTGGTTCATTAGGCTTGTTGATATTGTCTTCATCAATTTTCGTCATGTGGTTTAATTCTTCATATTCACGCATAAATTCGATATACCTTTGTCTCGTGTCTTCATCTCTTAATAATCTTCTTTCAAGAGCATAAAATCTCTTAATTGCGTTGTCCATGGAATTTCCCAAATCGTGAATTCCTTCTTTGGTTGGTAGCTGAACAATAAAATGCCCGTCATTTCCCCGTTGGGTTGTATTTTTGAATAAATCTTCGCAGTCCTTTTCTTCTTTTGACAATGTTTTTCCCAATTGTTCTTCTTCCAATTTCCAAAAATTCTGCAATTGTTCTTCAATACGTTCGGTTGATACTAAATTGCATGTAGTATGTGCAACATGTGTATTACCTTGAATAGGAACGTTACCGGAAATAACCCAGCCTAGTTTAGTCTTTTGTAATAATGGCAAACCTTTAGATAATCTTACCTGCCCTACACATAATAGTTCGTAAAATATGCCAGCGCCTAAAAGAATGTCGATGCTACTTGGAATATTATACGTAGGATCTGCCAAAGTGATATTATTAGGAATATTTAGAATGTTTGAATTAATCGACACAGTTGGTAATGAATTTGTTATAGTGTTGAGTACAAAAAATGATAATTTTACTGAAAATGAACTGAATTTTGACTTAACTGTAGCATGTGCTAATTGTTTTGACCCTGTCACGGAAGTGCTTATACCAACTACTGACATATTGATATTGACTGTACTTAAATTCAAACGTTTGCATAAATCACTGGTGATAAAATTTGATTGTGACCCGCTATCCAGCAAAGCCCTTATCTCATGTGATGCACCATTTTGATCTAGTATAATTACTCTTGCCGTTGAAAGCAAAACTTGATTATTAGAAAATTGATTTGAACTATGCGTTGTAACCGTCATAAATTGTTGTTCTTCTGATTTTTTTGTTATTTTCTTCATTATCTTTTGTGCATACATGCACGATTGTTTGTTTTTCCGTTGAAACGTTTGAGCTAGAACTTGTATTTGACAATGACGACGTAGCATTAGAATGAGGAACATGTGGCTGTCGCGAATAATCAATGTGAACTAAAGTGTTATGTTGTTTCCCACACTTTCTACAGCCACCGAAAGTGCAGTCCTTATTAAAATGACCCGATTTTAAGCAATTCAAACATAATTTTAATCTTTTGACTTCTTCTAATCTTGTTGATTCAGGAAAACTTAAAAATTTTGAACAATTGAATAATGGATGGGCCTCATGACAAATTAAACATGGCTTATATGTCGATACAAATGACTGTGAAGTTGCCTGTGATTTGTTGTAACGTATTTTACAGTTACTATCAATACCTGATTTGCTAAAATTTGATTTATTAGAATCTAAAGTTTCTAACAACTGGCATCTGCTTATTAAAAATTTAAGAAAATCATCAAATGTTACTGTATTGTTCTTGATACTGAATGACTCCCACTCCCTCTTAGTAACCGAATCTAATTTTGTATTAATAAGAAAAATTAACATTGTGTCCCAGGATTCCACAGGTTCATTCAGAATTTTCAAAGCTCTTAAATCCTTTTGCACATTGTCTACTAATTTTCGTAGAGCGCTGTGAGACTCTTTTGTTAGTGGTTGCATCTCAAATATTGATTTCATATGTCTTTGTATTATTAAACGTTTATTTTCAAACCTTTCTCGCAAAAGTTTCCAAGCAATTTCGTAATTGTCATCGGACACCTCAAGGGAATGAATTACCTGCGCGGCTTCTCCTTTGAGAGAAGATTTTAGGTAATAGTACTTTTGTATGTTAGGTAAACTGGAATTACTATGAATTAATGCCTGAAAAGTGTCATAGAATTGTAACCAGTTTTCATATGCCCCATTAAAGGTAGGCAATTCAATTGTGGGTAATTTTACATTTGCAAATGTATTTGTTGCATTTGTCAAGTTTCTTAAATTTGTTGTAGTTGCGATGTCGTTTTGCTCGCTATTTTTCTGTACCAAAAAACCCTTAGCCTTAGATATTAATGAAAAATAATTATCTTCAAATGAATCTCTTTCTTGATTTTGTGTTTCGGAGTTGTCAACACGCTCAATTTCTGCCTGAACTATATTAAATTCATCCCAAAGTGCATGAATTTTGGATAAACGTTCATTTAATTGTATTTGATCATAATTATCGCTATTTAATTTCTTCAAAAATGTGTCAAAACGTGTTAATTGTGACTTAATTATACCTCTTTTTTGTTTTAAATTTTTAAATTCTTCAGTATCCATATTAATACTTAATTACCAATTTATTTTAATAATCAAATAAAATTGTTACGCAGGCAAAAACGTGCAAATTTACTCGGTAAAGAAATAAATGATATGGTATGTAAGGAATCAGTGACTCACCTCTCTTACTAAACTGACCTTGTGGTTAATACGCCTTGCCGTACGTTGTGTTGATGCTCTGCAGGTACACGTTGCGCTCGCCTATCTCCAGCTGTCGAAACCGGAGCACCCGCTGTCGTCCAATGCCTGCTATCGCTGGCCGCTTGAAAACGTGTCTGACTCGCTGCTTGGGTAACTTGGAATTCACAATGCCACTGTATGTTCGTTGATTTGTCTTTTACTGATATATTCAAGATTTGCTGCACTTTTATTTTGATTTTAAAACTGCCAATGTTTGTATGTAGGTAATTGTTAATTATTAATTGTACATAAATGTGTTTTGCCCATCTGAAAATCGTGTAGAATGCCTTTCGTTGCTTGACTAACTGCGCACATTTAACACAGTTTATGTATTGTCACAGAATTTCCACTTGTTTACTTATAAGTTCGTCGCTGATTTCTTTTGTATCGTGCTCGAAATGGACCATATGTTGGTGATTGCACCTGGATTTTGATTTTATACTTCCACTTTTAAAAGAAAATAATTTAACTTTATGAATAAAAAATACCTTTATTTTAGAACTTTACATATGCGTATGAAATCTTTACATTGACTGTTCACTGGCAACGCAACGACTCGTCTCCCTACTCCTTCCACCGTGCTGCACAAGGTCAAATTCCCCACACTTGGGACATCGCTACGTGGCACCAAGATTAGAATATTTTAAATTATAAATACAAAACAACAAGTGTTACAAAACAAGAACATAATAAAAAATAAAAATATATCATTAAACATCTTCAAAGAGACAATTGTAGGTTTTTACATGTTACGTGCAAAGTGCATGCGTTACATCTTGTGGCAGAAACGATTCGAAAATATTTCCCAGAGGTAAATACATTAATAGCAAATACAAAAAAGTATTTCTCAAATCTCCTAAACGGCTTCGAGCATTTCGCAGACAGTGTCTTGGTATCCCTGAACCACCAGAGCCGATTCTTACACGTTGGGGAAAGTGGTTGAAAGCGGCTTTTTATTATGCTGAATATTTTCAACAAATAAAAGCTGTGATACTACAGTTCAACCCTAACGAGGCTGCAGCTATTAGGGGAAAGCCAGACAAGCTTTCAAGACGTTTCCTTTGAAACAGATTTAAAAACTATTAATAACAATTATAAAGGACTACACTACGAAATAGAAAAATTGCAAAATAGTTCGCTGTCGTTAGTGGAATCACTGCAAATAGTGGGCGACGTAAATACACAGCTACGCTACAAGCTACAGGCTATAAATGACGAAAAAAATAATCGCGTTAGTGAAAAAATTCGAGAATGTATTACAGAAAGATCCTGATTTTAGCAAATTAAGACAAACTTGTGATGGTGCATCTACAACTTCGTTAAGTGAGTTCACAGATTGTTTTACTTATGCCTGTATTACATCCGTAGATGTCGAACGGTCATTTTCAAAATACAAACATATTTTTTCACCAAAGCGAACATCGCTGACGGAGACAGCTGTAGAAACATACCCGATGCTATTATACTATAGATCTTCCCCACTTTATGATGACGACAACCAAACTACTTCATAAATCTGCTTAAAAGGGTGAGTTTTATATAGATTTTTATAAAATGTAACATTATTGTTAACATTTATTTCCATTCATTGTACTTATTCAAGTATTATGATATGATGTAAACATATGAGTCATATGACAGCTCTGTCGGCCAGGTGACCTCGGCCAGCTTTAGTGATTAATGTCTCAGTTATATCGAAATACGTGTTCTTATGTAACTTTCCAAAAAAATAATCTTAAAAAAATGGGTTTGTTTATGTCAGAGAAAAAATTACTTCATTTTTAAAAAACTTGGTATAAATAGAACTCTCGTACGAAAAAGTACATTATAATATAAGCGAAGTGAAAAAAAATAATATAAGATAGATACTTCGATAATAAAATTCGTTAATATGTTTAAATAATAAAAGAGTACATTTTGCATAAAACGTTAAGAATATTTCATATTTTCATGGTTTAGACAAAAAAAATGTTATGTGGGAAATTGACAACTTCTTTATTAACCTGTTTGCATAATTTGGTTATGAAAGAACAGAGAAAACTATTTTACTTTAAGAAATGTTTAGCCGTAGGGAACCAACAATATTATTAAGAGTAGGTTAAAGGTTTATAATATCCTACCCAATAAATTACACACTTGTTCAATGGGATTCAAGTCAGGAGAACGCGGTGGAAAACGATCGTGATCAATTCCGTGAGTTTCAAGAACGTTGAATATCTGCTAAGTACAATACCTTAACATTGCCTCCTCTAAAATCTGCTGTGTGTTTGATAAATCTGTGGCTGTATCTTTCCCCAGACATTCTCCAAACTCGTTGACGTCTGCTATCACTGTGCAAGCCAAAACTACATTCATTGCTGAATAAAACTGAACCCAGTTTAGATGTTCCCTTACCTACCTTAAACAGGTTGCATGGTCAGCTAGATTTAACCGGAGGGACTCGATATGAAGGATGACTTGTCATACCAAACTCCCTGAATCTATTGCGTACTGATTGGGCACTAACTGTAACCCCATGTGAAGCGTAAAGGTAGGATTCCTTTTTACTGCAAGTTGAAGATGACGATCTTGTTGTAGATTGGGGTCGACTACTTCTGGGCCGTTCTTGTAAAGAATCAGTTTCCAATAACCGATTTCAAAGCCTGCTAATGACTTTTAGACTTATTCCTAATTCTGTAGCAACATCGACTTAACGCAAACCAACTTGGAGCATATCAATGTGACATTGGTATGTTCCAAGTTGACATCAGGTTCCACAGTTGTTCAAAAATTCCACAGAATACGTTTCAAACATACTTGAACGCAATTAACTACAAAATGAGAATTAATTGTATATATTCGAAAATTATAAAAACAGGAATGCAATGAAAAAAGACAATGGTTTTATTCTGGAAATCTAAAAACCATGCGCAAGCACACATACGGGAGAAAATTTTTGTAGTGTGATTTTTCCAATATCATTAACGTGCACAGTATAGCACAGTGTATATAATTTTCATTGTTTGTCGTATCACACAGCATTAATTATGGACTTAAGACTTAAGGACTTACAGCCGAATATCGGCTGATAACATATCAACAATTTAAAGGGATCTCTAACTTGGAAACGAGTTTTAGTGACAAGAAAATGTATTACCAATAATTTCAGCACAATATAAATCGAGATATATGATAGCCATTAAACCTAATTTTTTATTTAAACTATAGGATTGTTATCTTATATTTATATTTTGTTGTTTATTTGTTTATTTCTCTTGTCACTAAAACTCCCTTTAAGTTAAAGGTTCCTTTAAAATGTTGATAATACCTAGGGTTAAGTAAAATAAATGTAAACAATGGATTCGAAAAGTCGATACACCATGAAAGATGTTGGCAACATTGAAAAGTGTTCAAACAATTAAAATCATATGACTGTAAAGCTGGGTTAATCCACGATGAGCGGCTATCAGTTAAGAAGCTAACGTTAAATTGCTAAGAACATGTTCATGTTGTCGGTTAAGCGATTATTAAAACTCGTTCAGAACTAAACATTATTAAATTTTGTTTTTAGGTTGAGAAAGTCTATTTCTCTACGACCTCTATAGAGAATAATATTTTTCTCCCGCAAATGCGAGTAGAAAATGATACTTTATCTCCCTATGGAGGCGAAATAGCTTTCCTCTCTAGGGAAGAAAGTATTTTCTACCCATATTTTTGGCTATTACTGATAATTATCTTGATATCTCAGTGTCTACTGAAATGTCAAAATATACGTCAAAACTAAGGCAAAAGTAATTTCATTGTAAGGTATTATAATTTTTTATTAATTTTAAACAATACATTTTAGATATATGATTTAAATTTTTATTATGATTTACAATATTTGTTAATGCTGCAGTGCTGAGCATTTTGCAAATTAATGCCAGCGGAAGATAGCGGTGTAGAAGAATTCGCAAAATTATTATTAAGTAAAAATAATGGCGCCGCGACAATTTGATTTGTTGACTTAATTAATTTTTATCACCATAACAACCGCCTTTCAAACTGGTATTTTAATATTCCACTGCTTATTTACTATTCAAATTACTATTAAAACTGTCATAATTTACATTTAAGAAATTTTAGAAAAAAATCATGTGTATAATACGGGAGGAAAGTGTCATTTTATCCCTATGATTAAACTTCATCCTCGGGATGAAATGTTACACATTCCTCCCTTGTTATACAAATAGCTATAATCCAGTCACTTAAGCCAAAAAAGAGGGTCAACCTCGGAATGAGAGATAATAAGCTGTAAACTTGTATAAACCTTTATTTTGGCGTTCTAAAAGTTGTCTCAAAAGTCTCATAAAATCTCGTGACCGTGTCTTAAGATATTCAAGGTCAAAAGTCACAAAAATCGTTTTTTTTGCAAATATCTCGCTTCCTATGGTTTTAATGCCATTCTCATTTATTATAAAAATTGTAGAGAATAAAATTCTCTACAACTTTTGTCCCAAACATTTTTTTATATACTCAACCGTTTTTGAGATAGAGGGCGGAGAGCGCGCCGCGCTTACCTATTCACAGCATAATGCAAGATCAACCGTAAGTCCCGGTAAATAATACGCCATGTAAAGTCTATAAATCATTAAGTCGAGCACTATCTACTACTGATAAGAAGCCTCGCCAAGATAATCAGGTCACACAAGCAATGATAGAGATTTTTAGTTATATAGAAAATCATGACGGATCACAATTTACATTGAAAGAGCTCAAAGATGTCCTGATGGAGTATGTACCAGATGATAAGACTATTAGTACAAACCTTCAACAAAAATATTTGACCGACATAATAATTACGAGAAAAGTAGGATCATTTACTATCATATCTTTTCGTGATACACAAGCTAATATATTATCAAAAGCTTGGTACTATAATAAAAAAAAGAGATCCCGAAGAAGAACGGTTACAGATTGTCGAAGCTGCAGCAGCTATTATTAGGGAAGATATTCGATCATCTGTAGTTGAAACCAAGTCTTATCCACCTCCAAGTAAAATGTTAGATGATATTAATGAAGAAATACCAAAAACTTTAATGCATTTTTTACAAGAAGTCATAATGAAAAATAGAAAAGGAAAAATAGATAATTTAAAAACGAAATGCACATCAATGTCATGCAATAATGGATACGAGAATGGTAATTTTCATCAAGTCCTTCTAATTATAAAAGTTTTTGGAAAAGCTCCCACATTTGAACTTTAACTGTAATAAATATATGAAAAAGTATTTCTAAATAAAGATATGATTAAAATGTATTTACTCTATTCTTTTTCTACTTAAAATATAATTAACATATATATTAGAATATAATTAAAATATACTTAAAGTATTCCACTCAATAATTTTTTGATTACAAGGAAAGGTAAGTAATATTAAACAAATATATATTCGATAAAAGAAAAATATTATTAAATATAATATATTAATTAATAAACAATGCAAATTATTCATAATTATATATTTTTTAATGATTTATAGACTTTAACGGCGAATTATTTACCGGGACTTACGGTTGTCCTTGCATTATGCTGTGAATAGGTAAGCGCGGCGCGCTCTCCGCCCTCTATCTCAAAAAACGGTTGAGTATATAGAATATGTTTGGGACAAAAGTTATAGAGAATTTTATTCTTTACAATTTTTATAATAAATGCAAATGGCATTAAAACCATAAGAAGCGAGATATTTGCAAAAAGCCGATTTTTGTGACCTTTGACCTTGAATATCTTAAGACGCGGACACGAGATTTTATGAGACTTTTGAGACAACTTTTAGAACGCCAAATTAAAGGTTTATACAGCTTATTATCTCTCATTCCGAGGTGAAACCTCTAATGTGACTGGGCTACTATTAAATAGGTAAAATTGGTCAAATGAGCTTGTTTAAAACATTCGTTATGCTTACTTGCGAAAGCATTTTTTCGTGTAAAACTGTATATAATTTATGAGACTTATTATAAATTAGGGAAAAACTTTCTGTCCCATTAATTAAGAAAATAATCCATATCCAACAACAAAGTTTGTTGGTATTTGTCAAAAGTCAAAACAAATACGCTTAGAAGGCGTAACTAACGGTCAAAAAAGAAAGATAAAAGTTCGGCAACTCTGGCTGTTAGCCGTTAGAATAAACTTCATTATAAACAAACGTATACATTACGCTCCGATATTTTAACTTTTATATCGATGGTGTATCGCAGACATGTGGTAACTGCATTTTGGACAAAACGAATTAATATTTACGATACAAATGCGACAACCTTATTAGTATACGCGTGTGCGAGTGCGTAGCACGAGCTATGTAACCAGACAAGTACACTAATAAGGTGTTATCACTAGAGTTGGCATTTCGATCCGCAAATCATGGGCGGTGCCAGGTAGAGAAATACCCAAGTATGTAAGCGAGACTTGTTTACTATTTTAGTCTACTGTTATGCGTCAAGGTGTCAATAACATAATTTATTTCTCTCCGTTGTATTGTTGATAATTTTATTTTTTATATTTTATTCTGGATACTAATTTAATAATAACGTATGTCAGACCTGCCTAAGGGTAAAAAACGGGCATTTGCTGACAAAGTAAATAAATTTATCAGGTGCTACATAAAACTAAAAAAAGTGGCGTGCCTTCGACAACACAGTTTATGTTCGATTTACTCTTAATGATGATTGCCTGTAATGTTCCACTGCACATACTCGATAAACAACCGCTTCAGGAGTTCTGGAATAAATACAATCCCAAAGTGCCGTTACCAAGTCGCACAACGTTGCGTAACTATGTACCAACTGTAAGCGAAGACATTGTAAATAAGATCAAATGTATACTGGACCCTCTTAAACCAATATTTCGACTATTACTGCTAGCAAAAGACTAACAGACTAACTGAGTGTACTGGCCAAATAATTACACGGGTTGTGCTGGAGACGTTAGAAAAATTTGACCTGTCAAGAAGTCAAGTGGTGATGCGTTCTCTTCAAAAATATTGTTATAGGTTAGTACATGTTACATGTAAAGAGCATGCTTTACACCTTGTGGCAGAAACTATTCGACAAGGTTTTCCAGAGGTAGATGCATTAGGTAGATGCATTAATAGCAAATACTAAAAAAGTGTTTCTTAAATCTCCTAAACGTCATCAAATAAAAGCTGTGATACTACAATTCAATCCAGATGAGACTACAGCTATTAAGGAAAGCCAGACAAAATTCGAGGATGTTTCTGTTGAAACAGTTCTAAAAACTATTCACAAGAACTATAAAGGATTACATGACGCCATACAAAAGTTACAAAACAGTGCGTTGTCGTTAGCGGAGTCACTGCAAATAGTGGACGAAGTAAATCGACTCCTACACTTTATAGGTGACGCAAAAAATGAGCCCGTTGGAGAAAAGTTCGCACGTGTGTTAAAGCAAGACACTGGTTTTACCAGATTAAGACAAATTTGTGATGGTACTGATGGTGCATCTGCAGATCCATTAAGTGAGTTCAAAGACTATTTTAAGTATGCTTGTATTTCATCAATAGATGTCGAACGGTCGTTCTCAAAATATAAGCAGATTTTTTCACTACGTCGAACGTTACTCCCGGAGACAACCATAGAAACGTACATGATGCTGCAAAGTTTTTACACATTATTTACAGTTTGTGATAACAAAATTTCTGCAAGAAGCAGACGATAAACAATGACTTTTTATGCAAGTTGCGTTAATCGTTAGTCTAGCTGGGGAGTGCAGAAGAGAGAAACTTACATATTTACTTCTGAGCAATGTTAAGGATGAAGGAGAGTCTTTTCGATTATTGTTGCCAAACATTAAAAATAAAATATCCAGAGAATTTTATGTAACAGCGGGAAACATTGATATAATCAATACGATGGAAGTGGTTCGACACTATGTTAGCCTTCGTCCGAGTACTGTTGGTCATGGCCGAGTCTTCGTTCAGTACAGACAGGGAAAATGTTCTAGACAGATTGTGGGAATTAATTCAACGAAACATTTTATTTTTAAAGCTGCAACATTCCGAAGATATACCGGACACTGTTTCAGACAGTCGCTTTGATCACTATTGGCGAACTCGGGAGAAGATTTATTAACTGTAAAACGCCATGGTGGCTGGCGTTTCAATACAGTTGCCGAGGGGTATATAGAGAATTCTGCCAAAAACAAAATGAAAATTGCTTTAAAAAATTTAAGGAAATGATGATTATAAAATGATGGGAGTTGGAGGTCTTAGTGATCAAATGTTTAACATGGTCAAGAAAACGTCTCAAATTTCTTCTTCAGCAGAAATGTATTGCTCCTAAAGACTGTGTTACTAATATATTTAATAAATAAGATATTCATGTTTTAATATTATGTTGTTGTATTTAATTCCAATAAAGTTTGTCGCATTGTTGCTGCTATCATCCATTTCTGAAGATCAGTGTGATGAGAAATACCAGTACGATAAGAACGAACAGTGCATTAATAAGTTTCTTATCGCACTCAAAATCAGTGCGATAGTGAGCTCTTATCGCACGGACAAAGATAAATACACTAAACGAGTGCAAAGACTTGAAATTGTTGTTTAGTGTATTTAACTCATTTTTGTTGAAAAAGGCACTTACCACGTGTGCGCTACACCACTGATCTGTTCTAGCCAATAACCTTTACAATGACAGGCACAGTAAGGGTCAGCTTTTGTTAACAATTCTTAATTCTACGTATTTGTTTATATTTATTATAGGATCTCACCACCGAGTATATGACACATTTATTCACCATACGTCACTACGAATAATAACCGTCATAATAATAATAATAATAATAAAAAGTCTTTATTCCACAACAATATACTACATACATGAGCAAAGAATACCTATCAACATATATTAATATTAGTGATTTGTGGAACAGGCGGAGTTCAACCATTCTGGATTATGACATCCAAAATGCTTGGCTCTTCCACTCAACCTGAAGAATTACAACATATAAAGAATCTCTAGCCTAAATTAAATGATAATTAAATAATAATTCAAAATTTTTTTTTAATAAATTTTACAGTTGAGTTGAAAAGATACTGCAAACAAAGCAAAAAATTAAAAATAAAAATGTGATAAATTATGAACTAATAGATGAACCAAAAGATTATTTTAAATTAAATTAAACTAAATTAAATTAAACTAAGGAGGTGCAAATATTAGACAGGTTAAATCATATCATGAACGTAGTATCACGCAGCAGAAGTTTTTTGAGTGTTTTCGAAAACATGTGTAAACTAAGTAATTTATCACTATTTATCTTTTTGTATTCTGAAAGGTTTTTTGTATGTAGACTACGAGACGATTTAGGTTCAGTTTCATTATGAATTCCAAACGAGACGATTGATATTATATTTTCATTAATAAAACGTCGTGTAAAATACAGTTGTGTAACAATTATACGAATAGTACCCCACACACCTAACATTATGAACTTTGTTAAATATATTATTTATTAAGGATAAAAAATTAGGTAATGTATCACTTAATAATTATAATTTGTAGTTATGTTTACTTCATTGATTCTAGTAATATTTATTATTTTATTAATAGAAATAATAAATATGAAAAACCTATCTTTCGGTTAGAAAAATGATAGATTGTATTCCAAATTTATAAACCGAGTCAAAGAAATCACAATCAATTTTAATTTCAACTTTTGTTTTTTTTTAATAACAAGTCTATCAGTCTGTCACCTAACTTCTACGTTATTTGAGAACTTTTCAATATTACCAACTTTAACTTGGACGTTAATTTTACGTCACACTTTTTGGGTCCATTTCATACCCACACCTTTACTCAAATTAAATTTTCTTTAAAAGTACCCATAACGAAGGTCAACATTTTATCAGAAAAATTGGTTCTCTGCAATCATTCTAGCTGATATTAGGGCGACGATCGGCTCATCGTCAGTCAGTCATTCATTTTGAGTTAACAATCGCAACTTGATATCGCTATTAGCATAGCATCGCATCGCATCACTTGTTCTGTAATGTCATGTTTGTTTCCATCGCTTAGATAGCATAGCATTACATAACTATGATTTTCTGTTAATTTACCTTCTAAAAGCTAATTATATATCATACTTTTAGAGTCTATTTCATACCCACACCTTTACTCAAATTAAATTTTTTTTAACAGTACCCATAACAAAGGCCAACATTTTATCAAAAAAATTAGTTCTCTGCAATCATTCTCGCTGGTATTAGGGCGATTATCAGCTCATCGACAGTGAGTCATTCATTTCGAGTTAACAATTGCAACTTGATATCGTTATTAGTATAGCATTGCATCGCAACACTTTTTCTGTAATGTCATGTTTGTTTCCATCGCTTAGATAGCATAGCATTACATAACTATGATTTACTGTTAATTTACCTTCTAAAAGCTAATTATATGTCACACTTTTAGGGTCCATTTCATACCCACACCTTTACTCAAATTAAATTTTCTTTAAAAGTACCCATAACAAAGGCCAACATTTTATCAGGAAAATTAGTTCTCTGCAATCATTCTCGCTGCTGTTAGGGCGAATATCAGCTCATCGACAATCAGTCATTAATTTTGAATTAACAATCGCAACTTGATAGCGCTATTAGTAGCATTGCATCGCAACACTTGTTCTGTAATGTCATGTTTGTTTCCATCGCTTAGATAGCATAGCATTACATAACTATGATTTACTGTTAATTTACCTTCTAAAAGCTAATTATACGTCACACCTTTAGGGTCCATTTCATACCCACACCTTTACTTAAATTAAATTTTCTTTAAAAGTACCCATAGCGAAGGCCAACATTTTATCAGAAAAATTAGTTCTCTGCATCATTCTCGCTGCTATTAGAGCGACTATCGGCTCATCGAAAGTCAGTCATTCATTTTTAGTTAACAATCGCAACTTGATAGCGCTATTAGTATAGCATCGCATCGCAACACTTGTTCTGTAATGTCATGTTTGTTTCCATCGCTTAGATAGCATAGCATTACATAACTATGATTTACTGTTAATTTACCTTCTAAAAGCTAATTATATGTCACACTTTTAGGGTCCATTTCATACCCACACCTTTACTCAAATTAAATTTTCTTTAAAAGTACCCATAACAAAGGCCAATATTTTATCAGGAAAATTAGTTCTCTGCAATCATTCTCGCTGCTGTTAGGGCGAATATCAGCTCATCAACAATCAGTCATTAATTTTGAATTAACAATCGCAACTTGATAGCGCTATTAGTATAGCATTGCATCGCAACACTTGTTCTGTAATGTCATGTTTGTTTCAATCGCTTAGATAGCATAGCATTACATAACTATGATTTACTGTTAATTTACCTTCTAAAAGCTAATTATATGTCACACTTTTAGGGTCCATTTCATACCCACACCTTTACTTAAATTAAATTTTCTTTAAAAGTACCCATAACGAAGGCCAACATTTTATCAGAAAAATTAGTTCTCTGCAATCATTCTCGCTGTTATTAGGGCGTTATCAGCTCATCGATAGTCAGTCATTCATTTTGAATTAACAATCGCAACTTGATAGCGCTATTAGTATAGCATCGCATTGCAACACTTGTTCTGTAATGTCATGTTTGTTTCCATCGCTTAGATAGCATAGCATTACATAACTATGATTTACTGTTTATTTACCTTCTAAAAAAAGCTATTTAGGAATTTACCTACTATCTATCCTGAACAAATTACAGCGATAATTTTAGTTAACTGTATAAAGTTTAAGTATAAAAAGAACCTAATTATATAACATCGATTTCTGTAACATAAAAATTACATCCACACCAAATTAACAGTAATTAATTTAACAACACTAAACAATCCTATTTTTCTCCATAAAATGAGGAATTACATAGACTTAAGGGCCGCCTATCTCATTATAACGTAATAAACCAATACAATGTCGTGCTAAAAATACATTGCAGTTAACCTTATCCTGCTCATTATAGTTTATACCTTTATAGAGTGAAAACATTACATAACCAGCAATATTTCTTGACTATAAAATTCGTCAGTAAAATTTTTATGTCTTTTATGAGAAATCGATAACTGTTTCTTCCAAGCAATAACATAAAAATACAGAAAGATGAATCAGACATATTAAAGGAGTTATATTCATAGTGAAACAGTTTCTTTAACTAAAAAAATCCTTACTTGAATGAACGATCAATTCACAATTTTAATTTAAAGGCACGAATTTCAAAAAGATGTAAGATAAAATCTGAAAACTGAGTTCAAGTCGTTACTTACTGAATGAATATATACTGCTTTCCAAAAAATGAAATGCGTGGAAAATTTATCTAAAATTTTCACAAAATACCATGTGTCCCAAATTTGATGCTCACCATTGCGTCTCGGAAACTATAAGAGCTACAAGATCGGTTAAATGGGATGTTTTAACAAATTTTATGCTGATTCCAAATTAAGAAATCACGGCTAACTGAAACCGTTTTTGGGATTTTCAAAAAAAAAAGAAAAGAAAATTTTGTGATTTCTCTTTTCGGCTGTAGTCAAATAATCCTTGGTCAGACAGATTTTAGACATTATTAGAACACTTTTTGTAGACTAATATTTTGGTGTAGAAACAAATGGTCAATGTTCTTTTGTTTTCGAGATATCGGAGGTAACTTTTGTTTTTCTTATGGCAGCCATATTGGAATTTTCGTTGCAGATTGCGCTTAAAAAGAGCTTACAAATTATGTGTCACATGCCGAGGAAAAATTGTTTTTCAAGGGATTAATTTAAAAAAAAGTTTTCCATTGCTTACAAAATAGTAGGCCATGGAAAATGAAAAAGTTATTTCGACATCATGGATATACCTATTCAAGGGACTAATTTAAGAAAAGTTATCCATTGCTTACAAAATAGTAGGCCATGGAACATCAAAAAGTTATTTCGACATCATGGATATACCTAATATCAACCATTATAAAAAATAACAGTAATATTAAGGTTACCAGTTTGACATGTTTAAATCATTTTAATTTTCTGTTAAAATACTGAACATAATCGATATGGAGAAAATTATTTTATAATAGCAAATTAACATAATAGAAGAAATGATAGTAACTAAGTAAGAAGATTTAATATAACTGTTCAATATGACCCCCATTTAGCTGAATACATTTTTGGCATCTACGCCTAACTGAGCTGATTATTCTTCTGAGAGTATTGACATTTATTGTGCTGAAAACGTCTCTAACTTTGTCTTCCAAAATATCGATAGTTTCCTGGCTTTCAAAATCATACACTTCATATTTCACCGTACCATACAAATAAAAATCAGGAGGGGTTATATTAGGCGAGTGGGAGGCGACAATACTGGTCCTCTATTTGAAATTATGCAGTTACCAAAATTTTCCTGCAATATTCGTCTAACATTATTATTATCTACTATGTGCAGGACAGCCATCTTGTTGGAACTACAATTCGTTTATCTCTTGTTTTGTAAAAGCTGCCTTATCGCGGGTAAAACTTTATTTTCTAGAAGGTTACGATGGACTGATGTCGTTAAATTGTTGTGAAAAATGAATGGACCAATTAAATGGTGATCTAAAAATAATAATTAGGGAAAGGGTTATAGGCAGATCATAGGAGCAGAATAGGTAGGGAAAAGGTAATACCTATCATCCGCACAAAACATTGAATTCGCCTTGTTTAGAATTTTCTTTGCGTAGTTACATGCGGATTTTCTGTGGCCCAGTGGTGATAATTGTGCTTGTAAAACGACTTCTATCGATCCATATGACTATCGATTGAAAATCAGGTTGTTCTTCTCATTTCTGATTAAACCAACGGCAAAATTCAATGTCCTTGATGAAGAGGATTTCTTTGTTCAAATTTTGAACACTTTATTGACAATTTTATGACAAATAAAACCTTAATGATCATCTAAAAATTGATATTTTTAGAAAATTGTACAAATAAGGCAATTTACAGTAGATTTTAAGTACATACATAATAATTAGTCGTCGTCTGAATAAGCAACTTCCTTGTCTCTGGCTTTACAAAACCTTTTTAATTTTCCATGGCATACTATTTGGTTTTGTTAAGCAATGGATAACTTTTCTTACATTAGTCATCTGAAAAACAATTTTTCCTCAGCATGTGATACATCATCTGATAGCTCTTTTTAAGTGCAATCTGAAAAACTAAATATCCAATATGGCTGCCATAAGAAAAACAAAAATTACTTCGGATATCTCGAAAACAAAAGAATATTCGTTTCTACATCAAAATATTAATCTCCAAAAAATGTCTTAATAATGTAAAAAGTCTAAAACCTGTCTGACTAAGAATTACTTAGCTACAACCAAAGAAAAAAATCATAAAATTTTCGTTTTTTTAAATAATCCCAAAAACATTTCAGTTAGCCGGGATTTCCTAACGGATTTGGAAACAGAATAAAGTTTGCTAAAACTTATCCTATTTAACCGATCTTGTAGCTCTTACCGTTTCCGAGATCCGAATGGTGAGCAGCGAATTTGGGACACACGGTATGTCTTGGGATATGTTTTATCGGTGATAAATTCGGTGAACATACATGCCATGGAAGTACTGCATAATTAGACTCTTCAAGGTATGCGAGCAAGGACGAGCAGCATTGTTGAAATATTGAATGATTCAGATTCCTAGAGTCGCAACAGGTTTCAAAAGTTACAAATAAGTTGGAGATGTAGCCAATGACGTTCAAATTTGGAGGGATGAGCTTATCTACTCTCATAAAATATGGTACTCCAAATTATTTCTCCCTGTTTAAGGGCAGTGTGGTTATTTAATGACAATTCCAAATTCCTACGTACGTCACAGAGACGACTCATCCTTCTATGTCCACAAACAAAATAATTCAATCATTACTGAATTCCATTCTTAGTCCCAACTTCTCTGTTCATTGCATTATGTTTAGCCTACGAAGTTGATGAAATAGAATTAATGGTAAGAACAACATTTACCTGTATGGTTAAAGTCTAAAAACCTTAACCTCAAGGATTTGGTACCAATAATCCAATCTCATTACAACTTCACTGTTGTTAGTAAGCACGTTGTTAACGTCTTGACACCTTCAAAATATTCAACTACCAAATTCGAAAACTGAGGTGAAAAATATTCGTCATTAAAAAAACAGCAGAAGACATAGAGATTGTCATTGATGATTTTAAATTTTTTGCTTTTAAAGCTGTTTTGCTTTGTTTTGAATTCTGTTTAATATTTATGTAATATGTGGAAAATGATATTTCAAACAATGTATTCTCATAAATAATTTTTCAACATTTTTTTCTTGTTAACTCATCAGTCATCACTCATATCAGTGTATGTAAAAGTGCTCGTTATCTGTTAAAATAAGTTTATCTTTACAAAAAATATTTTGAGCAATTAATTAATTGTTAAATTTTGTTGGTATATAATCTACTAATGTGGTGGGGTAATATTTTCAAATTTTTTCGTTTAGGGGTTTTTACGATAGTACTTTTAAAGTGATTTATTTTAAGCCTCATATAGCATATTTAAACTTATGGCGGAGGATCTGGGAGGAAAATATTATAAAATGATAACATTAATAAGTTGGTGATATAATAATTAAGCAAAATATAAAAAGAGTAAAATAATATCAGTAAACTACAGCAATAACAGCAAACTCTTAAAATAAGGAAAGGCTTATGGTATCAATGTGAAGATGTGAGAAAGTCCTCTAAGACAGCATGTGAAATAATTCTAGATGGCATTCAGTTTATATACGAGAAATTGTTACAAAAGTAAATATCAAAAGTAACAAAATCAGTAAACACATCATAATAAGCTCTTCTGGTGTGAAAATGAGGATCTGAAAAGTCTGTGTGAAATTTTGAAAATTTTGCCCTGAAATTTTACGCAAATGAATATATTACACGAGAAAAAATCCTCTGACCAAAATCACAATCAAACTGAGTAATTTCTTCTCATAGAATATTGGACATAAATTTATTGAAAACTTATTTTGCCTTCTTATCTATCAAATGAAAACAGTAAGCATTTGTAAACAAGAAAAATATTGCAACGAAAACAATTTTGTCTGTGCGTCCCATAATAATTAAGTGTCTTCCTTCAAAAGGTGGTAGAATAATTAGAAAAAATAAGTTGAGTGTTGTACTTAAACATTTGCCGTAAATTAGTTTATAAGGGAGCTACAACCCCTTAAATGGGTAAGTAGAACACAGTTATTTACCAATAAATTATATTTTGTCAAATATTTATCAAAATACCATGATTTATTGGGGTAGTTACAGAGGGGGTGAGGATGAGTTTTCGCTATAATTTTCTTGTCTTATTTTTTTAGACATTTATAAGGAAAAAGGCGTCAATGTCAAAAATTGTATAAAAAAGGTGCTCCTACTAAATTTCGATAGGAACTACCGTTTTAAAGTAATTTGTATTTAAATATTGCAATTTCTTAATTATAATTTAAATAGGTATCCATAATAGAAAATAACTTTAACTCTCATTTTGGCAAAGGGTCTAGTCTGTTGTTATACTTTAACCTTTTAATTATTGCTTTTTGCCTGAAGTATTCCCAAAATTAATTTCAGGCCTCTGTTTTCACTTATATGGAAGATAGGGGGGATAACAACCCTTAACGGCCATTTTTTTCTCTGGAACTATGACAGATATTTAAATGAATCCAACGCCAAAAAAATAGATATCAATTAAATCTATACTATGTATTTTTTTTATATTTTTTTATCAATTTTTAGAGGTGCTAAACATACAATTTTTTTTCTAATGGTGGTTTTTAGAATAACCATTGGAGGTACACCAATCAAATAAATCATGTATAATCATCTGAAAGTCCACTATTATATATAAAAAATACAGAAGTTTAAATTTGGTTGAATATGGAAAAAAATTAGAAATTAATGTATAACATATATATACGCATATCTATATAGTTGTTAACGTTTGGTTTATATTTAATAAATCGGAAGCTATAAATAACCTACAATGTAAAGTTTTGATGTCGGCTTGCAAGGGCAATCGTCCGCAATTAACAACTGGAGAAGTCAATTTCTCAAGATACGATGAGTCGTCGAGGCCATTCATGGAGACATTGTCCAAAAGTATCATTTGTTGCACAACAAGATGAACAAATAAGTTATTGCCTACAGTAAAACATTGTGATGCATTGCTGGATTTCTTCTTAATTCTTTTGGTAAGAGATTAAATTCGGATTTAAAATTTGCCGATGTTATAATTAGTTATATGAAAGTGCGTGAAACTCAAAAAAATACATTGCAAGAATTAGTTGAAAACCAGAGACTAAATCGTAACAGAAAACCTTTTATAACCTTATCGTCAACAAGTCTGATGAATTTTCCGGATATCACAGAAGATGATTTGACAATACTATTTAGAGGCACATATCAAATGTCTCAAGCGATATGCTACCTTGCAAAACTATTGGGTGACGAAAATATGCTGAACGTCGAATATTTTCAAGAAAAAGACAATATCGTTAGAGTGAAAATTCATTTACGGCATATAAATAGCAAAACCTATCGGTGCTATATTGAATATAAGCCAAACGTTAACAATTATAAGGGTATACAGAGATATGTGTGTGTCTATCCAAATGGCACTCGTACTGTACGTTGTGGTTTTCACGATCTGTAGTCATCTATCAAGCAATTCTATCAACAGATTTAAATCCCGACATAGCCTCTAGAAAACTACAAAACTACCTCGATCTGCTGCAAGACTGGCTAAAACTTTGGAGAATTAAAGTCAACAATAAGAAATCAACACAAGTCACATTTACAACTAGACGAATAGTGTGCCATCAAGTTCATTCAAATAATGTCCTAATCCCAGTGAAATCGGAAGTCAAATATCTAGGACTCCACTTGGACCAGAAACTTAGGTGGAAAAACATATCAAGGCTAAAAGAACTCGACTAAATCTAAAAGTGAAGCAAATGTACTGGTTGATAGGTAAAGAGTCGCAGTTATCATTAGAAAACAAACTGCTCATCTATAAGATTATTCTAAAACCAATCTGGACTTACGGGATCGAACACTGGGGCTGCAGCAAACCTTGCAATACAAAAATCTTGCAAACCTTCCAATCAAAAACACTCCGTATGTTAGTAGATGCTCCATGGTATGTATCCAACGCAACTCTCCATAATGACCTTGGAATTTCCTTCATAAACGATGTGATTACCCTCCACGCCAATAAAGCAAAACAACGGAATACCGCTCACAGTAGATTGACCATAAACCAACTCTATCAGATTCCATTAGAGGACAGGAGACTCAACAGAACATGGCCAGAAGACCTAACTGACTAGGTGAAAATGGAGAACCATCAGTGGATGGTACCCAACTCGCGCGAAATCACAAATTAAACCATTACTAAATACTCTGTATATAGATTAGAGTAGATTGTAAATTTGATATGGAAAAAAAAATGTATTGTTTCAGCAAAGAGGTCTATGTGGGTGAAGACGTTTCATCAAATTTTTTAAATTCTTAGCAGTCGTTTAGAAGATAATAAGAAATATACATTATATTTTCTACCTTTTTTGAAACCTTAGTTCGAAAAATTGAAGTAATTGCAAATATTTTAATTGAGCTATATAATTTGGAACACTGAATATAGGCATGCCAGTATGTTTCTGTTAAAAGCTACACCTGAAATTAAACATTAATAATAACAGACGCGAATCAATTTAAATTACGAAACGACTCTTTCCTGATTGCGTGAATGTGCAGTGAAGTAAGAACAGATCTATTTTTAATCTTTTAAGGTGAAGGTTGATAATTTAAATATAAGTTCGATTTAACAAAAAATTACATGCGAATTTCCAACAATCTCAATCATGCATGTGTTTTTCGTGCACAGAAATAAGTACTAAAATATGTCTGTGAGAAAATATTTAATACGTTGGTCAAAAAAATAAATAAAAATCTATCAAATAAAATTATTAATCTGTATACAGGGTGTTTCCTAAGCAATGTCACAGATTTCAGAAGATCCTAATGTCATTTTATAGAAAAAGTTCATAAGAACATATAATTTGAAGGGTTTTGTCTCTAAAATAAACATTAAACATTTTACAAAATATCATCTTTTCTTTATAACTCCTAAATAGAAAGAGGTTCATTTTTCAAACTATACTAAATCCTTAAAATGAGGATAGTAATATACAGGGTGTTCCAAACAAAGCGTAAATTAAGATAAATACGGTACAATATTATTATGAAAATTACCTCAAAGCTACGTTAAATCAATATAGCAACTTTTTAAATAATGATGATCATAAAATTACACGATAATACCAGAAAACATAAAAATTTTACCAGACCGCTGAACTAAAGGTGTTGTCTTCAGAACGCTACATTACTAAAAATGAAGAAGCCCCGTTCTGTTCTCCCACCTAAACTCGGTAGAAATCAGTGACGCCATCTGGACTAGACGGGCAGAAACTTAATTCATGTCGGACAACAACAAACTGAAATGAAATTTCTTGCAATTTCGTTACAATATGCATTTGAAAGCAGTGAAATATCACATGTTCATTTCCGCATTAATAAAGGGTGTCAATTATTTCATTTATTATCTTTTCGGCTATATCATTTTTATATGACGTTCAATTGGTTTTTCTTTTCGAATTCGGATTCCTCAGAAAAAGAAATACATAAGTATAGTCTTGGAATTTTTTTCCTAGGTGAAAAATGAAGGCGTGAAATTGAGTGGGGAATTTAAAATGATCACCCTGTACAATATTTCCTACACTAAGCATGGAGGAAACATAATATACATAATAAGATGTATTGAAATTAATCCAAAATGATCAACAACAAAGTAAAGAAATTACCATGTAATCTATGAATAACGCTTCTAGAATATACTTATTGTTGAGGGATGCAATAACAAGCGATTTTCTATGTTATACCTACATTAGGTAAGCATATAAATAAAACAAGTGTTCAATATAAATCTACTATTTGATAAGATATTATTACTTACCTTTTAGATGGTACTTAGTGCTCCAAATAAAGAAAATCGAATAAAATGCACAAGAGTACGTTGTGAGGAATACTGAGAAAGGAATTACCATGTAATCTATGAATAACACTTCTAGAGTATACTTATTGTTGAGGGATGCAATAACAAGCGATTTTCTATGTTATACCTACATTAGGTAAGCATATAAATAAAACAAATGTTCAATATAAATGCAATCTTCTATCTGATAAGATATTATTACTTACCTTTTGGATGGTACTTACTGCTCTAAATAAAGAAAATCGAATAAAATGCACAAGAGTACGTTGTGAAGAATACTGAGAAAGGAATTACCATGTAATCTAAGAATAACGATTCTAGAGTATACTTATTGTTGAAGGATGCAATAACAAGCGATTTTCTATGTTATACCTACATTAGGTATGCATATAAATAAAACATATGGTCAATATAAATGCAATCTACTATTTGATAAGATATTATTACTTATCTTTTAGATGGTACTTACTGCTCTAAATAAAGAAAATCGAATAAAATGCACAAGAGTACGTTGTGAAGAATACTGAGAAAGGAATTACCATGTAATCTATGAATAAAGCTTCTAGAGTATACTTATTGTTGAAGGATGCAATAACAAGCGATTTTCTATGTTATACCCACATTAGGTAAGCATATAAATAAAACAAATGTTCAATATAAATGCAATCTACTTACTGCTCTAAATAAAGAAAATCGAATAAAATGCACAAGAGTACGTTGTGAAGAATACTGAATACTGGGTTTAGCTGAATATGGCGGGGAATCTCGGAATACGAGTACGAGTATGTCCTAACTATTTGTATTTATTGGTGGTAGATGTAATATGTTTAGGTAATATCAGTATAAACCGGTATTCCAGTATTTTATTTTGCAAATACTGAAATACCGGTTTTCAAATTTTCTTCCGGTATTGCATTCACTAGTTCAGGTAATCTCCAAAGATGTGTTTGATATGTAGCATCATTCTTGTATTGGTTTCCTCCTGAGACACTTTTAGTTCTCGTACTTCTTTAAACTCCGCTGTTGTCAGTTTTCAACGTATGTAACGAATATAAAAAAAATAAAGAAATTGGAAAAATAAGGAAAAATCTCGTTGACTCGTGCAACTATAACATGAACATTGAATGGCTTTCTTGAGAGCTACCGATTCGTGGCATTTAGGACATTTGGATTATGCGCAGGAAACTAAATGACTGGTTGTGGTTGTACCGGTGCGAGTACATCAGTCCAGAGTAAACTGGTCACCAATAATGTTCACGGATATATTCCGCTTGTATAGCAGTCAATTTTTCCATAATTGTACAGAATGAAAGCTTATTAAATGAGTTATCTTTTTTATTTGAAGCATTTTTCGATGAAATATTTACATATCATAGATAATGGGTAATAACTAATCTTTAGAATCTAATATATCCTTTTTTTCTTAGTTATTTTTTTAAAAACGTTCAAGATGCGATAAAATTAATAGAAACAAAATTGACTACAAATTTAATAAGCTTTCATTATTGTTAAAATTATTTGAAGGCCAAGATATATGGCCGCTTATATTAATAGAAATGTAGATTGACCGCCATTTAAAAGAACTACCGATCTGAGATTGCCATCATAATTTTTCATTATCCTTATGTACAAATATAACTGGGGTTTGAAGGAAAATTATTAACCTTAAATTATAGACTAAAGGATTTTGTAATCAGAAGAGAAATGTTGTGTATAAAATATGCGAAAGCTGGGATCACAAAAGTCGTTATTAAAATGCCATAATTGGAAGTAGTATTAATCCTAAGAAATGAAACGAGAAAACTGATCTGAAATTGATATGTTTTTTAAATGTCAAGCATAAATAGTTCTACAGCACAAGATATTTTACAATCCACTATTGATTAATTTAATATATCACGTGACTATATATCACGTGACTCTATATTTTACAGTTTAAATAAAATCAAAAGGTGAAAAATTTCCTAAAAATTGTAAAACACATTATGGTCTGTCGGTCAGTGGGTTTGAAATTATTTTCCATTCTAGTTTTGTCAAAGCCATTGGTCCCTACAATCCAAAGAAAAAAATCCAGCCAGTGGGCCCATTCGAGTTCTGTCGAAGCTATAAGTCCCTGCATTCCAAAAGAGAAACCAGCCAGTGGGCCCATTCGAGTCCTGTTGAAGCCATTGATCAATACATTCAAAAAAAAAAAAACAGCCAGTGGTCCAGTTCGAGTCCTGTTGCTCCTTTCCAAGACTAATTCAAGACGTGAGGCTACATCCAGGGAGTATTAACCACCACAAATCATACAATCAAAATTCCTGCTGTTAAACCAGTCTTATTCTCCGTCTCCGCCAGTGGCCCCTTCGAGCCCAAGAAGCCACTGGTCATGAGCGTACAAATAGGAAACAGATTTTTTATCAAAAACCAACCTCTGAATGATTCTTTTGGTGCAGAGGTTTATTTAAGAATTTTTTAAAGTAATGTGTAGGACAGTGACGTAATACCCAATGAAGATGAGAAGAAACTATAATTTCGTGTCAAAAACTTTACCTCCCCGCACCCCGAGCTTGGCACACCCCTGAATAAAATTTTCAGATGATTGTGATTTTGTATTGTTAAGCATAAAGAGGTTTGTAGCTGTACATAATTTCAATATTTGATCTTAAACGGTTTCGGTGATATTTAATAAAAACCATTCTCGAGGAGCTCATCATTAAGGCGCTGTAGCTCGCTTAGGAAGCAATTCAGAGAAAAAAATTTATTAAGGTTTTCTTCATCATTTGACTTGCTCTAGATGCTCATTTTGAAAACACATTGTATAATATATCCACGAGTTCTGACGTCAACAAATAAAAATTGTCGGGGCAAAATTTGGTTATTTTTGGTTTGTTGAGCATATTTTCGATTTTTTCAAATCAACGTTAATAAGGCCGTTCAGTTAAATTAAAAATTCTGGAAATATCCAGGTGTTTGTGACAAATAACAAGATTGTCTAGTTGCCCTTATGTCTCTAGATCTATTGCCTTTTTCTATTTTTTTTACTTTCTTATACCTAATATAAGGAAGTATAGTAATCGTGATTTTTTTCGACCTCGAGATTTTGATTGATATATATGTTTTAAACCCTTCTGAATCCCTTCTGACTATTTTCCGAATGATGTCTGTCGGTGCGTCTGTGTGAATGTGTATGTGGATGTGTGTGTGTGTATGTGTGTATCCGCGATAACTCAAAAAGTACTAATAGGAAACTTCCCAAATTTGGCAGTTGAGATTGTCACAACATTTTAGGTGACACAATAAATTTGGTGAATGTGGTACCACCAGAAGAAACATAATGAGTGAAAGAAGAAAAAAAGGTACAATTTCGGGAAAAAAAATTTAAAAAAATTATTGCATTTCTGGACGAATCTCGACGAATTATAATGAAAAAACATAACTTTATGAAAAAGAGTCTGTCCGCATGTCTACAGTATCGCGATAGCAGCCACAGTTTTTGAAATAAAGTTTTCAAATTTGGTACACTTGTTCTAAAGGCCAAAAACAATGAAAAATTCGGTGATGAGCAAAATTGGCCAGCTGAAAGATGGTCCACGGGACCCAAACTTTTTTTGTGTTTGACTTTACAAAAAATCATATTTTAATGAAAGATTATAAATCATGTCTACTATATCAAGCGAATAAAATATATTGTCCAAATACTTAAATAAAGCTGATGTAAACCGAAATATTTTATATATTTGGCCTCATAAAATGGTGTTAGGATAAATTTAACGTTTAATTTAATTCCAAAAATGTCAATGTCAACAACAAAAAATTATTAAAATATATGACATGAATTATTACTGACAGTATCGAATGACGCTGATAATCAATTATTAAAAAATTTTAATGAAACATTCAAGGTACACTATTAAAATTTAATTGAGGTTAGTGAAGAATTAAACACAATGATTTTTTTAGATGAGGATGATATATACTGGTATAAGAAAGTTATGTGCTGGCCACAGCAGATATTTTAATTTATATTAATGTTCTTCAAATTATAAATAAAAAAGCCGAGAAAAGCCCAAACGCCTGTATAAATATTGGTAATTAGTCGAACCCAACAAACATCAAATCGTTTTGATGTCAATGTACCCAAGTCATTTGTCCAAGTTTTCCAGCGTATGTCTCCGCATCCTTAACCCTTTTACTCATCATAGAATAAACCAATTTTTCTTAACTAAAATACCTTTTCTGAGAGACAAAGGACAAAATGTTATTAAGAAAAGTTCTATATTAGAAAAAAATAACTTAGAAAAAAAAAACAATATAAAGAACACTTTTACTGCTTTTTAACACTACACAATACACATCTAACTAATAGTTTTTATGTCGGAACACAGCTATCATGTAAATTATCTGGTTCCTTTTCTTTTAGTTTTCAGAAGATATAGTTTCTAAACTTATTTTGCTACCTGTTTGATCGGCAGTGTAGACCTAATATACAATTTTCTTGCAAGAACAAATCTGAAGTTGGTTTTCTTTGTTTTCCTTTCAAAAATTTTGGTTGCGAACGTCCATGTGCTGAATATCGATTTAAGTCCATACAATGAGGTAGTTGACCAACTAAAATAGAACGGAGAGAAATCAATGGAAAACCGTCTATAACGTTCTGGGAGGCAGTATAATGGGGCGTGTCGTGCAGGCTACATCGCACGCCTCTGATTTTCACGTAAATATTCTATTTGAAAACATAATTCCTCACAGAAAACACAAAACATATTAACATGATACAAACAGGTGTATTAGTGTTTAGAATAAAAGATTATAAGACCTAATAAACTAAATTTGAAACGAAAATGTATCAGGTACGTGAGATTTCTTTGCTTTGTTATTATTTTCATTTAGGGTTAATTCGGAGATATTAAAATGCAAACAGAAGTGATTACAACTTCCCGAAAGGATTGTTATAGCGTGACATGTCTTTATTATGAAATAATTTAATTTATGCCAAGTTTAATCCTAATACGAACATAGTGCAATACCCTCGATGCTATTTATGCTCTAGGATATAATAATAATGGTAATCCGTTGATGATATGTTCTTACACAATTCTTTCACAAATAATACAAAAAAAATATATAAAACGTTTTAAGTTTCAATCGTGTGGAAACAACTAATTAATAAATCGTCTTATTTTTCCTATTTACTATTGCATGAACTACCTACCTAATTGTTTAAGATAAATATTCTAATTTTTAATATACGTTTTAAAAAATAATATATAATTTAAAAATATTGTAAGTGATTTATTCACTGTCTTGTGTTTATTTTAAATTGTATGAATTTTGTATCAAAACACGTAGTAGGATAATGATACGCATCGATACAAGTTCATTAATATTTTATCAATTCGTCTAGCATGTTCACTTATGAAAGAGGTCATATTTAACTTGGTTCATTGAATGTTTTCATTTTCATTTACTAGAGTAATGTGATTGACAATTACGAATAGAATGTTTATCTGTTACCTTACATTTTTTTAAAATTTTGCCCATAATTTTCTAAATTATTTATTTAATATTGTGCAATGTTAATAATATATAGAATAGTTAAAATGTTACTGTTAAGTACATTGTTGACATTTTCTTGTTACAAACCATTTATCAACGTGTGCAGAAAATAATACATAGTCTTTGAGAATTGTGGTAATCTTTATAGTCTGTATAATATATAATTTCTGTGGTATTATTTAGTAAAAACACTATTTTTTTTTCGTTACAAATTTCGAGCATTTAAATTCTCCTCATCAGAGAACTCCAAGAAAACAGAAACAACAGGGTATAATTGCAATTCCATATTATGAAAAATACTTTTTATATAAATAAATACATGAAGTAAATAATTTGTAAATTGTGTTAAATTTTGTTTAAAATAAATAAAAAAATATCTTTTTAATTATAAACAAATACATTCATTACACTTAACATACAAAATGCAAACTGGAACATTAATATGACGTCTATTTAATGGTATATTAGATACTACTAATTTGTATGTATGTAGAAAAATGTCTTAATTATTTTTTTTGAAGGTAAATGACCTGTACAGGTGACAAATGCTGTAATTAGAGTAATTTGATTAATGGCATATAATGTCCAAATATACAAATAATATTTACTGGAGTATAATAAGAATGGCTAATTAACATATTTGACGCAACAGAGATGTAAGGAAGGCAACTGATGTATTCATTTGTTTAAAGTAGAACAATTCAGAATAAATATACACTTTTAATAATTAAAATTTAGTCCTTACTGTCTTCTTTAACGCTGATGTGATTTTCCATAGAACACCAAAACACCATATATTACACTCGACGCGCATTTCACCAACCAAGTTGACATCATCGACAGATGATTAAAACTAATCTTATGATAACAATGTATACTATTTATAGCTAAATTGTTGTTACGGCTTGGTGAACAGTGACTCACTAACCAATAGTGTGGACTATAAGTTACTATTCATACTATTTCTACACTTTGTAATTTCCAAGCTTTCAAATACATTCAGCTGTCTATTATTTGTTACATTTCTAATTAATCTTAGAATGCTACCATCTATTTTATGGTTTTCCTCAAACGCATATTGAGCACCACTAGATTTGTCCGTTGTACCATATTTGAGATGAGCCATATGCTCCTTGAATCTAGTTTGAATTTATCGTCTAGTTTGTCCAACATATTTTAAATTACAGTCCTTACAGCTAATTTCGTAAATCCCCAACTTTTTGTTTGTTTCAATTTTGTCTTCTGGATTGCCTGAAAGTTATTGTAGTTTATTTCTCAATGAATGAACCACTGTCATGCCTATCTATATCTTTAAAAATCTTACCAATACCACGAGTGAATCGAGGATCGTATGGAAACGATACAAATTTCGGGTTCTTTCTTTCATTTTGAAGTCAAGGAATTTAGAAGTGTCTCTTTAAATTTACGTTTCCTGATTATTTTATCAACTAAACTTGCAGAATATCCATTACTCACAACTATACCCTTAATTAATGCCTTTTCCTTTTCAAACCATTCCTTAGAGGGAGACTAAATAGGCGATGAATTAGAAAATTAAAACTGGCCATTTTGTGTTGAGCACAATGGTGAGAGTCTTTAGGGATTTAACTTAAAGTAGGTACTAACATATTTTCTGTATATGTCATATCCTAACTTATTTTCACCATTTCTAATTATTCAAACATTTAAAAATGGTAGTTGTCCACAGTTTTCAATTTCATATGTGAATTTAACTGAAGCAAAACAACTGCTTAATTTAAAAACAAAGTTTTCAATTTCAATAACTTTTGTATCAAAAATTGAAAAAATATGCCTTTGCAGAAACATGCAACCCGTTTTGCAAAAATTCCAAATACATATCCGGTTAAATTATTTTCAAAAAATTATGGTCCAACAATACGTTCTCCACATATTCCCGCCCACAAGTTCACTTTAAAATGGTATTATTGATCTTCTTTTCATAATAACCTAGGGTTTTGAGCAGCGAAATAGTGAAAATTTTGTTGGTTGGCCCTGCTCTTGAATTTTTATTAGTGCCCAATCATAAAACTGTGATAATTATTGGTGGTACTAGACGTGATAAGGGTGAAACTCATTCTTTTTTCAGCAATTTACTCACCAAGCTTTTAGAAACTCCAATTTCGTTACTTACTTGCCTGACGCTGGTATTTGGATTTTCTATGAGTGACGTCAAAATAGTAATTTGATTATTCTCATTGCTTGCTTCATGTATCCTAGTTCTTTTCTCATAATTATCATTTGCCGTCTTTCAAATCTCACCTTCACCTTTTCAAAACAGTCAGTACAAGAAAGTAATTGTAAATCTCGTTGCTCTGTAAATACTGGCTGCTAATAAACAATTACCATGGGTTTCTCCTGTAGCATGTCCCATATTTACCAATTCATCCTAAACAACTCGGAATTTTATTTAAATTCACTTTATTGAAAATACTTATCTTTCCCTCAAAACTAGTTCACGAAAATGTGACAGATTAATCTCTTGACAATTTCACGACAAAAAGACATAGCCAAGAGCAGTGTTTCCAAGAAAGTGCATTTCTAACAAAAAGTATTCAATTTAGGTATACGAAAAGCTAGAGCAAAAATGTAGAATATTTAATTCTGCATCTTATTTTCCAATAATACACAGGTTGTTCCATTTGATTTAATGAGGATTTTCTAAATTTTCCTTTATCATGTTTGGCGTGATTTTCTCCGTACCCTGTATATCACAGGTCAATTTCTGATATATCGTTTCAAAGAGCCATTTTTGCTCAACATTTAACCAAAAAATTTTTTTACGATGATTGTGGCATAATCTCAAAACATCAGATGAAAATTGAGAAATGAAACATAAGCTAAATATTTCGAAAACTGTGAATGGTTTCATGTGAGCATTATACATAATGTATCTTTTATTTTTTATGTACATTCCGAAGAAAATATATAAAAAATTCTACAGTAAATTGTGGCACATTGCGGCCATTATTATGTACAAAAATATCAAATATACTCCAAAAATAAGCGGAGCTGGACATTCCCGCTTCCAACTCACTATTATTTAAAGGCGAGCTTTCTACTGTAGCAGTGTGGTTCGTTAAAGCATCGTCGAAATTCTAACTATATACCAAAAATTTACAATACACATTTTTTTTGCATTGTTTAAAAGTTTTTCCATCAACGGCGCAACTTCCTCACCGTAGTAAAACTCAACGTGTGGTGGAGTTTATAATAAAAGCAATTTTTGACGTTTCAAAAAAGTCACATTTTTTGACGTTTCAAAAAAAGTAATATTTTAACATTTCAAAAACTCGATGTGTGATGAAGTTTGTAGTAAAAGTAAATTTTGACGTTTTAAAAAAAGTCACATTGGTGGAATGTCACTAATAATTTTTTTGAAAAAGTAATTTTTGACGTTTCAAAAAAAGTCACATTGGTGGAATGTCACTAATATTTTAAAATTTGAAATGTCAAAAAAAAATTGTCATTTCAAATTGACGTTTCAAAAATGTCACTAATATTTTTTTGACATTTCAAATTTTAAGAACCGATTTTGTTCATCCACGAACTCAATCTCTTCCGTGACCTCTAGAATGTGTGTAACCAAATTTGAAAGCTTTATCTCAAAAATTGTACCTGCTGTTGCGAACCAGACAGACAGACAGACACACAGACAGAAAATTTATTTATAATAATTCGTCGAGATTCATCCAGAAATGCAACAAAAATTATAAAAAAATTTTTCACAAATACATACCTTCCTCACTGAGGGGTGAGGAAGTAATATAGGTTAAGAGAAACAGTTACTCCCTGCTATTTGTAATAGGACACTCTATATAACTGGCACTAATTTAATTCTGAGCTTGACAAACTAGACACGTCCCAAAAAAATATATATCAATTTATCTCTTTTATTAACCAAGATATTGGACTTCCGCGCTCTAGGTGTATAACATTCTAGCTACTACTCTCTCAATCAATCCACTTTAAAAAAAACATTATACAGTCCAAAATTTGAAGCACACTTTGGTATCTTTGATATTAACCAAGATACAGTTTCAGTTAAATGGGGAATTTCAGAACAAATTCAAGACCATGTACAGGGTTATTCATTATAAATTACCCACCCCTTATCATCGTTATTATTGCCTATAGAAAAAAGTATGACGTCAACGTGGAAGAAAAATGTCGGAGCCAGATCTGACAGGAAATATTACATATTCCGTATCTTATACATTCTTTCTAAATTGCGGTGCGACACCCTAAACACGGCGGCCCGTTAAATGAATCGCTATGCCTATGGCGGTCATTTTGACATACTGCGGACGGAGCCCTAAACAAGGGGACACCTTGTAAAGCACCTTTGAATTTAAAATTGTCACTTCGAAGTGAGAATTGTTACTTCGAAGTAACAATTGTCACTTTGAAGCGCAATTGTCACTTTGAAGTGAGAATTGTCAATTTCAAGTAACAATTATCACTTCAAATTGACAATTCAACGTATCTAGAAAAAAAATAAAGTTTTGGGCCCTTCTATGTTTTCGTAGAAATGTTATTAAAATTACGAAATATATATATCAAAACATATCTCACCACCTATTTTCTGATAATGCAGGTATCTACTACACTCTTGGGTTGTAGCATATTGTCATGCATTCTGTGAACATTTTCTCCAATTCGAGTGGCATACAGGGTTCTTTTTTTACTACTAATATTAAAGCTACCTCAAATCATTACATTACTGCAAATTTGTATGTCCTCTTCGCGTTGTAATTGCCTTCCCGGATAGAAGCACTGAAATCTAGTCTCATGAAGTTGTTTCAGATTCTTTTGGTCACTCATCAAACAATATGTGGAATGTGTAAAACTTGAACTGAGAACACGAAGTTTTTGCGCACCGAAAGAAAAGTCAGGATTAATATTAATATTATTGTCTGTACGTATAAACAATTTCATATAGAATGTATATAACTTATTATCTTACTTTGATACTTCTCTTGGTGATTCCTATTCCGATTAAGGTTATACAGGGTAGGCAGTAGTGCATCCGACCTCGATATGTTGAGTTCTATGGTAGCTAGAAACTAGATTTTAAAACATAAGTAAACTAGACAAAAAAAGTTTATAACCAGAAATTGTTTTCGAATACACAGTGTAAGCCAAGACAATTCTACAGGGTCAAGTAAATTTTTTTTTAAATGATATACCATGTATATCAGAACATTTTTTGGAAACTCTTTGTGGCCTCCTTCCACTCCTGTATTATTATTGACTTTCTCCCAACCACTTGGATGTAATGATTTTTTTTGTTGAAATTATGCCATTTACACATGTATATTAAAAATATCACTACTATCACAACTGTCGATTTTAGGAAAAAATATGTTAGTACCAGTTATAAGACATCTGTGTGATGACACTCAGACACTTTCACTTTCTAAAAGTATACAGGATGGTCAAAAAGGATTTTTAAATTTACAACTTTTTGAACTGTATATTTTTGGACGATGTGATGTAGCATTGAAAAGTCAGCAATAAAATTTAAAAATGAGGTTTTTTTTTTAAATAATTCAAGAGAAGGTATTATAAGCGTGTCACATGATTCTCATAAAAACATCACACCAACAACAATCCAAAATTTGAAGGAATGAATAAAATGCTTTTAGAAGTATCACTCCGGCAATTTTATGAACAGTAGAAACCTTATTCCAAAGATGCATAGAAATGTGTCAGTCAAAATGGGCAACATATGGGTCACTTTTTATAATATCTTCTCCTGAATTACAAAAATATATACATATTTAATTTTTATTGCTGAACTTTGCAGTTATTGTTCAATAAGTCGAAAATGGTTACAAATAGCCATAGGGATGTACGTACAAAAAAATGTTCGTTTTTCAATTCTACATCACATCGTCTAAAAATTTACAGGGTGTTCCATTTGAAAAAAAGTTGAGAAAATACATTTCAAATAGTTGTAAATTTAAAAATTATTTTTGGCCGCCCTGTATACTTTTAGGACGTGAAAATGGCCGAGTATCATCACACAGATGTCTCATATTCAGGTTCTACACAAAAAATATGAAGAAAAGATCATATGAATGGGAGTCCGGAAATGCTTCCTAACGGAGCTACGCCCCTCCAAAGATGGTATAATAAAATAGTTTTTCCTGATTTTTTTTAAAAACTACTACTACTTGATGTGAAAAGGGCGGTTGATCAATTGTGCCTTCAAAAAAATCAAAGTTGGTTTATTTCAACCTGATAGAAATGTCATTAAATGTACATAAATAAATAAAGTGAACTGAATTCATATCACATGTTTATTATTTATCATTACAAAAGGTATTCAAAATGCCTCCCATTCATTTCGATGCAGCTTCTCACTCGCTTTTTCATAGATCTCCTTACGTTTATAAAAATACCAGATTTATTTTTTATGAGGTCGCATCCATCTATCACCCTCTGCTACAATTCTTGAACATTTTGGACAGAGACTTCATAAACCAAAGATCTTAAATAGCTCCATACGAAGTAGCCAAGTGGATTTAAATCCGGAGAACGAGGAGGCCAAGCTACAGGGCCACCTCGTCCTATCCATCGCTCATGACAAACATCATTTAAACGTCCAAACTAAAATGTGCCGGTGCCCCATCGTGCATAAAATACATGTTATACATAAAATAGTATACCATATCGTCGAGCAAATTATCAAAAATATTTTCCAGAAAATCTAGATAATGACTTGACCGTTCAAACGATTTGGCAAAACATAGGATCCTACCAAATAGTCACCAAGTGTCCCCACCCAAACATTGATGGAAAATCTATCTTGATGCCTCGATTCAAAAATTTTATGTGGGTTTTAGTCAGCCCATACATGAGAATTGTGGAAATTGACTATTACATCCCTAGTGAAAAGTATTCTAGTTAAAAAATTAGGGTCTTCGTGCCAGTTTCGCTAAACCATTGACAAAAATTTATCCTGGGCTGAAAATCCTCAGGTTTTAATGCCTGGACTCTCTGTAAATGGTAAGGATAAAGCAACTGTTCACTAAGAATTTCACAAACACAGCTTATCGGAATGCCCTCTTGTATAGCAATTCTCCTGGTGCTGGTTCCTGGATTAGCTGCTACTAATTCTAGAACCCTTTCCTCTAATTCTACGGTGCGAGTGGTACATTGTCTCCCAGAGTTAGTTTAATTTTTTTTGAAAGTACCTTTTTCGCAAAGTCTGAAATGTAAACAGGTGAAGGTTTTGTCACAGGAAATCTTTCTGTCATCATTAAATGATTTTTCATAAAACCTACGCCCTTTGGAACCATTCCCGTTGGCCTTGCCATATATGAAATGCATATTCGCCATTTGTTCAAAAGAATAGTATTCCATTTTACAGTATACAATTACAACTTGACAGGTTGAAATAAGCCACCTTTGATTTTTTGAGGCGCAATTGTTCAATCGCCCTTTTTACATCGAACTTTTCAATCGGGTTTTAAAGAAAACCATACGTTTTATGACTTTTCCCCAAGAGTAACATTTTATTTAAAAATTTGTCTGGAAAATCATATTTAAAGTAAAAAATGGTAAATATTTCAAAGAATAAATATAGTTTAAAAAAACTAAAAAACACGCTTTTAAAGCACATCAAACTAAAAAGTGAAAAATAATTATTAATATAAACTGAAAACAATAATGAACGAAAAATACTAGTATTATTGTGAAAAAAGGGTGGGTTGCTCGATATACGAAAAATATGGCACAAAGCCATTGTTTTCAGTTTATATTAATAATTATTTTTCACTTTTTAGTTTGATGTGCTTTAAAAGCTCTTTTAGTTTTTTTAAACTATATTTATTTTTCACTTTTTAGTTTGATGTGCTATGAAAGCGTGTTTTGTAGTTTTTTTAAACTATATTTATATTGCTTATTGATGCTGATATTATAACATTACGATCCAACAGATATTTCTGAAAAAAAAAAAATATTTTTTTATTTCAGCCATAGGATTTGAATTCACGCCCAAGGAGTCCGTCGTTTCGCGTCGACTAAGACTTGCCCGCTCTGCCAACGACCGACCTGACAATCACGGAATATACTTACAATATAAAGCCTCTTGCTCTCACGCAGAGGATACGTGAGGAAAGGACTGGCGATCCTCATCAGGATAATGATATAAACTTATCAAATTATTGTATTGTTACCGGTTCTTCGTAAGTGTACAAAGTTTCAATTAAATCTGTCCATTTAAAGTGGGTCAAAATCGAGTCCAAAGAGTCGGTTACAAACAAACAAACAAACAAACGAACAAACATACAAGTGAAGCTAATAAATGCGTGTTAAAAAAAAATATGGGCATTTTAATTAGGAGCCCCCCTATTTCATTAGCCCCTGGTCGTTGCTCTCCGTTTTCTAGCACCAAACGATTTTTCATGATAAAATACCACATGTACGAAATTTCATCGCTCTAGTAGCAGTACTTTTTTAAAAAAATCAGTCAAAGCAATTTTTTTATACCATCTTTGGAGGGGCGTAGCTCCGTTAGGAAGCGTTTCTGGACTCTCGTTCATATGAACTTTTCTTCATATTTTTGGATGTAGAACCACCCACCGAAATATTCGAACATTATTTCCGGACACCCTGTATACACGTGTAAATTGCATAATTTCAATAAAAAAAATCATTACATCCAAGTGGTTGGGAGAGAATCAATAATAATACAAGAGTGGAAGGAGACCTCAAAGAGGTTTCAAAAAATGTTCCAATTTACATGATATTCCATATAAAAAAATGTTAGTTGACCCTACAAAATCGTCTTGGCTTACCATGTATATTTGAAAATAATTTCCGGTTATAGACTTTTTTGTCTAGTTTATTTATGTTTTTAAATCAAGTTCCTAACTATTAGTAGTAGTGAGAGGTATGTGAAACTTCTCATATGGTCTAAATGCTACTATCCGACCGACATCATAGATGTCTCTGTGGCGGATAGCGACTTGCGACGCAAGTACCGAGAGCGGCGACCTCTAGCCCAGGTGGACTAAACTACTGTTATTAAATATGATTTGAACGAAACAACTACTCAGCGGGCAAATACCCCGACCTGCATTGGATTATATCTTCAAATCATGATAGATCGGTAGCCAATATAATGTCAATTACTAACCAGACATAGACCGGAAGATACGATTAAGCGACAAATTAATAATTTAAATAGCAAAATTTCCAAAAAATGGACAGAATCCCTCCGTTCAACTCATATAATGTTAGTGCGTGAATCTAAATGGCTAGATGAAAATGTCACTTTTTTTCCTCAGCATTAATTTGCCGATTCAATGCCAGGACCTTCTAGCAGCAAAATGGGACGACCACCAAAAAAGTTTGAAGAACTGACGGCATCGTCAAAAACACGAAAAGTTTTACCTATAGTATAGAATTATCCCAAAGAGGAATTGATGTTTGCGGCAAAAACAAGTTTGCGTTTGGGTGGACAAAGAGATGCAGCAAATATAGTCCACGAAGTTTCTCAAACATCGCCAAAAAAGGCTAGTAAAATTAAAAAAAAATGGAAATCTCCGACCGTACATCCTATCACATATACACCAGAGAAGGCACTTGCATTATTTGTTGACGGACATTTTACCAAACATATGTATGTTTTAATGCAATCTGGGGCCAAGATGCGTAATGCAGATATATATCCTTCGTACGATCTTAAAAGCAAAGAAGGAGTGCTATCCTAAAGCGGAATCAATAACAATTAGTGAAACATCTGCAGAAATAACGGTTCAGGCACTTGTTGACCACACTTTAACTAGACTAGCAATGGTTCAAGAGGGAAGTGTTATCTCAAAAAATCGATGACTTATCAGACGGCCTAACAATAATTTTCAAGTGTAGATGTGATGGAAGTTCTAGGCACTCTGCCTACAAACAGAAATTCTCTAGAGATGATGTAGAACAAAAAAGGGATTCCAGTTTATTTGCGGTTTGCATTGTAACTTTGCACTTGAGAGCAAATAAAACTAATACCATCTTATGGCACAACCCGTCACCGTCTTCTACCGGGTTCTGCAGACCTATAAAACTTTTATTTGAGAAAGAAACTGCAGAATTAAGTAAACGAGAGATACAGAATATAGAACAACAAATGGAAACTATATTGCCTACCAAAGTTTCTATTAGTGGACAGGAAATCGTCATTTCTCCTTGTTTCAAATTAACAATGATTGATGGAAAATGTTTGGAGTAATCAGTGATACGTCAAGTCAAACATGTGGAACCTGTGGAGTAACGCCGAAAAATATGAACGATTTGCAATTTATCCAACAACATCAATAGTCCTCAGATGCGAGCAAATATGAATACGGGCTTTCTTCATTACACGCATGGATTAGGTGCTTTGAGTGTCTTCTTCACATCGCATATCGTCGAGATGTGAAAAAAATGGCAAATGCGCAAAAATGAAGAAACAAAAAAATATATTCAAAATGAATTGAGGGTAAAAATGGGATTATTAGTGGCCATCCCGAAACCCGGATATGGTACAACAAATGACGGTAATACTGCCAGTCGCTTTTTTTGACCAATCTGCTCTTGCACCTTCCATCACAGGAATTGATGAACAATTGATAAAGCGTTTGAATGTGATACTGCAAACAATTTCATGTGGATATGCTGTAGATATACAATCATTTAGAAAGTATGCAAAAGCGACGAAAAGTATGTGGATCTATACCCCTGGTATAATAAGCCCTCTAGTTTACATAAATTGCTTATCCATGGAGTAGATATTATAAAATCTGCTGTTTTGCCTATCGGAAAGTTTTCGGAAGAAGCACTGGAAGCCAGAAATAAAGACTTTCGAAGATACAGAGAGTACCATACAAGAAAATTTTCTCGAGTGCAAACAATGACAGACTTATTAAATACTCTTTTATTTTCCTCAGATCTCTTAATATCTACTATTTCTCGGACCAATCTTGGTCGATCATATAATATTAAGGCTCTTGATAATGAAGTTAAATACCTATTGTTGCAGCCTACTTTTGACGAGCAATCTGCACAATTAGTACAGGAAAATTTGAATGAGAGTACTGATAGTTCTTAAAATATTTCGTATATCGAGATTTTTGTCTCACCCTGTATTATAAGCCATGTTCCATGTAGATAAAAGTATTATTAAATGTGACTTAAAATAATAAACGAAATATACTATTTTAAATCTGAATCTATGTTCCATTTTGACTTTTGCGCAGTTAGATTGTTAATTTCTACCAGTGTGGGACGGTGCGACTTGCCATACCGCTCATGAAACATTGATGGCTTGCACAAGTCTTTTCCTGGTCGTGCTATCTCTCGGTTTGGTGACCAGAATTGGCCGCCACGCTCTTGCGGTTTAACACCTTTGGATATTTGACTTTGCGGTTATCTGAAGTCACAGGTTTATGCCAACAAGCCCGCGACCACCGAAGCATTGAAGGTCGAAATTAGACGCTATATCAACGAAATACCGCCACATGTATGCAACACCGTTATTCAAAATTTTTCAAAAACATTACGCATGTGCGAGCAAAGTCATGGCGACTATTTATCAAATGTGTTGTTTTTTATACATAACTCCCAAATGTCTACATTATAACTCAGTAAACATTTCACTACCTTGTTACAGAAAACCATGTTTTATTGAACCTTGAAATATTGCGCTCTTATTGAAACACCCTTTACGTGGTGTTTGGTGTCGAACTGCAAGAGTACAAGTGTAAGGAAACCACAAATGTTGTTTATAAAACTGACAGATGATATTAAAATGAGAAAGACTTGGTTACAACTTGCCAGCAGAGACCCAAAATTATTATCGAGTAAAAGTACACTGAATTTTTGTGAGGATCACTAATTACCTACAATATACACATTTTAATAAACATAAGTGCTTAAAGTCTGTTCACATAAGCTGCAGCGATAACCAGGATAGGGAACAAAATAAGCGCAGATGATTGGTGCAAACGACAAGCAAATATACAAAGTCCAAAGTTCCGATTGTGGTTAAATCAATTTTCATTGTTTATTTTATTTCATGGGCATCGGTAGTAGTTGGACGTTTGTAAATTGTGTTTTAATATAAATTGAATTGTGTTTTCGATGACTAATATTAATATGTAAATATTAAACCTAATTGTTAATGACCTATATATTCCCTTAACCTTACCTAGAAATAATAATATGTGTTATATTTAAGATGGACAGTCGACAAAGGGTCGCTCTGCGATCCCATGTAAACAGTTTTTTATGTGCTCATATGAATGAACGCTGTATAATATGGAGTATATTTTAATCACTTTTTACACAGGTCAGTTCAAAATGCAGCATATTGCTTTATACTAAGATAGAGAGAAACGTAACATTGTTTAAAGCAGAAGTATTAAAATTGTGCAGCAAAAAATTTGGTCCGCTCTAAAGCAGGTAGAATTTAAAATTGTTTTCTTTTCTGACATTATTTCTTATGGTTACACAAAATAAAAAGTAACAGAAATTTTAAAGACTTTTGACTTTCTTATAGCTAAACCGAAATTTTTTATTAAATTAGGATATTCTTATTTCGTCGTAACTAGTCATTTTAGTTTCTTATTCAAAACTTTAAAGAAAATATGTCAATTTTATTTGTATTATTTTGTTTCTTTCCACTGCTAACCAATGAAAAGTATTTCTTGTTATTGTAAATAAATTTACGTATGTACACTCTGTTGATATATTTTTCCACTGATTCAATAAACCTAAAAGGCATTTATCTTAATTCTAATGCCTTGAAATATTTTTATGCCTGGTAATAAATAAGTAACGCACAATGATATATTTATTACGCTTGGAAATAAGCAATTTACAACTTGCCCATTGTAAATCGGGCTCACTAAGTCCAACCCACCACTGCAAAGTTTAAGTGAACAGACTTTAGTTCGCTTTAAAATTAGAAGTCAACAAATATTATATACTTATATATGTAGATGTTTCAATGTTCCTAAACTCGGCAGAACAGAAATCAGGATTAATCGCAAAGAATTTGGCCACCATTATTGAGTAAATTCTTGGCTAATTCATACTGTCCGCTTTTAAACCCCCAACTAAAAATATTTTTTTTAAAAACTTTATTTTATTTATTATCTTCCAAAAAAAATTTTTGAAATTTAATCTTATTTTTTATTTTTTTCTTTTAAATTTTTCCATCAAAAAGTAGTATTTTTCTTTCATTTTCATTATCCTTATTTTTTTTTTTTTTTCTTACCCTCTCTAAATTTTTTTTTTTTTATTTTTAAATTTTTTTATTATTAAAAATTATAAATTTTATTAAAAATATATTAAAATTTTTTTTTCAATTTGGGCTATTTAAGTTTTAATAAATATTTTTTTTTTTAATTTTACTTATTTTTTTTTGTGAGCTTGTTTGTAACTCTTTCTTATTTACCTTTTAAAAAATAAATAAACAATAAGTTTTTATTTCTATAGATCCCAGTCCTTTCCTAGTATTAGGGGTAATGTAATTTTCTTATCACATCATACAAAATCTATCCTATAGATATTTTTTTTAAATTTTATTTTAATATCACATCATAAGCAATATAAATATATTTAAATACAAACCTTTCAACTCAAACTAAAAAGAATAAATATATTTAAAAAACTAAAAAACCTTTAAACACTCAAACTAAAAAGGAAAATAATATTAATAAAGAAAAAGAAAAATTTTTTAAAGGGCTTCATATTTTTCTATATCGAGCACCCACTTTTCACAATATACTATATTTTTCGTTCATTATTTTTTAGTTTATATTAATAATTATTTTTCACTTTTTTAGTTTGATGTCTTTAAAAGCTTTTTTTATTTTTTTAAACTATATTTATTTATATTTATTTCAATAGCTTTCTTTGAATTTTCCGTTTTAGTAAATTACATATTATATTTTGTTTTCGTCATATTACACCCTATTTATTGTAAAGTGAAGACATAGAATACCCATCAAATATAAATTGATTGCATCCGAAATATATTTCAATCGCTATCCAGAAAGAACACACATGAAGTTATTTTAAGAAGTTAAAAGATAATCTCATTAATTTGGGTCCTTAACATGAAAAGATTAAAAAATTACAACATTAAGATGCTAAGAAACTATACCTTATTAATGGCGATAAAAGCCTTCAATTTAAGTTGTAAATTTTAAAAATGAATCAAAGTTGAAAATATCATTTTAAAAAGACCATTTACTTTAAAAGAAGATAAAAGTAGATTTGTTTACTTGCCTAAAGAAATACTACAGAATATATCATATGGGCTTGACGTTGATAGATACCATAGCCGTTTTGCTTGTCTAGCATTTCCATCTACTTGAAAATATGCTTTAACATATCCAGCATGAAAATAATAAAATTAGTCCTATGGTTAATCACTAATTTTCACAAAATGAACCACCAAAGGAACAAATTATAAATAATAAATTTCGGTAACTAGCAACTCAAAATTTGATTCACAAATTTAATCACAAAAACTATAAATAACGGTATTAAACACATTTTTGTAAATGCTAATGAGACAGGTACGCGAATATCAATAACACTGATTTTTGCATGGGGGTAGTGTTGCCAGATGTGTAAATTTTCACATAGGTATAAATTTCATTATAATACTCATATGCTTTTCAAAAAATTTCTATTGACTTAACTGACGTTAATTTACTAACAAATAAAAAACGGTCCTTACCCAAAGAAAAGCAAAAGATATTATGTGGACAACTAGCTTTACCGAGGTCGATTTATTAAGATATACGTATACGGTATAAAATTTAATTCAGTTTACTTTTTTTTAATGGAAGAACCGATCAGGTCGGGGCGACGACCTAAATTTAACTTTTTATCAACTTTTGCTAATATTGGTGTAAAATGGTAGAAATCTTTAAATAATAGTTTTATTACTTAAAAAAAGTGCAGGTACACAAAGGAAAATATTGGTATAAATACCATGAAAATTGTATGTCTGTAAACTGATTAGGTTCGTTTAGATGTTGAAGATCATAGGTTACATTGGACCTAATATCGCAGTTCACATTATGGCGTGGTTGAATTATTATCATGTAATGGCCTATCCCGAAATAAAGTGCTGTTTTCTCAAGAAAACATTGATCTTTTTTATAAAAAATGACTATACTATCTTCCTAACTCAGAGTATATGGAGGAAAAAAAAATGCGAATTTAGGTATGACCAGTTAAAAAGTGAAGAAGTGTGTGAAAAATACTAAATTTTTCCTCACCTGCTTTATTATGTTGCACCTTAGTGTTTTATTATTAGAGGCCAATTAAAATAGTAGAGAGCTGATTTCTTCCAACACCTACACATTTCAAATTATTTAATAGCAGAGGATAAGTACCTACTTCTTAAAAATAATAATCCTTTTATAAATAAAAAATAGAAACATTAAATTTCTCTCAGATTCCCTAAAAAGCTTACTTTACGAAAATTTAGTTTTAGTTGTACATTCCATACGAAACGCTTAAAAAGAAATGTTATTGGTGAAGAAAAAGTCAAAATTTAATTTTCACATTAAAGGTATTTCAAAATGTTTAAAAATTATTTCAAGTGGAAATTAATTTTAAGTAGCTAATTGTTTCATCCAATGCTATTATAAATTCGGGAATGAACTAATGCTAGGGTGTTTTTCAATCTTTATTAAACTCACACTTTTAGAATTCTAATTTTTTCAATTTTACATTTGTTTTTGAAGTGGTTATAGCAACAAATATTTTATTTTTGTGAAAAATATAATGCTAGGTAACCTTCAACTTATGTTAACTCACGATTTAAAATCGCGCCTAGTGAGAGAATTGAAAGATATGCGGCAACGTTCTTCTCCCATTACATCATTTTTGCTAAGATATAGAATGTTTCCATAACCAGAGTTCCAAAACAGTTTCATCATATTTTTTTAAGTCCATAACTCAGTTACACGTGGGAATTAAAAAAAAATGTGTCGGAGGGTTTCTACAGATGTCAAGAATCTGTGGTTTAAATATAACTACACACTTAAGACTCACCCTGTATACGTACCTGATTTAAAGATTTCGAATACCTACTTAACTCCTCAACGATTTTGCTCCTCCGGATAAAACATTCACTTATATTTGCTGAAGGAAAGGAAATATTAAAACACCTGTATAATCTTGCGTGCAATAACTCTATTATCATCAACAAAGAAATTGTACATATCCAATTGTTTGTACAAATTCTTGGTCCATCAACACACTAGGTACTGATTTTGTTAACTACATGATGACCAAGATGTTGAGGTTAACCAGGAAACAACCCAGTTAAAATTAACATTAGTAAATTGATAAATATTAGCTAAACCAATAATTGTGAAACCGGCTAGGCTGTAAAAATACTTAACTATTGCACTGAAAAGAAATAATGCATTAAATATATATCTATCTCACTTATACGAAGGCGTTTAGAGGCCACGGCAGAAAATACAATATTAGAGCACTTGATATATTTGTCACAGTTAAAAAGATAATTGTCCATTTTAAAGTAGCATTTGTAAAATGTAAAGATACAATTGTCAGTTATAAAGATAGATTTATTTGCTATCAAAAAAATGTTACTTGAAAGTCGCTCAGTGAATGCTAAAAGAATTAAATAAAGTACATAAAAGCCTATATCGACTGCGACGCAATTCCACTTATCATACCTATAGCTATATTTTTAAAGTATAGTATCACCGTTTCATGACAATTGTTTCTTTACAACTACCAATTGATTTTTAATAATTGTCGCTTAAAACCGCCAATTACTTTTTTAAATGTGAAATTTTTTAAAAATAATAATAATGATAATAAAAATAATTAAATGTGACAATTAAATAAAATGTGTCAAGTACTTTAAATTTTATTTCATGGTTTTTAAACACATTCGTACTACTCATGATAAAATTTAAAAAACATGTATTTTTTTCAGTAAACCATAATGGAAATATCTGTGATTCAATCGAGGACTTATTCGTCGAACGTTGTTCCTTTTAAAACGAATTTTAGCAATCCTAAACTCAAACTTAGGCCGAGAGAAAATATGACACTAGATTTTAACAAAACAATTTTAAAGTTCAGTACACCAAAACCAAACTACACCTATTTGGCTGAAGGTAATTTAACCTACTTGAATAACAGTGACTATTTTTACAATTTGACTAACAGTTCAGAATTTGATTATGACTATCAAATGTTCAATGGTACAGCTGACGATGAGTCGTGCAAGGAATGGACGCCGGCCCAGCGTAATCTTTTTCAGACGGCGAATTTCTTTTTTGCTGCGGCCTTTTTAGTACCAGGAAGTTTCAAACAAAGTGTACTATTAGTAAGGTAAGATTTTTTACCTAATTATTTAACTCATGGTTCCACTCAAGTTCCACATAGTGTGACGCTGTTACTCTCTAATTGTGAATTGGAGTACGGTCTCGAGCACCAATTCCTATTTTAAAGTGTAGGAACATCACTTTACTCTATCAGCGGTATGATAGATGTTAGCTGCAGTGAAGAAACGGTATGTCCAGGGGGGTCTAATTATATGATTGTCGGTTTTATAGAAATGCATTCGTATTTCGATCGGACGGTACATTATTCCCGGAGCACCTCGTCAAATTCTATTTAAATACAAATACTAGAATCTTACTCTTACCACATCGTTATTTTCCAGTGAATTCCTTCATCTCATCAGTGTATTATATTATATTAAAATAAAGAAAAATTGACAACTAAATGTTCCCGAAGGAACCATATAGCGCTGTTGTTATTTTACTAACTCGTATCTTAGTACAAACTGTTCCTTAAATTGACTAAACCAGGGATATTCGTGAGTGCATGAACTATACGAAATTAAATATTCGGTAGTATTATAACATTACAAGTTAAAGTTATAGGCTAGCACATCGAATTTGAATTTACTTCCCTTAAAAGTTATTTTCATTGAGTTCGTATGTCGGGTGGATCGGATAAAACACAAAATCACGGAACTCCTCGTCAGATTCTATTTACACACAATGTGACAGTTGTTACCACAATGAAGTGTAATCATTGAAAATAATAAAAACGTTTTAATTGATACATATGAGCCAGATTCGAATGCTGTCATTTATACTAATATAAAAAAAGTAATTTACTGACCGAAACAGATTTGTTTTACATATTTTATATCTAAAATGAACATATATTACGAATTAAAAATGAAACAAAAAGAAATATATTTTTATGGGGTCTCTCATCATCGAGTAGTAACCATGATTATGGTTACTGATATAAGTGATATATTAGTTTAGCTGTTTAAAATACCAAAGATTTTTAAGGTTTTTAGTTTGTTTTGTATTTTTCAGAGCTCTTCTGTCAATTGGTTATTTCTTTTTAACAATTTGGGGAGGTGTAGAGGTGTGCGCCTCAGATATTTTGCTATGGAACCTAGTAATAGTAATTTTAAATGCAACCCACACTGCTTTACTGACTTGGAAATTTCTTCCTCCTACACTCACCTTGGAACTGACAGATTTATACCTCAAGGTAATATAAATTTACCTAACATATATCACAAATATTGAACTTTCCTTTATTGTTAGTTATGACGGAGGTTCTGGGGAAATGAGAGTTTCATTTATAGCCTGAGCGTGAACAATTACTTTTAAAGTATTGATTAGAACCTTATCGCACATTGTTAAAGCGTAATTCTTACTAGGTGATTTATTTAAAATTTGATTAGGTCATACTAATACTAACTGGTTAATAAAATAACTACAACATAAAAGGCAGTAAAAATATTGTGTCACAAATTGTTTTTATTGGAACTAGTTTCGGAACTCAATATGAGCAGTAATAAAATTCTATCCTTATATTTTGAATTTCATATTTATGCTATACACTGAATGATGTCAATTTTCTATTTCAGGTTTTTAAACCCCTCCGAGTTAGTAAAAAACATTTTAAAGAATTAGTACGAGAGGCAAAAGTCATGAATTTAGAACAAGGTGATATATACGCCGTAGAAGATGTCAGTCCAGCAGACGAAAGGCTTTCAATTTTGCTCAAAGGAAGGTAAGTGAGAAACTGCATAAAGGAGGTAATTGTATAGAGGGTGGTTATGAACAAATTTTATTAAATTAAATGGGTAATAATTTGAACCCAAATTTATCGATTAACTAAAAATTAACCACTAAAAGTTGAACAATTACTAGGATAAATTAAAAATAGCCAAGGTCATACCACTTTTTAAATCTGGAGATATAAATGATGCATCGAACTATCGACCTATTGCTTTACTGCCAATTTTGGCAAAAATCGTTGAAAAAATAATCGCTTTAAGAATCATAAATTATTTTGAGTCAAATAACCTTTTCACTAGTAAACAGTTTGGCTTTAGAAAAGGTAGAAACACATCAAGTGCTGTTCTTAATCTTGTTAATTTTATAACTGAAGGTTTCGAAAATAAGAAATCAACTTTAGGGATCTTTCTGGATCTAAGCAAGGCATTTGATTGTGTCTCAAATGATATCTTGTTGGACAAATTAGTGTATTATGGTCTCAGAGGAGTAGCTTTAAACTTATTATCGTCCTATCTAACAGACAGAAAGCAGTGCGTACAATGATATGTTAAGTAGTTTGTTGCCTGTATCAAGAGGTGTGCCGCAGGGTAGTGTCCTGGGACCGTTGTTGGTCTTGACTTATGTAAATGACCTACCATATGTTATGCCAATTTTTTCAATTTTGTTTGCCGATGATACTACGTTTGCGGAGCAGCTAGATATGTGACAAAAATATCGTTAAAACTGAAACAGATATTATTGATAAATCGCTAGATTGGTTTAATACAAACAAACTTTGTCTAAATAAAAACAAAACGAACACACTAATATTCAGCACCCAAAAGACTACCTCGTCTGAAACAGTTAAGTCACTAGGTATAATCATAGACTCTAAGTTAACATGGCAGGCACATATCGAACATCTTTGTACTAATTTGTCAAAAAAAGTCTATGCTATTCGCCAGATCAGAAGTGGAGTTAATACAGATGCTGCAATTACAGCGTATCATGCTCTATTTCATAGTGCAATGACTTATGGCCTAATAAACTGGGGATCATCTACTCATATTCAAAAAGTTTTTATTGTCCAAAAGAGAGCAATTAGAGCAATTGTAAATGTAAACCAAATGGTGAGTTGTAAGCCTTGGTTCGTAAAACTTAAAATTTTAACTTTACCGTCGGCAATGATATTATGTAATTTGATCCACATAAAGGAGCATATCAGTGACTATACTATGAATGGAAATACTCATGAATACAACACCCGTAGAAGGAACAATATACGAATACCCAATCAAAGGTAGAAATAACTAAAAGAGGCAACTTAGGGGTCACGTTGTTCAACTCTCTGCCAAAGACTCTGAAAAAATTGCCTATGAACCATTTTAAATTTAAATTGAAAAGTCATCTTTTAGCCAGTGCCTACTATGACATTACAGATTTTAATTATGTGTAAATTTTAATTATGTGTAAAATTTGATGTAAATTGTTTGTTCCTAGGAGTGATGTTTTTTCTTGTTTGTGAAATTTTTTTTGTAATTTTTTAAATGACGTTATTAAGACAAATAATTTTATATGTTATTCTTTTATTTATATTTTATATATATATGTATATGTATGTATATACCTACATATTTGTTGTAAACGACGTATCAAACACCAAGGTGTAAATATTGATCAATAAAATGATTTGATTTGATTTATAAAAGACTATTTTTTTTTTCATTAAAAAATCGTTTGGAAACTATTAACCTTCATTCCAACATTTCTCATCTTTCTTCAAGTTATCTCTTCTCTCAAGCGACGAAGCCGATGTCGATTTGAAATAATTCTATCTAACTTCCAGAATACAAAGTGTTACCGATACAACATTCTGTTAGGTATCAAAATCTATTTTCCGTAATATACTTCCAAATTATTCTAAGAAAATTACAAATTAAAATCCTGAACACGTGCGTAAACTGACAAAGCCGGACGCTATTGACATAATCTCCTCGCTTCGTCCCTCTACTAGCTTTATAGTTACAGAACCGTAAGTTTGGTTTCAAAGTCGGTGACAAAAGGCGGATTTACACGGTTCCAGTGGCTGGAGTAAGTGCTAAAGCCAGTAATTAAAATATTTTTGTTTTAATTCAAGTGAGTGTCTACACGCATTTTAGTATGTTTTAGTTAATAGTTCAGTAATTTAGTTGAAGTAAGGGCAGCAAGCACTGTTGTTCGATTATAGGTTAAAAAAATGCATTTTGAGTATATGTGGAGAATTATTAGGAATTATATCAGAAGAAATTAACAAAAAAAAAAACGTTGTTGTGTTCGACAATGGATATCTCGTAGAGAAACACACGGTGCATCTTCCACGTTATTGGTTAAACTGGCCAAGGAAGATCCAGAAGAATATCGAAATTGTATGCGGATGACTAAAGTACAATTGAGTGAACTACTTTCCAAAATAAAACCCATGATTTCCAAACAAGAAACTGTAATGAGATCTGCAATTCTGGCAAAAATTAAATTGGAAATTACACTATCATATCGGCAACAGGGAACAGTTACAGAAGTTTACAGAGACATTTTCGTGTGTCAAGGTCTGCAATATCCAAATTTGTACCTAAAGTCTGCGAAGCTATTTACAAAGTACTTGTGGAATACATCAAGGTAAGTTTTAAACTTTATTGTAGGTACTCTTAACTAATAAAAAATTCAAAAATAAAAAAATTGAATACGTACTGCATTTTTTCCAAGTTTTTAATCAAAATGTTATAAAAAACATAAAAAATACAACAAAAACCTTATTAAATATAAACATATTTTTTTCTATTTAGAATATAAACGTTTGAACTATAAAACTAAATAAAAAAATACTCTATCTATAGGTACATTTATCACCAAACCTACATAATAATACTTAAATATTTTTGGTTAACAAACTAGATAAGGATAACGATACCTACACAGCTTAAAGCTGGATACACTACACAGTTGAGAAGGTTGAAAGTGCATCCCCGAGCGCCTCACTTAAAATATCATTTTGATGGGCCCCAGAGCTATCAAATCTGTATGAGATTCAATATATTCTGACTGCTCATACTCTGAATTGGTATATGCAGGTGATTGTACTGATGAAGTACTATAGCCGTCAGGTGATTTCATGGGTGTAGCAGTGTACCTTGAAGTATATGGTGTATGTGGTACTTCTCGAGTACTCTAGTGTAGTTAAAGTTGTCATTCTCCTGCAAGTCTTGTACTTTAAATGACGTAAGCATGAATTGTATTTGTTCTTGTGCCCTTATCGCTGATATGAGCTGTAATGCCATTAGCTGAGCCGCCACACTACGCCCAAAAATTATGTATTCATTCTCTTTTTCGGGCTCTTTTATAGCTGTTTTGCTTATTTTTAAAATTCTTTTACCATTGTGAAAACTTCTTTCAGTTTGGAAGATGTCGGTCTCATTCTTTTTGGTGGCGGTACTAATGCCAGTGGTACTTCTTCGACTTATGTGTCATTGTCACCGTACACCTGCTCAGAGTAGACCTGAAAAACACAAATAGAAAAATCTATATTTACTACCACACGAGCCTATCACATTTTTTACACGCTTTATATTAGCTTCATCTGTATGTATCTATGTATGTATCTATCTATGTAACGGAATCTTTCAACGTAATTTTCACCTACCTCAAGATGTCTGATTAAATTGAAAATTTGCACACGTATTAAGTACCGATGGCAATACAATAATTTGAATGTGTATCGACGCATTTCTCTTAAAAAAATTTTCTAAGCGGATGTCAAAGTTGTGTGATCGGCGCATTCGCCAAAATAAAGGAATTTTTCAACGTAATTTTCACCAACTTCAAGACGTCTGATTAAATCGAAAATTTGCATACGTATTAAGGACCGATGACAATACAATAATTTGAAGCGTATCGACACATTTCTCTTAAAAAAAAATTCTAAGTGGATGTCAAAGTTGTCTGATCGGCGCATTCGCCAAAATATCGCATCCATGATAAGTTGGCAGATAGATAACCACTAATTGAATACCATAACTCATACTATACTTGAAATACAAGATAAACTAGTTACCATTTTACGATAAGAATGTTTTTTCTTTTGAAAGCGTTTAATTCTTTCGTTTTTTCAAAATATATAGCAATTCAATAATAGCAATACAATATTTTGAAAAAGAAAATAAAAAAATCTGAAATAAATTCAAATCAATAAATTTTGAAAAAAAAATTTAATTACAAAATTTCTACATAAATTTTTTAAGACTATTACATTTGTTTTCGTTTCATAACTAAAAAATTGAAAAATAAATTATAGTTTAAAAAACTAGAAAAAACACGCTTTAATAGCAAACCGAACTAAAAAGTAAAAAATAAGAATGAAGTGATTGACAAAAAAATTCATTTTATTGTAAAAAAGCGTGGGGTGCTTTTTACTATATTTTTATGATAACTCTACTTTTATTAATAGCTACCAATAAAATATTTATAACAATTGATATCAAGCACCCCACGCTTTTTACAATAAAATGAATTTTTTTGTCAATCGCTTCATTCTTATTTTTTACTTTTTAGTTCGGTTTGCTATTAAAGCGTGTTTTTTTAGTTTTTTAAACTTTATTTATCATCAGTTTTTTTTCAGGTGCCAGCTTCGGAGATGGAATGGAGAGTTATAGAACAAGACTTTCGTCATAGATGGAACTTCCTATGCTGTTATGGCGCAATAGACGGGGAGCACGTTGTTATTCATGCACCAAGTCACTGTGGAAATGAATTTTTTAATTACAAAGGTACAGACAGCATCATTGCATTAGCAGTCGTTGATCATAATTACTGTTTCCGCTACGTTAATGTTGGCTGTACTGGAAAACAATCAGATGGGGGAGTTTTTCAACAATATTCTATGTTAGAAACAGTAGAGCATGAATTATTACCAGATGATGAGTGTTTGGTTGGCGATGATGCGTTTCCATTGAAAACTTGCTTATTAAAGCCTTATAAAAGGAACACTTACGAAAGAGCAAAAAATGTTCAATTACCACCTCTCTAGGGTAAGAAGGATTGTAGAAAATGCATTCGGAATAATGGTGAGCAGATTTCGAATTTTTGAAAAACCTATCGCATGCTCTCAAGAGACTATTGACAAAATTATTAAATTATATTGTGCGCTACACAACTGGCTCAGAACGACTTCAAGTACTTACTACACACCAAAGGGAAGTTTCGATGAAGAAGATTTGGATAGCGGCAAAATAATACCAGGCCCTTGAAGACAAGATATTAAAAAAAAATCGACTTCGATAAGCTTCACCGGAAGTAACCATTCTTCAAGAATGTTAAAAGAAAAAAGAGATAGATATGTCAATATTTTATTATGCAAGGAGCTGTACCCTGGCAAAACAATATGATATTTTAAGTTAACTATTATATATATATAATAATAATTAATCTGTTAAAACAAAACTAAACTAAAATTTTAATATATGTAGGTTATTTCAATAAACGATTTTACATTTGGCACGTAAATACTTTCTGTTCCGACCCCCCATTTTTTTGAACCTTTAATTTTTTTCTTTTCCTGACAATAGGTGGATCTCAGTGCTTTTATTTTGTTTTTTATTTCGTTCGCACCAAAACCTTCAATCCCCATATTATCTTGGATGTTTTTTAAGAGCCGCTTCCCTTGCTTGCTTGTTTTTGTAAAGGGAAAATTTTGTGTTCCATAAACACGGTTTGTCTTGATATTCTTGCACAAATTTAATGGTTGTTTCTTCAGTCCAACGAGACATTATAACGTCATGCACTCCGCTCCTATTCAAAATTCAAATCCTACTAATACACTATAGTAAAATTGGCTAAATTATCCTGTCTACATGCGCCCACTCCATTTCAGCCAGTCGAAAAACAAGAGTGGAGGAAGCCACTTGCTCAAGTAAATAGAACCTGCTTCTATTCACTTGACTAAACCACTTTACTAACGAGTTTACTTGCTTAAGTACTAAATCAAGGAGTCTACACGGTTTAACTAACTAAATTTTAGTTACTGGCTTTAGTACTTGCTCCAGCTACTGGAACCGTGTAAATCCGCCTTAAATGTAGCTTGTAGTTTAGCAGTTTTAACCGTTATAAAAATTAATGTCAACAATAATAATCGTGTTTGACATATTTAGTAAACCCGTGGACATGATACTAATTTACGGAAAAGCTTTGCAAAATACCGCTGTAGCTTCTAAACTTTACGAATAACGTTTTCGAAATAGACAACATTCCGATACATTTATAGATAAATAATGCAACGTACTAGAGATACGGGTTCATTAAAAACGCATTCTGAACGTGAAGGGATCCAGGGAGACTGATACGAGTTTAAGACCGAATAGTTCATCTTGAAATGTGTTAACGAAGATGCCTCACTCAGTGCACTAACAGTTGCTGATGAAGTTCATGTTTATAGCTCTATAGTTTGATGAACACTTCGCGAGGCTCGATTTTACTCGTTTCACATTTACCCTCTACAAACCTTACAACCCGAAGATCATCCCCGTCATGTTCAGTTTCGTGAGTGGCTTTCACAAGAAAATGAGAACCTATATTATTTACGGATGTAGACCTTGTTTATTCGTAGTGTATTATATAATTTTCATAATAGTCATATTTGGACTAATGACAAACTTCAGTAATTTTCAGTAGATTTTTTTTTATCTTCGGGCTGGTTTTTTGATTGACTCATACATTCTACTAAATCGACCTAATGGCTACAATGACTATTTACATTTCTTGCATAATAATTTAGAAGATTTGCTGGAGGATGTGAACTTATATATTCGTCAAAGAATATAATTCATGGACAATAATGCACCACTGGAAAGTTCGCGAGTTCCTAAATAATGTGTGACAAAATAAATGGATAAGCCGAAATAGACCACAGCACTCACTGGATCTAAATCCTTTAGATTATTTATTTTGGGGATTTCTAAAAATTTTAATCTACACATGGCAGATTAAAATATCGGAAGAACTTTACCAACAAGTGGATGCCGCTGTTTATACGATGCAGCAATAGGGCACGTTTCTTCAAGCCAGCAATTATCTTACACTGGTATTCATAGTCCGCCAGCTACTCGCCAGCGGAAAATCCAGCGAAGTTTTTGATTTGCGTTTCATAGACAAAGCCCGACGAATAACGCATGCGTGTTGCAGACTTTTGAGAAGTAATTCTCCAGCCATTTTAGTGCAGCCTCTTGCAAGTGAGCGTATTAATGGAATTCTTGGTCGAACTCTCGCCCAATGACAATAATACGAGTATGTATTACACAGTTCGAACGTTTCTCACCGTTTCTGGCTTGGCGACCAGTGCATGTCACATGGTGCTCCGGGATATTCTTCACAGCTTTGTAGTTTAAAAACTAGGTGATGATAATGGAAAATTTTTAAATATATAATATTTTGACCATATCAGTTTTGTTAAAACAATTTTCTAAAAGAAGACAGTTTGGTTCGTGAATGTGATATAATTTATATTTGGTTAATCCGTATCAGTTACAGAAAAATATATAAATTTTGTTTTGGATTAATTTAGAATTAATTGATGTTGGTCATACCATTTTTTTTTTAATTATGCATAGTTACTGTTACTTTATGGAATGCATATTCCTAATTGTTTCCATTAATTATGGCCGTATCATCTGCAGAAGAAATTATGTTTATATTTAATAAATTGATATTGTTAATTAATATAATAAAAAGTAAAGGAGCCAATAGAGTTTCTTTTGGAATTACCTGTGAAATATTTCCTATCTCATTGTATATATCACCTATTTTTACTTTCTGTGTCTGTTTCATTTAAGCAACTTTCATATTTCTTAAGGTCGCTACACGGGCTCAAGTAAGTCGGCCAACTTGGCTTGTCATGCCAAGTTGGAACAAAAGTCTGAGGTGAGGCAAGATTCTCCACACATTCAAATTTTGTCACAAACTTTAGTCGTCTCACTACCACAGTCAGTGAAGTATAATTTTCGAATTATCAGCTTTTTGATGAAAAATCATGATATATTAATTGCGTTGACAGTAACATTATACGTCATATTAAAAAATTAACAGAGGCCAAGGCTAAGGATTGGCTCCAGAAACGAGCAAAATATAGTCACGTAACTAAGACTGAAGTCTATTGACTGGCTGACCTATTTAAGAATGAACGACGGTACATACAGCGTGGAAATTAAGTAACGCATAAATTCAGTAATTCCGTTGATAATAATTTTTTTGGAAAAAAATCTCGAAGGGGTATAGCGATTTTAACTTCAGCAAGTATTTTCTGTCTATTTTCTGTTTCCTATGTCATTTAGTTTTTAAGTTATGACGTCATCGATTTTTTTTTAAAGACAACCTGTATTTTTTTATTATTGATTTTGGTAGTAGTTTTTATTCCCGTTCCGACCATATAAAATTTTCGATGTTATTATTTGAAAAAAATCGAGAAAAACAGTCCTAAAGTTCAAATAACAAAAATTCATTAAATTGGGATTTTTTTTTTGTTTTCAATTTCTAGTAGCACATCAAGTTGTGCATCTTCATTTAATGTCACCGGACGGCCAGTTTTTGGAAGATTCTTTACAACGCCATGTTCCCGAAATTTTTTTTCAATCCTACTAATTGTTGATTGATTTATGGGCTGATCCGGGTATTTTTCTCTAAAAAGATGACACACTTCTTGATGTGTTCTAGCTCTGTCGCCATAACCAATCATTATTTATACTTCAATTCTCTGTTTGTCGTTCAATTGTACCATTTTTATTAATAAAATAGTTTTTCTAATTTAGAAAAAGCAAAATAATAACACTTATTCTATTGTGACATTTACAAATTGTGTAATTCTGACAGCGGCCACCGGTAACTAGATAAATTTACCCAATTTAATGAATTTTTATTATTTGAACTTTAAGACTGTTTTTCTCGATTTTTTTCAAATAATAACATATTGAAAATTTTATACGGTCGGAACCGGAATAAAAACTACTACCAAAATCAATAATAAAAAATATAGGTTGTCATTTAAAAAAAAGTCGATGACGTCATAACTTAAAAAATAAATGACATAAGAAACTGAAAATACTTGCTGAAGTTAAAATCGCTCTACCCCTTCGAGATTTTTTCCAAAAAATTAATATCAACGGAATTACTGAATTTATGCGTTACTTAATTTCCACACTGTATAAGGAGTTATTAACTTTGAGAGAACTATGAGTCATATGAGTTTATCAATGTTTCAGTTTGTTTGTTTAGTGATATTCTTTCTTTTAATTTTTTATATCTTGCTTGTGTTTATGTATGTTAAAATTATTAGTATTTACAAGGAAAACCTAAATTAACTATAATCCTGAGGATAATTGTATTTTATTTGCCTTATTTGTATATTTGAACATCCAGTGTTACATCTAGCCGAAAGTTTTGGAAAAGATTAGTTTCAAACTTGTACACTCCATGTAGATATTTTGCTATGACAAATCTTGTAACGGTGTCTGTTCGGACGCCCAAAATATTTGATAAAATCTGTTCGGTCGCCGAAATATATAAAGATGTTTGCTTTCGGGTAGCTGGTTTCAGTGGCGTGCCATGACTTTTGAGAATGAAAGGCACAGCATTGTTTGGGGCGCAAAACGTAATGAAAGTATATCCAAATTAAACATGATATATGATATAAAATTTTTCATTTATTGCAAATTTTTACGGATATAGACCGTTAGGGGAGGCAATATAGACAGGGGCGGGAGGGAAGTCTTGCTTTCCTAATCCCTGCCTGCGCACGCTACTGGCTGGTTTGAGGACTTGACTCAGGATTTCTGTTAGTTGTACATAAGAAAGCCCAAAGTATAAATAATATAGTTAATTTTATCACAGCAATATTTATCAAAACATGAAATGAAATAAACAATCAATCATACATAAATAATCACCTGACTGGTAATGGCGGGGCAGGACGGTAAAATGTTACCACACCAGAAGACCTAGCTCAGCGCGCTAAAGATCCCAAAATGCTACGAGAAATTCGGCCGGACGGCGTCGTTGTTGGATTCTGAATTCTAACTAATTGGGGCCAAGCTCAACGCGCTTAAAGCTCCTCAACCACCCAGATCAGGGTGCTGTAGGTAGTTGTCAACAGAAAACTGAATTGCTTTTCTCGGCTACGGCAATTTTATTTATATCAAAATTGTGGCCTTCGTGACATCTCGTATTTCAAGGCGACAGAAAGTACGGGGCAGTGCAAGCCAAACGGGATTTGCAGAAACTATAGTAATTAGCATATGCATGATTCATTACATGTAGGCAGGAAGTGCGCGGTAGCACAAATCAAATGGGAATTTCCGAAACTATAGTAATGAACACATATATGATTCATTACAACCTATTGACTAGGAATAGGAATTTTGGGCGACATGATGTTAATGACAAGTAAACGCGGGATATACTTACAGGTTGTTCTTCACAAAATTATTCATTTATAATGACTTTAATATAATTTATCTTCATTCATAATGACCTTAAACTACTTTGTGGTTTGTTTCAAGAATGTTGGAGTCAACCGAAAGGTGCAAATTCAAAAAAAATTCTGTGCTGTTTAAAAGGGTTGAAAGTTTGGTGATGTAACACTAACGTTAGCAGATTTAATAGTATTTTAAAGACAAATGAACGTTCTAAAGAGCGTACTTACACACCAACACTACAAAATTGTTGGCTCTAACAGAATATGTAATCGCGAATCCACGATTGCACTCTTTCGGCAGAATACCTGTGTCTGCTGACGACCACTTTTATTCAATAAATTGATTTCGAAAAAAGAATTACCTATTGTATTTCAAATTAAAAAAAATAAAACATATCGTCCTGACAACCCATCTAGGTACTATATTAATTTCTTATGTACTTTCAATTTAATCGTTTTCTATTTTTAAAAACTAAATAATTTAACATCAAGATAGCATCACTAAATAATTCTACCACGTTCAAGTTTCTGAATGCATATTAATATCGTCTGAACGGAATATGAACCCATCAATATGAAACAAAACAAATATTAGCTTCTATGTGCTAAGTTAATTTACGAGTTAATTTAATTTTGCTACTCGTCTAGTTAATAATTGCGGCTTCCTCTTTAATATAATAAACACACAAATTGGAAAATAGAACAATGTTATCATTTACGTTTAATTTTACAGGCTTCGAGTAACCTGCGATGACACTCATTTGCATTTTATAAATATGCATCAGTTTGTGGATTCCCCCGAGTGGGAAGCGAACCATGAACAATCCGATGATGTTTTCCAAGTGACAATCACAGCTGAAGAAGATAGCGTATACCTTTGTTGGCCAAGAATGAAACTGGAAAGGGTGCTTAGACATAGACCGATGCTCAAAGTTGTTATGGACTCTATTATAGGTAAGGCCATTTCTTCTCAATATGATCTATTGCTTGTTGAATAATATACTTTCAATTTCTTACTGCAAAGAGGGCAAAAGGTAATCTAAAAATATTTATTTTTTTGCGTATCTCGATTCACGGGGTTTCCTATAAAACATTTAAATAAAAAAAGTTACTGAAGAACACTATGATCATAACTAGTGCCTTTAGCGCCTTTTAAAAAAAGTAAAATTTTGCACTGATGCAAAGCCACTTTATAAATTAGCGCATCAAAGTACTTGAAAATAAATCCGGAAGTTTCCGAAATATTGAGAAAGAAACACTATCCAAGGACCCCCTTTGCCCATAATTCTTTTATAAAAAAATTGTCAGCTAAAAGCAAGTGAAATTTACCTTGTTAAGGGTGGTAGTGAATTTCTGAAAGCTTATAAATAGTGCACATGAAGCGGAAAATTTGAATTGGAGACACAAAAATGTATAATTAGAATTTGTTGTAATATTTATTGTTGATATTTTAAAAAAATATGTCCAGTTAAAGATAGTGTGACTATGTGACACTGAAATTTCAACACCCAGTAAGAAAAAGCTTTTTATGGTTGATCATTTAGAAAAAAATAATGTATTATCTCTATCGCAACATGAATTTAGAACAGGTAAATCTAATGAGACAGTTTCTTACCATCTATTAAATTATATGTATTTAGATCTGGAATAATGGAAAATATGTGATAACAAAGTTTTTTAGCTTGACAAACGCTTTTGATACTAATCAGAGTGATATACTAATAAAAAAAGGTGTATAGTTTAAAGATTAAGCAGATAACTCTTAAATTGATTAAATTCTATATGGGAAAAAGGCCACTGACAGCGGATTACAACAACTCAACTATCCATAATATCAAACTTGGCGTCCTCCAAGGCTCTGTATTAGGATCATTGTTGTTCAAGTTATATGTAAATGACCTTCTAGCTTACGTAGGTCTAGAACGTACAACTATGTTGATGATGACAGATTTGGACTACTTAATGTATTAGTTAATAATCTGTTTATTAATTTCTTTTTTATTTTTCCTCTCTTTTTTTATTATCATTAGCTTCTAATCACTTTGTGTTAATTTAATTGGTTTTAACATTTTTTTTTCTAATCTTGTCTGTCAATCATTTCTGTATTATGTTATATACTGCTATTTTAAAACTATGTAAATAATGTATTTAAATGTTTATCTAACATTGTGTAACTATTGGCAGATATTTGCTGCACTATTTTGTTTATAGTTTGTGTTCCTATCCCGTAATTGGTAACCACGTTACTGTGGTATAATGTAGATAAATAAATAAATAAATAAATTACCATGTGCATCACCAATGGATACAACGAATCTCAATTTTCCATGATTTTCAGCTTTCAAGCTTGTATGTATTTTTTAGGTAAGGATATAACACAAAAACTATACGCACTTAACGAACACTTAAGTGGCTTGAGTGATGAGAGACAACGAGGTAAAAGAAACCGAATGTGGGCGAAAACGCATAGACGAAGTATGTCCATGGATGCTGTAAATACTGGTACTACAGGCTTGGTCCGGTCACAGGCTTACAAGTTATCAGATAGAAATAATTCTTTGAATACTGACCGTAAGTTATTTTTTTAACATACTCGTATTTGTAAACATATTGGGTGGCCCAGCCCATAGTGACACTCTTGCAACTCATGACTGGGCGAATGGATTTTTTTTTCAAATTTGGTTTAGCCATATAGGATAAAATTTACAATTGATGTGAAGGGCTAAAATGCAAACTCTCGGTTTCGATGAAATTTACATGAAAATCAATTTTTTTGTATATTTGGATTTTACTGATCAAAATATAGTCCAACCCTCAAATATTATTTTGAATTTCAAAAATTTTTTTTTTAATTTTTATTTTAATCATAGAAGGCCATGACTTGGTTAAAATTGTTAAAAATCAGTCTGCAAGCATCTGTAAAATATTTTATTTTTAATAACTAACATTAAATATGATTATTCTTCGTTAAGTTCAACGATATTAGTTTTTCAACGAAAACTATTTTTTTTTATTGGACCTCATGGGATATTTAATTAGACCCTTAATTTACGAAAAATGGTATGTATAATGTCTACCTTCCCTTTTATGTCAATTTATGATTAAAAAAAGAAATGTTTTAATAATCGATTTTTTACAGTATTATTTAAATAAATGAAAAATATTTTTTTAAGACAAAATACAAATTAACAAGACGAAAAAAATTAAGATTTCATAATTAAAGACAAATCTACATTACTAATAGTACACTATTAATGCTCAGTTAAGTATTCAAAATGTTGTCCATTTTCCTTGATACACTACTTGGCCGGCCCTATTTATAGCTCATTGTAATACTTTCCTTAACCAATTTCTGTCAATTATACACACGGCTCCCACAACGCTGTTCCTTAAATTCTGCAAAGTTGTAGGAGATCGCGAGTAAATTTGAATTTTAATATGACCCCATACAAAGAAGTCAATTGGTGTTAGGTTCGAAGACCTAGTTGGCCATCTAACGGAACTATGCGCACCTATCAAATTTTCTCTAAATTTGTTATTTCAATATTAAGTTGCTACAATTGACTTATGGGGTCCTGCACCATCTTGCTAGAAATATATATCACTTGTTATTTCAGTAGGTAAATTTGTAAATTCCTGGTCAATTTCGTTTTCCAAAAAAGACAAATAACGCTGCCCTATTAAAGTTCCATCAACCAATATTGGTATTATTTCTGGACATAACACTGACGTAGTTTTCCACGAAACACAAAAACCCCCTTATACTGCACTCGACTCGCGTTTCGCCAACCAAGTTGGAATCATCCGGAGATGATTAAAACTTCACATCAAAGGTTTCACTCCAGGATTTCTGGACCTAATATCCAAATCCATACATTAAGTACGAAACGATCTTGAAAAGCTCCTTGTCGAAGCAATCGGGGACTTTCTTTTTACCCAATATTTCATGTTTTTGCGGTTAAACATTCCATTATTAGTGAATGTGGACTCATCGGAAAAAAGAATTTTATGCTCAAAATTATTCATTCGTCCGTGTTGCGTCAAAGACCAATTACAATAGTTTACGTTGATAATCGTTCTCATAGAGATGCTGATGTAAGTTGTATTTGTATAAACGGTATTTGTATTTCTTTAAAATCCTAGCACTCTCCTTACTCACATTTACTTGCCGTTCAAGCTCTCTGATTGAAAAATGGGTTAAGTTCAACAGAAGTCAACACTTCCCCACTTACTATCAGCATTTTCTTCGGGTTCTTTTCTAAATTCCGAATCAACCTTATAAAAGTAACGTCTTATAGGCTGCCTTCTCTCTGGATATCTTTCGGCATATAATTCACGAGGTGCTATTGCTTTTTCTGCTCTCCCCAAAAATTAACAGTATATTTACTATTATTACAAGTGTACTAGATTTGGCAAGTAAACGAACACTTTTTGTAATTACAAATGAACGAGAAATTATACAAGTAAATGAATATTTATTTTTAACACCTACTAGATGCACAGAATTTCTTAAGTATTGTTTTTAGGCTACACACAATCATTCATAAGAGAAACTAACGCTTTAGGTAGGTATCCAGAGTTTAATAGGTAAGTATTTTTTTTACGTTTTACCTATTTCTTTTGATTTATCAAACCTTCTTCAAATTATTGTAAAAAGTCGATTTTCAAAACATTTTTTTTTAAATTACAAGTTTCTTTTAAAGAGAAGGTAGATTTTATGCATATCGTTTTCTTTTTTCGTAATTTAAGAATATAATTAAATAACAGGAGTAACATTTGATTCGGGTCATCCTAAAAGATAACCCACCTTATTATATTTGTTAGTAGGTTCCTTGGGGAAACTCGAGACACAGTGCTGGGTGCCATTGGTGGCGAAGCAATTCCCAGCGAAATCTCCCTTCAATCCTCAAAACTCTTCAAATAGTCTTCGTATACCTGAAGTGCATACCACGCCTCAAAGGACTCGATCGCTGCGTCGATCTAATCGAGAAGTGAAATTTGAAACGACCCAAGTAGAACGTAACAGTGCATGGAACACTTAATATTGGCCCAATGTAATTGAAATAGTAAAAATACATTTTACTGGTACTTATGAATATCGATTTTGTATTATACCTCAATTAATATTGGCATTACTCTGATTTAACATTAATATTGATAAATAAATACTGATAAATATTGATTTTACAATATCAAATTTATGAATATTAATAATATTTAAACCAATCTCATACGACTAAATATCTCATTTAAAATATTACAAATATTAATAGGCACATAAACCTCACAAGTATCAATATATTTCATTAAACCATCATGTTGAACACTGGTTCACTAAAGTGTTATGTAGTTTCACCAATATGATTTTACAAAGATATTAATATTATTTACCACTATCATATTTTAGTTTAATTCGATGCAACCATTTTTTGATGTGTCTTGTTATCAAATACAGTTGGAGACAAGAAAAATTATTTTTATACATATGGACGTATGGACTACTTACTACCAAAATCCTGGTCACCAGTTAACCTCACTTCCGTCTTATTGAAAGAACAGGAGCTAATATGCGGTTAAAAAATTAGAGATACGGAATTAGTACTACATCCACTGTACACAAACCAACACTCCTATTATATCCAGGGACATTTACGGAATCGTCATTACACTGTATAGTCAGCCGAATCTGGTGGACATGAAACTTGTCCACCTTAAGGGTATTTATTGATAACGAAGGTGGTACTGACAAAAACCTTTGATAGCATAGTATAGCCCTCCAGATGCATGGGATGCTAAGCACATGCTTAAATCTGGGGCCGTTTGCCAACGTATAGAAACTATGTATGTTGTCAAAAGAAGCTGCCTTCAAGGTGGTGTCTTATCACCTCTACTATGGGTTTTAGTGGCTGACAGCCCCATGTGTCACCTCAATAATTATAGTTTCTTTACTATAGATTATGTAGGTGATATTACCATACTACAGTGTGAAACCTTAGAGAAACCGTTATGTGAACTTATGCACTCAACTCTCAAGTTAGTCGAAAACACACCCTCTCTCATGAGCTCTCTCAACTAACCTCCAAAACACAGATCTAATACTGTTCACTAAGAAAAGAAAATTCGACAGGCATTAAAATGGCCGAACTGTCACGTATAGAACTCCACCAAACGAGCGAAATGAAATACCTGGGAATGATACTTGACCTCTTCCTAAACTGAAAGAGACAAGAGACACCATCTGTGGCTTTCTGACAGTATCGCAGGGCAGTAGATCTTTCATCATGATCTCCCTGTGATTAGACATATACACTAATATTGCCTGGTGGTACAGGTTCAGACAAAGGACAACAGCATCAACGATACAATACCTCCGTGTCATAGAGGCTATATTTTGCATTATCCTTATTATTCTCTTCATAGATGAGGCGGCGCCGGCGTTGAGGACAGCTGTAAGGTTACAATCTGTAGGCCTATGACATATAGAAGGTAGGGTTACGAGGTAACATCGAATATTCGAGGAGGCTAAGACAGTAGCACTCCTCCTAAGAATGGTATTGGGTGATACATAATTTTAAAATTAACTTTGAAACAAGAGTAAACGATTGACCTAATATGACGTCTATGCGCAATGGGTCAAAAATTAACTTTGGCTCAGAAGTGAGTATTTTACCCCGAGGGCCTAGATTTACACTTTACAATATCGCTAAGTATATATTTGTATCATGCAAGTTATTTCAGGTAGAACTAGGAAGTATATGCCGGTACAAATTATTATTTTCTAAGATACAAGAGAAGCAATTTTCATTTTTTGACGACAATTCATTCATACGACTTTAAGAAGACTTCCATTAACACTGACCTAGTTTTCCACGAAACACCAAAACACTATATACTGCACTCGACGCGAGTTTCGCCAGCGACGTTGGCATTATCTGGAAATGATCAACACTAACATTATGTTAACAATGTGCCCTATTTATGTCTAGACTATTGTCTTTGTTCGGTGAACCGTGACCCACTAACCAATAAAGCAGGCTATTTGGGATTGGCCCTCCGTAACTATTCATACTATTTTTACACTTAGTGATTTCTGAGCTTTTAAATTTATCCAGCTGTTTAGTATTTGTTACATTTCTAGTTAATCTTAAATTGCTAATATCTATTTTATGGTTATTCTCAAACGCATGTTGGGCAACACTAGACTTATCTGTTCTACCATATTTGAGATGGGCCATATGCTCTTTAAATCTAGTTTGAATTGATCGCTTGATTTGTCCAACATACTTACAGTACTTACAGCTAATTTCGTACCTATATCCCCGACTTTTCATTTGTTTCAATTTTGTCTTTTGGATTACCTAAAAGTTGTGACATTTTATATACCTGCTATCAGATAATCATTTACATAATATTAAAATTTGAGTTAATGGCTTTCGCTGCAAAATTGTTCTTTCCGGTTTAATAAAACGATTTTCTCCGAATAAGTATAACATACATTATTTTGTACTTATAAATAAATATTGTTTTATAATATATTTAAAAGTTTATACTGTTGAATGAATATTAGTCAGGTATTTTTTATCAATATGACCTGAATTGTATAAAAATGGTGATATTTTTATTGGAGCAATATTCTATTATTAATGGCTTTACCAATACAATTAAACATTCTGATTGTTAATAATGGATACTTGTTTTACAATATTAAAAAATCTTCATTATCTTTTCCAGTTGTCAAAGTTTTAAAATGTCTGACTTTTTAATATTGAACTAACTACTCCAATATTGAGCCAATAATGGGTCAACATTATTGTTCTACTTGGAAATGCAAATATAAATGGTTGTAATATTCACTGTGTATATAACAATTATTATCGTTAGCTTTAAGTGTATCACACCACAGTGACAATTCTTAATTTTTTGTACTTATAGGTAAGAAATAATTTTAAAAATTCTGAAAAATGTTGAGGTCTTAAAATTATTCAAAATGTAGAAATTTGTAATTTTAAATTTCTCAGATTCAGAGCAGTACATAATTTATTAGTGAAATACTTTAAATCATTCGCGATTTATTATCAAGAATGACATTTTCTAATTTTGTAACAAAAAATTTTGTTCACGTACGATGTTCACGTACGGTCTCTTTCTCTTTATGACATTTTGTAAGATTTTGCTGATTTTTAGTGGTTATCTTATATATAAAAAATTGAAATTGTCAGTCTGTTACAAATAATATATATATATATATATATATATATATATATATATATATATATATATATATATATATATATATATATATATATATATATATATATATATATATATATATATATATATATATATATATATATATATATATATATATATATATATATATATATATATATATATATATATATATATATATATATATATATATATATATATATACCTGTACCTACTGTACCTACCGAAATGTATATGCCTGTTACATAAAAGTAATGTTTATTTTTTTTATGTGTTGTAACTTAGTATTGAAAATTCTAAAAGTTTATTAAACATGACGTTATTTTGTGAAAATCCATTTTAAAATTAAATAATTATAAAATACTGTTTTCTACTTGCCTAATTTTCACGTTATATTTATAATTTTATGATTTGTTTAATCCGATTCGGACATTTTTATATTCATAAAATTAACAAAATAAAGTAAAAATTAGACAAGTAAAGAAGATTCTACAACATGCAACCTAAAAGATCACTAGCTTATGAAGAATTTGAATCCTTTAGACCCAGGACTGACGTCATATATTCTACTTGGAGTATAAATAAAAAACATGACATACAGCCGGTGGTTAAAACCTCACAAAAACCGAAATTAAAAAAATCTGCTGAATATATTTAATTGACGTAGATGTCGGTTTTCTTTAAATTTCCTATTCAAGAACTAGGTTTAACGATTCCAGGAGAAAATATCTAATGTGGCCAGCACGTACCTTCCTTATATAAATATGTATAACATACTGATCTAAAAAAATGTTCTAATTTAATTCTGGTCTTACCTCAATTAAATTTTAAAAGCGTGCCTTAAAATGTGTCATTAAAATTTTAAATAATTAATTATCAGTGTCCTTCGTTACAGTAAGTAATAATTCAGATCATATTTTTTATTTCTTCTTATTGACATATCGACGCTTAAGAAACAATACCTCGTATCTCCATTTTTGTCAAAACTCGGTTTAGAATTTTAAATTAATGTCCACTCCTATGTCCAACAGTTCCCAATATCTTGTATCCCCAAGATTAATATTGATACCAAAAACTCTACTTAAAAAATACCTCGTATAACATAAAATAACTCGTATCTCCATGACCTCCATGATAAAAATAACATGTAGGTTTCATATCTATTAATAAGAAAACTTAGTTTTTTTCGTCTCCTGTAAAACTGCTAATTTGGAGATGAGGTATTGTTTCTTAAGCGTCGATATTGACATTTTTGTTACTAAATTAGACATTTCAAATGGCAAATTGCCAAATTTATTCTAACCCCATTTTATGAGGTCAAATGTGTACTTACAAAATTTCAGTGTACATCAGCTTTATTTAATTATTTGGAAAATATATTTTATGGGCTAGATACAATAGATGATTTATAAATCTTTCATCAACAATATTTTACAATGGAATTTTAAAGATCTACTCACAATTGCATGGAGTTACCTGTTTAGTGATCTGCCAAATAAAAACTAATATGAATTTATGAATTTAACAATTTTCATGTACTTTTCGGAAATGAATAAATTGTCGAAACGTTTTTTTAAGTTTTACGTCAGCGTTAGCTTAAATTTTCCGTTTGTTATTTATTTATAATCCAAACTGAAAATCTCATATGACAATGTGTACCTACTGTACCTACATAGTTATATGTTACTCTGATAACATTAGGTACTTATTAATAGAACACCAACAGATTTGTTAGGTTGTAAATGTTTTTTGTTATTATTTTAATTAGTTGGCAAGTACAAGATGTTTACATTTTTATTATTAAACGAGAAATTTATTGATTGTTATAAGATGGTAAAAATGCTTAAACAAATTGTTAAATGATGTATGGTAATACAGATATTTTATAATTTTCATTTTATTATTTAGAAAATGAGGAGTTATTGTATTCTTACATATTTGCATTAAATAACAGTTATGTGAGATAATGATTATAATTAATATTTTAATTTCAATCTTTAACTGTAGTAACATACATGTAAGCTTTCGTTTTTTGTGTGCCAATAAAAAATCACATGTAACGAAGTGAACGCCAGGGAAAAAATAATTAAGCTATCAGGTCAAGGAATGATAAATTAGTAAAGGATTTTCATTTTTCATGTTTATACAAGCTGTCCTTGAAATATACATAAATGAGCATGTAAAGCAAGTCAAATTACAACTCGGTGTGCTGTTTGGAAACTCAAAAAAGAAACGATGTAAAACTCTTTTATCTTTTCTGAAAGAATTGAGGGCAGATGTACGTAAATTCAAGAACTTTGCACGAATAACCTATCCATTATGTCCCAATTAAGATGTTATTTTAGTTGAAAATAATGTAATGCCGACCTCGCCCCAATTATGCTATTAATTTTTCTGTATTTACTTCCATATTAAATTACTTAGATAATTCACCTTTAATTATTCACAATCGCTCTGAAATGTACCACTGATTATAAATGGTATTATTGTTTACTATTGCTAGTTGACATACACGCTCATTAAAAAGTTTTTAAATATAACAAGGGTCTGACGATCGACATCGAGCACCCTTATTGCGACTACTGTCTGCGAAAGAAGGCCCACGCGGCAAGGGAGAGTATTGCTGAGAAGTCGCTAGATTTCTGCGAAACCATATACTAGGAATATAATATTTCTCCCAATGAGTGGGTGTGGATGCAAACGATCACAAAAATTTGCTACGCACTAATTCATTTATTTCATTTTCCGCGGGTCTTTTTCCCCGACCAGACAGTAATTGCACAAGAATATTGTTACTTATTCTTGTGGTAATTGTGCCTAAATGTGCTTTATGCCGTATGATAAGTGTGCGTCTGGTAAATGAATTTATATTTAAGCAATGTCTTCGAACAAAACGTTTTTGATTAAAACTGTTTTTTTTCGATATGTCTGCGGCCCACAGTGGAGTGAACCCCCGAAAAGCCGGCCAAAACTCTTAGGGCCGCTTGTATCGACGTGGTTCAACCAAAGTTCAACAAAATTTCGTTCAAAATCTAAGGTTACGATTGCTGTAACAATCGTAACCTTGAATTTTAATTGAAGTTCAGTTGAACTTTAGCTGAACTACTTCGGTACAACCGGCTTAAAGTAATAAAACTGGTTCAAAATGAACTCGTCATTACGGCAAAAATTCCTTTGATAAAATAGGGTTGTTTTTAGGGAATGAAAATTGAAAAAAAATTAGTAAAATTCTGAAATTTCAGATTCTTATAGAACTCGACCCGCGAATGAATGAAAAAAATAGTGAAAAAAATTCCTTCGATGAAATAGGGTTGTTTTTAGTTGGCGGAAATCGAAAGAACTTTATAAAATTCTGTAACTTCTGATTATTATAGAATTCGACCCGAAAATTAACGACAAAATAGTGAACAAATTCATCTGATTAAATAGGGTAGTTTTTAGGGGGTGAAAATAGAAAGTACTGAGCGAAAGTCGGAAACTTCTAATTCTTATAGAATTCGTGCCACGAATTAACGAAAAAATATTGAAAAAATTCCTTTGATGAAATAGGGTGGTTTTTAAGACATGGAAATCGGAAAAACTGAGTAAAATTTTAAAACTTAATCGAGTAAAACTTCGGATTCTTATAACATTCATAATACTTGTTAAATGTCTGACGATTAAAAAAAATCTAGTTTATAAAATTTATAAATTTATATTTAGGCATACCTATATGTCAATATTTATCAATAAAAAATCTTTGACAGGGATTCTGCAAACTATGAAGAAATTTTAGTCTGAAAAATATTTTTCAGAGCCTTCAGATTCTACTTCAGAGTCACTAGCAGTGTCTTCTTTAGAATCTTCTTTGCTTGCTGTACCTATTCCAGTTTCTGCAGATAATAGCAAGGCCACAACTTCCTTGTCGGACGGTTTTGCTTTTCTCCTTGGGAGTGTTCGAAGACTTGATATGTAAGGATCTGAGAACAATAAAAGTCGATTAAAAACATCTTCTAAGGTCTTTTCGCGTGAACATTTTCTTGAATATCCCTCACGATATTTGTATTTATTTAATGCTTCCTGCTTCCCAAAGCTGCCCAATTAGTAGTATTGCAGACGCTATTACAGCAGGGCTGTGTATTAGAATCTTGTGTGCAGTTGTTGGCATACTATACCAGGAATATTTTTCTGCAAATAATCTGGCTGTCGTCAAAGTATAGTTTTTAAACCTTTGTATTCGTATCCACTTGATATTGTTTGTAAAATTACTTTAAATCTTTTTATAACCTCTATGTCTATTCCTAGAATGGTGGATGAAAGTTCAGAATTTTCAAAAAAATCGGTGGGCTGTATTTCCATCATTACTACTACCAAAACTGGGTTTCCGTCGATCTACTATGAGACCCAACTTAGACTTGAATTCATCTTGAATTTTTTTCTTCATTTCTGTAACTATTCTTTTGTTCTCGCCACGAGTCTGCCACGATTTGATAGGCAGTTTGTATACCACGTATAATAAACACTCAAAGAAACGTATCCAGTCATGCAAAGTAGATAAACCGAAACGTAATGTTGAAGTATCTACCTTCTGTTTCATTAAATCTATGTTATTAAATGTCTTCGAGGTAGCACAACACATATAGCATTTTTTTCGTAAAGGTTGTGGAGGATGCAGCAATGCAAACTTTACCATCTATATACCAGAGTATGCATAATAAAGATTTCCATTTCTTCGAGTTTAGCGGAAGTTGGAACAAGTTGATGAATTTGAATTTCTACATAATCTTTTTCTTGCAAAGTAGTATCCGTCGTTTTATGTACAAATTGGAGCCTAATGGGACGACAATAATAAGGAGAAGACGGTCGGAGGTTTTGCCATACTATAATTTTGCTGGATGAGTTAGGTTTACCAGATATAAGTTGAAGTAGTACAAAAGAAGTAAGATATTCGCATTAGAATCTTCTTCATCGTCAAATTTCTTTTTGTATTGACTTTGTCCTGAACTCCCATCACACCCCCACTTTGACAACAATACTAAGCTACGAAGTTGCTCTTTTGAAAGTATTTGTAAAACTTCTTCCTGTACTTTCACAATTCGTTTAACTGTGTGATCCAATAGAGCCTGCGACCTTACATTTGTTATTGTAATAGCTTCACGTTCAGAATAACAGTGCTTTTTTGCTTCTTGAATCTTTTTGTAAGAAGGAAATCTTTGTTTATCTGCTACTCTTATTACTTCATACTGTTGTCTTGTAAGTTGTGCCTAAATTAGTACATAAATTGCTTGCTCGCCAGAAAGTAAGGTTAATTTGCTTTGACTCATTTTGTAAGATTTTCGATACTTATGAGCCCGTTTTGACGTTGGGAACTTAATTTCTTTGACTACAGTTGCAGCATCCACTTCTCTCTGTGTAGTAAGGATCATTTGAGCGACATACACCAGTTCAGAAGAACTTGCTTGTGATCTTAATTGTTTCGTTTTTCTGCGTTTAGGACATTCATCCGAACTTGACGGAATAGGATTTGCGTAGAGTGGAAAAGTAATATTGTTATCAAGCCAGTTTTGGTTTTGGATGAAAAATCTTATCTTGTTCGATTGGACAACATTCCACTTTAAAATAATATTCTTCTTCTTAAAACCTATAAAAAACCCCACCATTTGGAATGAATGAGAATGGATATTATAGTAAAATTGAATGGTCACAACGCACATTCTAATTTTTTTCACCACAATGCGGCTATATCCGGAATGTTTTCTTTCACAGTAAAATAGCTGAAGTATGGTACTAATAGGCTGTATAAAACTTTTTGCCCGGAAATGCCCAGACGGTAACTTTTGTTCCAAGCAAATAAAAGTATATTACGAAAATTGCCACGTTTTGTGAATGTTCAATTAAACTTTTAAATGTTTACCAATAAATCACGTTATTATACAGGAAAATTTAGTATAATATAATATTTACCTCCAGGTACAGGATTCATTTTATTAGGACGGTTTAAAGTCTGTTTATTTTTAAATGTAAATCCATGAAAATAATCGATAAGAAACTGTTACTTCAACAACACTCAACTGTCGACTGGTAGAGATCGGTACTTAGCAACCCTGTCCCTTGCAAACTAGCAGTAATTAGTAGTCAGGTAGTTTTCCTCAATGACTCATAGGTCAAAAGACTTGAATTGCCGATTTTAAAATTTGGGGTTTTGACCAGCTTTTCCGTGAATATACTCTACTGTGCGACCGATCTAACACTGACGTGGTTTCCCACCAAACACCAATACCATATAATACACTCAACGCGCATTTCGCCAACCAAGTTGGCATCATCTGCAGATGTTAAAACTTATATGTATCCTATTTATACCTAAATTATTGTTACGGTTCGATGAACCGTGGTGACCATGACTAACTAACCAATAGAGCGAAATGTATGAGATTGGTCCTTTGTAACTATTCATACTATTTATACACTTTGATATTTAATTTCCAAGCTTGCAAATGCATCCAGCTGTTTAGTATTTTTTACATTTCTAACTAATCTTAAATTCTTATTATCTATTTTATGTTTGTTCTCGAATGCAAGTTGAGCAACACTAGACTTATCTGCTGAATCCTACTTGAGATTAGCCATATGTTCCTTGATTCTAGTTTGAATTGATCATCTACAATGGCGGACTGACACTTGTTGATGGTTGTGGCGATTTGTACCGAGGGTCGGTTATAGCACATGCCCACGAAAGCCCTGTATATAGTGAGGGGGGTAAAAATATCAAAAACACTATTCACACAATCACATAATTTTATTTGATTTAGCATAAGTTCAAAATAAAGAGAACTTTATAAAAATAAACTTTAAACTCTATGCTTAGAGTAGTGGGCCAGTTAAAAATATAACTAGTTAAACATATAACAAGCAACTAAACAGTGATAATAATAAAAATACTATTAAAAAAATATAGATACAGCAACTTTTAATATTTATAACCGAAGATAAGTTTGAAATATTTAAACAGATTTCTTTATGCACCTAATCTTGGAATATTTTTTTCTTTAGCAAAAGAACAAAACAACACTTTTTGGGAACAAGTAACAGGTGTTTTTAGACCGGGAGCGTTGTAGCAATCGCCACCACGGTCAGTCCGCCACTGATTGTCTAGTTTGTCCAACATACTTTTGATTATACTCCTTACTGCTAATTTCGTAAATCCCCGATATTTTGCTTGTTTCAATTTCGTCTTTTGAATTGCCTAGCCGTTGTTGTAGTTTATTTTTCGATGAATGAACTACTGCCATACCTACATCTTCTAAAATCTTAGCAATGCCACGTAGGAAATGTAAAACACTTTTCTTATTGTTCTAAATCCTAAAACATTTATTAGAATTTCAGAATCAATTACTTTTATTATTATACATACATCACACACTTAAGAATGAATTTCGTATATCACCCATAGGCGTATCATTATATGTTCAATAATTTTAAAAAATCTTCATGCCATGCCTGTGAAAAAAATTCAAAATCTAATACAATAAATATGATAAGTCAAAAGTAATATGCTATAATAATGTTTGAGACTGTTTTACCTTGAAGAAGTATTAAAATTGTATTCTTTATAGTAGTTTATGTAATGTGTAAAACATACTACTAATGATTGATGAATATGAATATCTTTGTATACTCAGTGTGGAAAAGAAACGAAAGCTTAAATGCTTAAATAACCATTAGCTTAGTGAATTATTCTGTATAATTTATATTTTTCTTAAACTGTTCATTTGTAGCATTAGTTTTATATCAATGTTATTTTTAAAAACATAAATTAGAATTTTCGATCATGAATACTAGGGCAAACGAGGAACATACAAAAGTAAGTAAGTAATTTGCATAAACAAATTTTTTTGAACACACGTAAATTCTGTTATATCTTTGTTACAATATTTTAAAGAATTAATTTTGACAACATTCAACAAAAGCACATACAGCTAGCTATCTATAAAAAATAATTGTCACCTTTAATAAACACGATATTTTATAGAAAATATAAACAAAAGCATGTTGCAACGTTTTGAAACAAATTGAAAGACGCAGTCGGATTATATTGAACATAAAGTAAAACACTGGCATATTTATAAATATATTTTGTTCTTCTATGATAAATATGATAAATTCTTAATGCTATTACTTATGATTACCGAGTTGTTGGTTTAGAAAATCAGTTTTTGAGTCTCACCAAGTTTTAATTGCTACTATCATACCAGTTTGTGTACTTTATAGATTTTTCCAGAGCCATCAACTACTTGTTTTTATTATTACATTATCTGTATGCAAAAATGTTTTGTCTGAAATATCGAAGAAGTCGTTGCTAAATAATAAATAGGAAAAGACCCAGAACAGAGCCTTGAAGCACTCCGTGTTCATTATCGTCGCCTTAAGTATCGTAATTTGGTTACAATTTTCAACACAGTTTTGTGATTATAGTGATAAGAATCTAATAAATATAAAGTCATCCTTAAAGCCATATATAAGTTTTTTTAATATATTCACGAGAGACACTCTCGGGATTTTCTTTAAAAATTGCCAAGATTCTAGCTATTTCAATGTCACCTGGAAAGGAATCTTTACTTAAATATAAGTGTAATAAGTATTTTAAATGATAAATAATGATATTTATTGTTTCTTTATGATATTGCCGTTTAATTTATAAATATATGAAGTAAAGTACATACTTTCAATTAGAGTGACATAAATGATAGTTACCGATTCATGAAAATAGATAATATGAGGCGATAAATCATGCATTAAATAGCTTCTCCAATTACTTGGTAATTTTCTAATGACACTCTCGGCAATTGTAAACTACCAAAAAAGTCAACAAAGAAATTAGTTCTTCCACGACTATTAACTAATGTATCCATTATGTATGCGTTTTCTCAAGGATAATGCTATATATTGGGTTCGTCCTGTATGTATTCCTTTTCTTTAATGAATAAATGAATTATTCAGTGCAGTGAATAATGATTTCATTATTCACAGGATCTGAAATTTTTTATTAAAATTTTATCGTATATGCCATGGTCAGTCAAAGCGGGGAATTGCAATTTGATTTAAGGCGTCAAAGTTTGTTAGAATTTTTTTCGCGATATTTTACCAAAAGTTATTATTTAATTATCATGGATAACTATAGTATTCTACTTACATGTAATGGCTATTTATTTGCTTGAGCGATTTACGATACTCATTCTCCCCCGTGAATAATAGCCATCATTACAAACTTGTTGAATAATAAGTCTACTATTATGTTATATCTTTCGATAATAATCATTGCAGAATTTGAATATTTTTCTTGATCGAACGATTTTTTATTTATTATTACATATGCAAATAATATCGGTATATCTATTTTTTTCTTTTAAATATTCTTCCAGTTGTGTTTTGGTTGGTGAGAACTATTTTATTAAAATTGCAAAAATTATGAATATCAAAATGTTCCATAGGACATGTTGGCTATATCAATTACCCCATATTATGATACTATGATCTTATCAAAGTAATTTCAGTTCTAGACTATATGGCCTAGACCAGATGATATATCATTAAATTAGGTATCTAAGAGTTATTTGCATCTTATCTTTAAAACATCTAACCTGTCTTCATATTATATGCAGGCATTATAAAAAAATACATATCTCACATTTTCCGATTTTATGAATAGCCTTATATTAGATAAATATGTATTTAAATAATGTTTACAATTTACAACTAGTTGTTTACGTAGTAAAATTAAAATAAAAAGTAAAATAAAAATTAACAAACAGAAACAACAAATAACTCAGCAAATACAGACTCGCATCTAAAATACGTTATATTAGAACTTCTTTGACGTGTCGATATCAAAGAAGATAATAATTATGACACCGGAAACTGGGCAAAAGTCACAACCTAAAGAAGTTTGTCAGAACATGTAAAATGATACGGTAATATGACGTTAACAGAGTGACGGCTGGTGGATTTTTGTTATACCATATCTCATATTGGGGCATGGAACCCAAGCATTATTTTAAGGCATTACTTACTATCTGTATTGAATGAATGTTTTGCAAAAAAAAATTTGAAAAAAGATTTGAGAAAAAAAGTTGTAAAAATGCGCTGTCACCCCAGATTATTTCTAATACCATCAATAATATGTATGTTTACAAAATATATTTTTTTTCGTTATCAGAAGGAACATTCATAGGCCCATTCTTTTAGTTTTCGAAAATTTTGATTTTTTGTAGTTATGACATTTTGAAATGTACACAATGAAGAGTTTAAATTTCAAAATGTCATAACTATAAAAATTTAAATTTTCGAAATCAAAAAAAAGAGTTAAATTTTCCTTCTGATTACGAAAAACAATATTTTGCAAATATTTTAGACAATATTTTGCAAAGAGTCTAGAAGTAGTCTGGGGTAGCAACGCATTTCTGTAACTTTATTTCTCAATTTTCAATGACTTAAAATATCGCTTGGGTTCCATGCTCCAATATTGAGATGTGGTATAACCTAAATCCACCAGCAGTCACTGGTTAATAATGTCATTACAATCCATTAAATTACGTAATTTGGTGTTATATGCGACGATTAGGGGTATAAAGAATTTAGTTACATACTCGTAATTAGTCATACGACATCGGCGACGAATAATTACCAAATATAAACGTCAAAATCACGTCAATGAGTTTGCTGGGATTTTTAATACTGTGGCCCAGTCATCCTAGATCAATTCAGGGCCTTAGGTTATTATCAGACTGATCGTACTTATACACATATGTATTCAAGGACCCTCTTTCACTTGATAAAAATATCAACTTTCAGAACTCTTGTAAAATCAGTTCCGTTTTGCAGTTTTTCGCGATTTTCTCGAACACTATTGAATTACCCGTATTATAAAAACGAGACTAGTAAATTCTGAATAAAAATCTTTACTATGTATGTATATGTATACAGGTTGTGTTCTGAAGCGTTAGACATGGGTCTCTTAAGTGGTAACGTAACAATGTGAACTAGAGGCAGGTAATCCGTCGCTCGTTAGCATAGGCATTAGGATGCCAGAGAATTCATTCACCATCGTCGTGAGGTCAATAGCGCACACTGCCCTCATGATGCCAATTTTCGATGTACTATGTTTAATACTTCAAACACATACTGTATGTGTATATGTATATGGTAATGGCCTCGATTATTATGATGAGTTCTAGATCATAAGGAGTGGTTTTCCAGCCTAAATTTTCAGTTTTCTCGAGTTCACGGCACTGATGGTATACGCAGAAAAAATACTGCCGTGCATGTGTCGAGGCAAAGATGCTGAATTCACCTTTTTCTTTGTGGTAGATTTGGAAAATTTTATATACCTGACCATATTTACCATTTACGGCCGATTTTATTTTTGGATGTTTACGGCCGATATCTCCGAATGTTTTAATTTCATGGCATTCTATTAACTTGGTCACAGTACGACCAATTCGGCCGTAAACATGGGGCGCGGCCGGATCGATTCAAATTAACTTTTTCTTTCTTTCGGTGATGTTTACACGATTTTGGAGAGATTGAATAACTGGGGAAAGATAATGTGATATTCACCAAATCTTCTTCTGAGGCGGAAAATATCGTTTATATATATTTTTCTTTTTTAAATAATAGCATCTTTAAGGCGGTATTTATTTCTGCAGATAATAACTTTTAGGAATAAGAATTAAAGTATATTTAGACGCATATTAATATTAGTAAATCAATAGGAAACTATTTGAAATTTTCACAGTGTAATACCAAGAACTCAAAAATACTCGACGTCATTTAAAATATGTTGGAATCTTAAGGTAGCGCAGAAAGAACAAAATATTGATTACGAACTGAATATACAGGAATCCTTATATATTATATTAATAAGATGGGCCTATCCACTTCTCTCTCCGGTAGAAAACGTGATATACAGATCAAGCCAGACAGCTAGGAACACGACCAGCGATATGCGCAGTTTACAGTCGCCCGTTTGTTGCATGCACGATGGGGCGATGAATGTAGGCTGAATATGAAGTCCGAACGAAAGTTAACGATTGCGCACGATTGCCCATTAGAGTTAGGCCGCTTGTCAGAGCACTAAGAGGAGCAGACAACAGACTAGCAGATTTCAGTATCGCTAAAGCTGTGGTGGAGATTATTGCTCATTCAGACGGGTGAGTGTAAACTGCGAATACCGCTAGTCGTGTTTCTAGTGGTCTGGCTTCAGTTTATTTTTGAGCTTCGAACATAGTATTAGCGTAGACACAATTGCTACAGTACACGCTTTCTTGGCATTTAAATCAAATGCCAATGCCGATACAATGCAGCAATGCTAACAAAAAATATTTTGTATTATGTGTTTTTTAGATAATTTGTTTTTTTATTCTACAAAAGAAAAAATTCTTTCTAGTAGGTATTCACTTTGAGGAAACATTTAGACGATAATCCCCCCTGGAAATAGTGGAGGCGACACCCATGGCGATAGAGGCGTACTTAACAATGCCCGTGTATCTGCCGGACGTAGACCTACTGGTGTATGTACGAAGAATATATTTACAAAAAAGCGAATTTCTCTCTTCAAGTATATCAGGTATTTGAGTATTCTCAGGTATCATTTTTTTCAGTTGACTGAAAGATTATATGCAGTATTGACCATTTGTAGGCGTGAAATTTATCTCCATTTTTTGAAGTCAGCTGGCAAAGTTCGAGGTACTGAGTAATTCTTTTGCGGTCCAGCGCCTCGCATTGACAAAGTAGGTGTTCCGATGTTTCCAGCACCTCTCCACAGAGCCTACATCTCAGGTTACCTTCATAGAGACCTATTTTTTGTAGATGTTCCTTCACTGGTACATGACATATGAGTAACCCGTTATAATTCTGGTTCCTGTTGAGCGTAAGCAGTTGCTGTCTATTTTCTGCACGGTTCGATTGTGAATGCTTTGTCGTGTCTTTGTCCAGGTACATTTCGCCAGTATTTATTGTGTTTCTTTTTGATCCAGTCTGATCCACACCTCTTTGCAGTGCACTTTGGCACTACAAGTACTGGTTCCGTGCCAAGAAATGCTGTAGCTGATCCTTGTTTGGCAATTTTGTCCACTTTGTCATTTCCTAGTACCCCACTATGTCCTGGCACTGAGATCAGTTTGACTGTAATCCGTTCTACCAGAGCCTTGAGTTCTTCAAGGATTTCCCATACTAGTCTTCATGTCACTTTACAGCATTTTAATACCTTCAGTGCCTCCTAACTGTCTGAGACATATAGATCTGTTTGTTTGTGTAAACTCTCCTTAAGGGGCTTAGTCGGGAAAAAGCTTCGGATAGCTGTGTCACTCTCTAGAAAGTTTTTATACAGGCGCGGCTGAATAATTTTGCTCTTGATTATAACTTCACTGGACGTTTTATTCACCGACTTCATTGAGGTGCGATTCCCGATAGAGGTAACACTTCCTGGCTCCATTTGTAGTGACAAAGATACTTATTTAGAAAATTCGTTTTAACCAAATAGTACGGAATAAAAGTTTGAAATTTGCTGAGTATAATTATGAAGATTCATTCTAGAAGACATGTATGAATTTTACCTCGAATTTTACCGATTGATATCATAATTCAGGAGCTAATCACGGTCAAATTTCACTTATATTTACAGTATAAATTTTCCCTACATAAAGTGAAAATTAATTAAAATAGATATACATGTACCCTCTAGTACACTTTCAACTACTGATCCTCCAAATTTGGTGTAATTTGACCAAACCGTATGGAAGAAATAAATTTTGAAAAATTACCTTACAAACACTGGTTCGATTAGCCCTCTTAAGTTTTCACGAATACATTGTAAAACTGCGTATATTTCGGCCTGGAATACTCATGGGATCTCATTAATTCTCTCATGACTCGAGCGAGGGCTGTGACGCATCAGCTCCCCAGAATTTTGCATTCTGAGGAGTCTTAACCTCGCCTCCCCCTTATATTACTATATGGAGTAAGATGGAGTATGTTTAACAGCACTCCCATTGATGTAGTGGGGATCGAGCGCATTGTCCCAGTTATACCAAGCACGGCAGTCTTTGTACCTAGAGGAGCCAATTCTCATACCAACTTAAACTTATTTAAATTCAAATTACTTAACAATTGCCTACAGTGCTTAGTTTAGTTTGTTTGAAGGTGTTGCTTGTATCACTTTAAACCACTATGCCTGGGCTGCATATGTAATTAGGGTCTTACAACCGTGGTATAAAATTATTGCACCATGCTAGACTTGAGCCCTTAGGTTTTGCCACAGATTCGTCTAATTACTATTTTAGGGTAATTTCCGATTGGCGTTTTTTTTTATCAATGTGCTGGTTCCAGGTAAGTCTGGAGCAATCATGATTCCAAGATACATTAACACTCCAGACATTGTTATTTCTTCACCTAGGGGTTTTAGAGGTGTTAGATCCTCCAGGTTTCTTCTCCTGGTGAATGGGATAATGGTGATTATTTGGGGACTTATCTTGAGTTCCTCTTTCTTCACTCATTCCTGAGCGACGCACGTTTAGAACTTTCTGCATTAGTTCCTTGACCGTGATGTTAAATTTACCCCTTACTGTGATGACTATATCAGCATAGCATTGGACGGTAAATCCGTCCACTACAAGACATTACAAGAGAGGGGACAGTACCCCCATTGTCTGATACATCGAATTTTATTTTTAATTTTAAAACAGATACATAGAGTTATTTACTACAATATCATAATTTTGTAAAATATATTATTTTTTTCGTAAAGAAATTGCAAATGTAGCAATGCGTGTTAGAAGTGGTAAAATTCTCATTCACCGGCTATTTTGCTTATCTGTAAATTCAGCAAACAGAATGAAGGAAAAGCTTCGAACAATATTTTATGTAAAAAAACAATATACTTCCTTATATTAGGTATAAGAAAGTGAAAAACGACCCGTAGTTTTGATAATAAATACAACTTACCTTTTTTTTAACGTTTTGAGGCAAATTAAATAAAATGTAATTATTAAAAGTTTATATATTGCTGTCGGGCCTTGTCGGTTGTACAGGATCCGGAAGCTACATGGTATCACGTATTTTTCTTGTAAACTGCTCTAAAAACGTCAGGAGTAAACTTTTCTTTAATGTTTAGTGCTGAATTCAAAAATGTGGTTGAATTTTTTCGGAAGGCGCACACACAGAAATTGCAATAACATAAGTACCGCTGCATAAAATAGTGATTTACATTCTGCAGTAAATACAATTGTAAGGAATTTGTATTAATTGTTTAATAAGTTCACTTGAAGATTCTAATTCAGAAACAGAAACTTACTGACAAGATTTCTTCACTAAGTTATTTACACAATTTCTTTATGATACATTATAGATGTTTTTATTATAGTGTATGTTTTTAATTACATTTTTCAATATTCTCTTCAAACACTGTTATAAATAATAGGCATTTACAAATAGTCAGTTTGATTGATCTGGTAATACTTCCTACTTGACAAAAATATGTCGGTTTGGTCTAGTTATATGCGGAAGTCTTATTTTCCTAGAAAGAAGCGACTTTTGCCAGCAAATTTGCTCCACTAAAATGTATAAAAATATTTTCTCCCAAAATTCTTCTCTAAATAAGATAAAAATGTAGAGTTTCTCAAATAGTAAAAAAAAAAGAATAAAATAAAGTTCTTTTTAATTTTGACAAAATGCAAAACGAAATTTTGCAAATTGTCATTTTATATTAAATGTAAAATGACAATTTGCAAAATTTGGAAAGTAAGTAACTTAATGACTTTTAAAAACATTTACAACTATTTGGATCAGTTATGTACATTAGAAACATCCTTTATCATAAATATTAAATTCTAATAACTGAATATATCAGAAATCGGAATACATAAAAAAAATTACTTCATATGTCACGACGATCCAAAAAAAGTTCCATTATTTGCAACACGAACAGATTTTTCATGATATTTTGTAAGCTAAGAGTAAAAACCGGCTACTAAGGGTTGATTATTAATGAACGGTCTAAATACTTCTACCCAGTAGATTTGAAGTGATTGTTATCAATGAAGGAAATCGAGTCTAGACTTTAGAACAGTACCTTATGCCTCCAGTTTGCGTTTCCTGTAAAATAAATGAAAATAAATAATTTTCTAAGCAAAGTTTGCTGTAAATACGTTAAGTTTCAACAGTGAATACCATGATACATAAATTTTCGCATTTGAAAAAATATACTTGCAGACGCTTCAGGCAAAGATTAACTCGCTGAATTTATCATACCATAGCAAATACTTTCTACCACCTTCATTTTTTATACTAATCAGTATTCGAAAGCTTACTTTCCTCCCCAATATCTTGGTTAGACATCTATCAAATAACATTTTTATAGTAAGGTGTGTAACTAAATAACGCCTACAATTCAAAATAACTTTTAATTACACAATAGTAAAGTTGGCGCATGTCTGTTACTCATAACGACGAATGTATTTCAAACTCTTCAATTATGTGATTTCTTTAATATTTTGTATAAAGTTCAAGAGTTCTTTCTGAATCATGATGTTTAGTTACCATAAACTAGGTAAATATACATACCTATGTTATTTGAAATTCATCCATAGTCGGGTATTTTTGGCCTATTTGACATATTCAATTACTCATTCTTTGATACATAACATAAATTTTGTGATTTTCGTTTGTCTTAACTAGTGCCTATAGTCATATAAAGAATATCAATTTATCTCATTTTGTAAATTATTTTACCTCTATAAAGACTATTTGATTCGATTTCATGCAAAACCTGCATTTAATGTAACAGACAGTAATGGAATAAAAGAAGACTGGTAGACGACAAAGATAGTTGCTCTGTGCTACTGCTGAATTCGCTTAGTGGCACCGAAGCAGTATACATTCAACTCTCTTCCGTATACGTAAACTCTAATTTTCTTATTTTTTATTACATTAAACGCATGTTTTGCATGAAATCGAGTCCAATAGTTTATATACATTTAAAAGTTGGTTTTAGTCACTACACAAAAGTTTCCACAAACTTGCCTTCCAAAAATAAAGTTCTTATAAGTATTTTATATTTTAATAAATACAATCTTAAATATTGCTACTGATGTTTTATAAAACAGTTATGTATATATACATGTTAGCATTGTTTATATGTGTATATATTTATATTTGTATGTTTATATTTGTCGTGTTTATAATATCTCATAAATAAAGCTGTTTTTTTCACAAAACTGTAACATGTTATTTTACAACCTACTACGCATTTTGTAAATTAACTTATTTGCCACATAAAAAACGTCAGCACCTTTGACGGTGGTAAAGGGATCAAAGTCGCCGACGTTTTTTATGTTGCAAATAAGTTGAACATACAAGAAAAATACAAAACTTTATTTATAACCCCATACATGAGAGACACATGTCTCTCTTGTTTCATATCATAAACTCAGAATACACACATAAAACTTATATGGTATCACATAGTATTTATGACAATAACTTTTTTTTGGACAAAAAAAATGATATGCGTCAAAAAGCTATATTTATTTACTACCAAAATTAGTTAGATTCATTTCATTTTTCATTTCTTTGTATGATCAAACAGGAGATAATGTGCGATTCCATATAAGTTTGGTTGTATGTAATTTACAGCCATTTCATTTCATTATCATGTTGACACGGTTCACGTCGTGTTGTTTATTGTCGTGGCATTTAATTTTAAATATTTTGGTTTGATTGCATTTTAATTATCAAAGGACAGAGAACTTAAAATTTGAGTTTAAACTAAAGTGGCTGTTGTAAGAATAATTGAAACTGACTTCTGTTCGTTGCTAATTTCCCAGGTAGCAAGGGTACGTCATAATGACGTCAAAATCTGGTGATTACTGGTCATAAGACGTCAGTGAACCAAAAATTGACGACATAATGACGTCTTATAAATGACGTTAAAATGACGTGCTGCATATCACGTTATATAACACGTCATATTGTCGTCTTTTTTCGGTGCTATTATTATATATCAAAGTCATATACAATATGGAATGAAGCGGCATTTTCGCAAGTGACATATTGCCATCATTACAAGATTACCTGTATTTTTTTTAACAGTTTCCAAAGAGAATAATCAAAGGCATGCAAAAATATTGTTTTTAGTTTGTTTTTGCGCAAAAGCAAAACATTTGCCTATATAATTTTTGCACAAATATTTTATTACTTCTAGGAACATTTTTAATATTTACACGTCACAGCCATTCATCATATAATTTTTGTGATATAAATTTCGTACCCTATATCCCATTGAATTCAAAAGTACCGCTATATAACCAGACATGAACGCAACTACGTTCGAAGTTCTGAACAACGTGATTAATATTAACCAATCGATGTAGGTACAGCTTATGCGCGCGCAGTCCATCTTACCACAGACCACTGTGAATTCCCAGGCGTTTACGACATTTTCTGTTCTGTGTTTACTCTGGCCTATTAGTGAAATATATGGCAAATGTGTTGTTTTGACGTTTAACGAAAATTCTGTAGCAATACCTATTATTCACAGTTTAGTATATGATAGTAAGATAGAATAAACATTTATTTTTTTGAATATGTAGTATGTTATATAAACATAAATTTTATATAGTAATATATTTTTTCAATATATGTATAAACTAAATACTAATAATTTTATCTGTATTACTGAAAACCTGGAAGGGGAGTACCAAATATAACCCGAAAAAGACATCAAAATAACGTCTAACTAATGGCGTGAAATTAACGTCAAGTAATCAACGTCATCGGTCCAAGACATTAGGAGGATATTTTCGCGTCATATTTACGTCATTCAACTAGTCATTTCTCGTCACTCGGTGACCATTTTTTTCACGTCATTTTCACGTGCTCTTGCTACCTGGGTTATTGGTGAAATGTAAAAGTTTCCAACATGATTACTTGTGGTTCGTGTAGTGGAACGATAAGCAGAAATAAACCTAGCTTTTTTATGCTATCTGCAAAAAGCAAGTTCATGCTACGTGTATCACCGAAGCATCTGATATAGTCCACCTACTAAACAGTGTTAAAGAACTCTCCTGAAAATGCGTTGAATACACGGGTAACTCTATGGCTATTAATCAGGCCGATCTATGTAAGCTATTTAATGAAAAGGTTGAGAGTGTGTTATCTGTTTTTAATGATAAGGTAACGTCTCTGAAATCTGATTTACATAATTCTGCAAAAGAAAATCTGCTTGTGTGTCAGTCTCGATATTCTGATGTTCTCAAAAATAAAACACAACCAGCTGTTATTATTAAACCTAAAGACACTGCGTAACCGTTCTCTCAGACAAAGTTAGATGCAATGGGTAGCATTGATCCTATTGAATCGAATATTCAGCTATCAAAATATAAAGTGTCAAAAATGGAGGTTTTATGATAGGATGTAAAAACAAGGAGGACAATGGAAAGTTTAAGGCAATGGTTGAAGAGAAATTATCTGACTCATATGAGATTCTGGAAATTAATGGTATTAACAGCAGGATACGCATTGTTGGATTGTCCGAAAATTATCAGAAAGATCAACTGGTTAACTACGTAAAGAAATGCAACTCTGATTTGTTTTTAAGTAATTCATAATGTTATATGTGTCAATTTCTAATATTGACTGGAGCTTTTTGTCAACTTTTACTAATGTTGAGGATGCTAGTACCTATTTCTATGGTAAGTTATACAGCACTTTTGATCTTTGTGTTCCTAAATTTACTTTAAATTGTAAGAAACGTTATCCCCCATGGTTTACCTATGAAATTATAGAAAATATCAAAAGTAAAGCAAATCTCTTGCTTCAACATAAAAATAATAATGACCTAACTGAACTCGACGACTTCAAAAATTTTAGAGCTAAAATGAAATCGGATTTGATATCTCATACAAGAATTACACTCATTCAGCTGAAAATAGCATTAAGCATTATCCAAATAAATTCTGGGCTTTTAAAAAAATAAAAAAAGGATCTACTAGCATATCTAATAACATGTTTTATAATGATCAATTACTTGAAAACTCTGAAGATATTTTAAACTCTTATGCCGATTTTTTTAGTAAATCTTTTTCGCCTATATCTGATACAACCTTGAGTAATGGAGAGTCTATGTTTAGTTCACATTTTCCATATTTGTGAATTTGACAAAAATGAAGTTTTTTCGCATTGAAACAAATTAAACCCCAAATGACAACTGGTCTGGATGCAGTGCCTGCTTTTACTCTATAAGGGACTGTGCCTGCATTCTTGCTTCACCACTTAAAATCTTGTTTAATTTGTGTCTGGAAACTTGTACCTTTCCTGAAATCTGGAAATATTCCAAAATTTGTCCCGTATATAAAAAAGGTGACAGACTCGTTTACACAAATTTTCGTCCAATCTCCATACTGTGTAATTTTTGTAAAGCTCTTGAATTTTTATTGCATAGTAATATCTACCGCAACATTAGTACCAGACTCTCTCCTTACCAACACGGTTTCATGAAAGGTCGATCCACCACAACCAACCTAGTGTGTATCACGCAATTCATTGCTGATTATCTACACAAATTTCTCCAAGGCATTCGACAGACTCAATCATGGGATATTACTTAATAAGCTTAAAATGTTTGCTCTTTCTGACGCACTACTAACGCTTTTTGTATCTTATTTATCTAATAGAAAGCAATATGTAGTTTTCAATGGGTTCAGGTCTGTCGAGTACCTTGCAACATCAGGTGTTCCGCAGGGATCTGTACTTGGGCCACTGTTATTTAACATATTCATCAATGACATAGTTGATCAGTTGGATGTCAAGTGTCTTCTTTATGTGGATGACTTAAAAAATTTTGGCGCAGTTCGAGGCATGAGCGACTGTGAACTAATACAATACAACTAAGATAAAATTTCGAACTGGCGTCAGTTAAAAAACTTACCCCTCAATCCTCTAAAATGCAATGTAATGTCTTACACGTTAAAGTCGGTTACCTACTCTGACTTTTGAATATAAACTGAATAAGTAATGTAGTGATTTTAGAGCGCCCTAATAACTTTTGTGATCTTGGTGTAACTTTTGATAGTAAACTCTTCTTCGTAAATCATATTGAAACCATGGTATCTGCGGCATACAAAACTTATGGATTTATAGTCCGTTGTAGTCCTGACTTTGCGGATACGAATACCCTAAACATACTTTATAATTGTTTCGTTAGATCAAAACTTGAATACGCTGCGATTGTATGGTATCCACACTATAATGTACATACTGAAAATCTGGAATCCGTTCAGCGTAGATTACTTAAATTACTTAGCTTCAAATCTGACGAAGTATACCCGCCTATCAGTTTTCCACAACAAGAATTGCTTGATAGACATTCAATGTCCAGTCTTAAGCACAGACGTGAGTATCAGTCGCAGGTATTTCTGTATAAAATAATAAATCATAAAATAGACTGTCAAAACATTACTGAACAATTAAATTTTCATATTCCTAGCACATCCTCACGTGAAAATAAAACTTTTTATCTCTCCACCGCACGCACAAACATACTTCACCATTCTGCCATATATACAGTGTGCAATAATAACAATTTGCTTGGTAATAAATTGAATATATTTTTTTGTCGCCTTAATGACATTCGATCTATTTATTTGAAATAAGCGACTTGTTTTTCAGTTTACATTTTTTTTTATTCTTTCTTGTCGCCAATGTGCTTTAATTCAACATTTTACTTTGCTGTTTCTTTTTGCTTTCACGCATACATACTTTTAATTATGTATATTCTCTCTTGTCACTAGTTTTCTTACCGTCCTGTTCTGTAGTTGGGTTTTTACCTGTAGAACAGTGTATATATAAATAAATAAATAAATAAATAAAATTAATAGTTGAAAAAAATATTGTTATATATTTTTTTTCACCAATTTTAGAAATTGATTTACTTGGCGATTCTAAACAACTCGTCTTGATATTTTTTTTTTGATACGATTAAAAACAAAAACCGTTTTATTTTTCAATTGTTTTGGCGAAATTGTTTATTTTTTGTTTATTCGTTCTTTTGGGATGATTCCAAACAATTTTTCTTAATAAATTTTTTCGATAAAAAAATGCCTAAGTAATATGTTTTTCGCATATTTTGCGTTTATTTTTAACCATAGTAAGCTAGTTTTTTACAAAGGCAAAAATGTAGTTTACTCATTTAATAAAGCTTTATAAACTTCATATACAGTGTATATTCGTGTCCGAAATAGTCAGTTTTGAACAAGTTTTAAGATATTTTATTGAGTGAAAACGACAATTATGAAAAATTGATTGAATTCCGTGTTTACATTGAAAATTGAGGTTATGCTTTTAAATGTTAATTTTGGTTTGAACATTAACTACTAATTATAAAAAAAGAAATAGTCAGGCGTAGATAAAAATAATATATCTTAAAACTTGCTCAAAACTAAATATTTCAGACACGAAAGCCTGTATTTACATACATGTACACTGCGTTATTTAATTCGAACCAACTGGACCCAAAATGGCGGACGATATTACCCGTCTAATACAGCGCCCGCTACTATTGGGGGACATTTTCTCAAGGTCGAGCAATACCAATCGGAGATCCAGATTTATATTAAGAAATTCCTGGTGTTCACATAGTACAAGTACAATTTATTAATGTGAAACTATCAGACAAATAAATAACTAACTTCACCACAAACAATCTTCAATTAAAACTTTAATGAAAACTTGAACAGAAACTTGAACCAAAACTTGAATATAAACTTGGATAATATCAAGCAGGTTTAAACAATATTCGCAGCTATTTTAGTGGAGATGTGATTTTCCACCAAAATAACCAGTCATTTGGTTAGTTTGTATTATCTAACAACGGCGGTTCTTCGATAGGGTCATTTGGTCAATGACCTCCCACATACAAATATAAAAATAGAGCTATGCATTTTCTGAAGTTTAAAAATATATAATATATATATTCTTAATATTCTTAAAAAATATATTAAAGTTTCTAGTTCATTCTATGCTCAATAGTATTGTGCATAGAATGAACTAGAAACTTTAATATATCGTTTAAGAATATTAAAAAAAAAAAAAAAAATATATATATATATATATATATATATATATATATATATATATATATATATATATATATATATATATATATATATATATATATATATATATTATATATTTTTAAACTTCAGAAAATTAATAGCTCTATTTTTTTATTTGTATGTGGGAGGTCATTGACCAAATGACCCTATAGAAGAACCGCCGTTGTTATCTAACTGCTTTATAAACTAACCCAGTAACTACTTTAACCGTAAAATATATACCATATGTGTATTAACTAAAGTATTACACATAGTACATTGAAGGACTAAAATTTGGCATCGTATCACGCGCAGTATGCAAATAGGGTTACCCCTATTCATGTCTCTATGCACTGTTGACCGACCGCACTATTGACAGAGACAAGGGAGTCTCTGCTATTGAGGTCCTTTAGGGGTCTTGCCGCACGGTAACTATGGAAAATGAATTCGCTGACCAGCGAGCGGTTTTCTGCCTCTGAATTGCATTAGGTATATTTTCGCGACATGCCGGCGGTTACATATGAGCGGTAAGTAGCGGTGTGACCCCTACCATGCAAAAACCAATAAAACAGTAAACATGTGTCGCGAAAACATAATGGTTATTAAATCGTGGGTAGACATTAGAAATATAACCTATTCAGTTTGTTTTAAATGTTTTGCTAGATTCACAAGAGGCAAATAATACTTAATGGCTCTGTTTATCATAATTCAAGAGAAATCGTTAGACACTGTAGCGCTGATGATGCTACGAATTAAAACATGAAATCAGAAGAAGTTTTTATATTAACGAAAACAAAACTAGTATGAAAAATTACAATTAGCGTGAAGATACGTAATGAGTATCTGTTGATAGGTTTGATAAGACTATATGTTTGTGCGCGTCAATATCCTTTTGGCTTGATGACGGTCTCGAATGCTAGGGCCAGGCAGGACTATTGCCTTTTTACCCTAGTCATCGCTGTAGACCTGGACCGGCCTCGTGCAGGGCGGGTTAGCTTCCTTTACTAACTGGGGCCGTTACAAATGTGAGCGGTGCCAAAGATTTCGGCCAACCTCCCTGGGTCCTGGCTGATGAACCCTGCTGGCTAGGGCTTCTTCTGGCGCTCTTCTGTCTTCATCTTCTTTCTTCGCCAGCTTGTCACCCCCGGGGGTAGTCATCTGTCTGTCAGGGACTGTGCGGATATTTTTGACTTGGGATTGACTGCCGGTACACAAAGTGTCAATTGACACATTGTAGTCTGGATCATCGGACAACGTGAGGATGAACTATGTAGCTCTAGGAGGTGAAGGCCTAAGTGCTTTCTTAGCACTTTGGTCTTTCACGGAGCCAGGGGGACAACGGACACTGGTCGGCTTACTGACCGATACCCGCAAGATTTGTGGGAAGGTGGTTGGTTATGTCATGTCTTTTCCGTGGTTTGGTCCATCTGTAAGGAAAGGATTAGTTATACTCACCCGTTATCCAGTAACTGTACTTTCGGCCTCTTATGCCTCGGCGCATCGGCCGGATCATAGGAGGTGGCCTCCCTGATCAGCGGGTTCCTGTGCTCCTCAGCTAAGGTGTACAGTTTCTTCGCTCTATCCCGGATGATTTCGGTGACTGGTGTGTACTCCAGGTCCCTGAAGATGTCAGCGTTTCTAACGTACCATGGTGCGCTCACCGCCGTCCTGATTGCCACGTTCTCCACGGCTTGGATCTTCTTCAGATAGATCTTCGCTTGGTATCCCCATGCTACAGAGGCGTAGGTAAGCTGTGGTCTGATGAGGGCTTTGACTAGCAGAAGCTTGTTCCTCAGACTGAGCCTGCTCTGGTTCCCTACCATTAGGTAGATCAGAGCTCTCGTTCGCTTGGCCTTTACCACGATGACTTCGGTGTTCTGTCACCATGTCAGGCCTTTGCCCATGATTACGCCAAGGTATTTGACGGAATCGTGCCATTGGATATCTTCACCAAACATGGAAACGTGTCCTGTGGGGGTTTCCTTGCGTCCTTACCTGAAGAGAATCGTCTGGCTTTTCTCCGCGTTGACTGCGACTTTCCACTTGATACACAATTCTTTCAGAAGAGAGGCTGCCTCTTGGAGTCTTCTGGTGGCTGTTCTCGCTCTCCAGGATCTAGCCGTGAGGGCCATGTCGTCCGCGTAGAGTGCCATAGCGGTGCCTTCGGCCCTTGAAGACAGCGAACAGATGGGGTGACAGCACAGAGCCTTGGGGGACTCCGGCTTCCATCGGTCGATAAGTGGACACACAGTCCCTGATCTTCACTCGCATCTGTCTTCCATGCAAGTACGATCTAACTAGTTTGACGAGTGCAATGGGATAACCCATACTCATCATTTTAGCTAGTAGACCATCGTGCCAGACCCTGTCGAAATCCTTCGCAACGTCCAGGAGAAGTGCCGCCGTGACCTGTCTTTGGTTGAAACCTTTAGTGACTTCTTCGGTGATCCTGAGCACTTGGAGTTCCGTACTGTGTCATGTCCTGTACGCGAACTGTTCATCCGGGTTGATTTGGAGCTCTTCGGTTTTTTCTTCTATTCTTCTTAAGATGACGCACTCGGCTACCTTGCTCACAGCTGAGAGTAGGCTGATGAGCCTGTAAGAGGAAGGAAAGATTAGATCCTTACCTGGCTTCGGGATGACTATGACGTCGGCCTTCTTCCACCTGTCCGGAAAGTATCTCAGCCTCAAGATCCCATTGATGATATTCACCAGGGCTGCCACCCCTTTCCTGGGTAGCTTCTTGAGGGCGATATTTCCAATCCTGTCAGATCCAGGAGCTTTCCTCGGCTTTAAGCTCCTAATAATCTCCTTGATCTCCTTTGGAGTGGTGGGGCGGATGTGATCGTCGTCTAGTAGGCGGAGCATCTGACGCACTCTGCGTTCCACGCTGTCAACCCAGTCCTTATCCTCATCATCGAGTTGGTTCTCCTTACACTGCAGTTCCAAGCTGTCCGCGAATGCTTCGGCTTTTTCCTGGCGAGTGTAGACAATCCCATTTTCTCCATGGATTGGGGGCATCGGTTTCGGCCTGTTCCGCAGAGCACGCTGGGTGTTCCAGATGCTCCTGTCCTGTGGGTCCAGCGATTCCAGGTGACGCTGCCATACTTCTTGACGGTGTTCCTGGAGGGCAGCTTTGACTCTCCTGTTCAGCGTATTATACGCGTGTCTATCCGCTGTGAGTCTAGTCCTCTGGGCCATTTTCTTCGTCCTACGTCTATCCCGAATCAGCTGCCTGAGGTCCTCCGTGAGGTTTGCCATCGGCGCTGGTGCCCTTCTGGTCTCCATCTCTGTGGTGCTTTCCTCCATCGCTTCCTGGATCTGGTTTTCCAGGGAGGTAATGGCCCTCTCCACATCTTCCTCGGATTTGATCCTGGGAATGTGTGCAATGTTCCTTTGCAATGCTGCGCGGAACAATTCCCAGTCTGTCCTCCTTTAGACAAAGGTTCCAGTGTCCACATCCTCCTCTCCTAGGTCCAAGAAGATCAGGTTATGCTCGGTGGAACCTTCCGTCCTGGTAAAGATTTCCGCATTGAGGGTCATCTCCTTCATTATAGCGATGTCCAGCATGTCAGGTCGGTGGATCCCGTTGTCGTGCGTCGGCTCGTCCGGTCCTAGTACCTGCATGTTGCCAGCGTGTCGTACCAGGAACTGCAGCAGATCTCGTCCTTGAGTGTTGGTGACATCTGCTGTTCTATTCCTGTGACTTGGCGTTCAGATCCCCTATGGCAAGCACCTGAGTCCGGTTCTGGAATATTGCATCCAGGTCCGTGTCCAGGATCCGGCGTCGGGGAGGCTGATAACAGGATACCACTTGGATGTCGCCGTTTCGTGCCGTTGACACTACTACGGCGGTGGCTCCTAGGTCTTCCGTGTCCGGTAGCACGATTGGGTGGTGGTCTATCGTCTTCTTCACCAGCAGGGCTACTCCTCTCATAGGCCTTGGTCCAGCGTAGTCATTCCTATAGACATGGTAGCCAGTAAAGTTGGCTGGTTTCAGCGGCGTCATCTTCGTTTCTTGTAGTGCCAACACGTCAATGTCGAACCTTCAAGTTTTCTTCTTTGTAGCCCGTTGACATTCCATGGAGCAATCTGCAAGAAGTTTGGCTTCACCTGTAAAGACATTAAAAATTAGTGAATGATGGCATTTGTGCAAAAAATGCGCTCATTGCTGAGCACATTTGTTGCATTTGACGCAGCACCGCAGTTGAGGTTTTAGGCCTCAGCGGGTGCCTGTTGTTTCTTGGCAGGGCCGATACCTTTCCCTGCCTTGTTACCTTGAGCTACTTTTGCGTAGCTCAGTCCTCCGGTGGTGGTTTTCCTGGCCTCCGGTTGTGTCCTTGGTGCCCGCTTCTGAGGGGGAGGGGCCGGCTGGCTTCTTGGGGTACTTTGGGCACCCCTTGTAACTGGCAGGGTGCGCTCCCTCGCAGTTAGCGCACTTCGCCGGCGTCTCTCTTGCCTACTTGCAATCTTTAGAGTGGTGAGATCCTCCATACTTGACACATTTGGCTTCGGCAGTGCACCTTCCTTGGGCGTGTCCGAACCTCCGACAGCGGTGGCATTGTGATACCTCCTGTTGTGCCCGCTGTCGCTCCATCCGCACCACCAGGGAGCAGCATCGGTTAACGTTAAGGATGGCCTCTTGATCCTTAGATACTAATATTAGTACCAGCGGCATCTGGGACTTGGTCCTCCTACTTGTCTTCCGTTGCACCGAAGTCGGAGCGAAGTCTTGTTCGATGAGATCCATCTTGATGTCATCGTTTCCTACACCGTTCGGAATCCCTCGCATTACCATTCTAAGCTCCTCGGGCAGCGAGTACGTATGGTACTCGTGCTTCTCGGTCGTCAGCAGTCGCGTGAGCCTGTGGAAGTCCTCGGTGCTGCTTGGCTCGATGGAGATTCCTTGTCCTGTCAACTTCGCCTTGGTGTAATTTTTTCTATTGTCCTTGAGCCGCGAGCTTACGTGGCTCCATGTCTCCTTATTTCTCAGAATGACCGGAAGTATTCTGGGAACTTTGGAGGCCTGAGCTCCTACAGCTGTCGGCTCCTTCTCCTGTGGTGCGCTCTCTTGCGGCGTTATCTCTGGCGCAGCTGGAGTCGTTGTCGTTGTCGCTCTCCTGGAGTCCTTCTCGGAGTCCGACACGCTGCTGCTACGCGCCGTCTTTTTTTCTCTTCGGCGCTGGTCCAATTTCCCTGGCCTCGTTCTCCTGGTTTCGCCGTGGTCCTCTTCCATTGGTATGTTGGCTCCTCTCCTTGCGTCCTCTTGATCCCGATGTGCAAGGGCTGCTAGCAGCCTACTAATCTGCTTCGCAGCCTCCTTTTATTGGGTTTCGAACCTAGACGCCTGTTTGTCCATCGCTTCTCAGATTGCTTTGACTTCGCCCAGGAGTTCTTCCAGTTGAAGTTTTAGCCTTCTGTTTTTCCTCTCTTAGACTTTGCATTTAATCGCTTTCCTACAAGCCTTGGTAGAGCTGGCTTCAGAGGACGTGGAATTTTCCTCGCTGTCAGACATTCTGTCCTCCACAGAATGAGTTACCTGGCTGGCTATTTTCTGTTTTCTGAAAGAAATCTTAATTAGTAGTACCTGGAAAAAGAAAAAATTTTAATTAATGAACCTATTGTTCTGAAAAGAACACGAATTCTTTTTGTATTTTGTTCTAAAAAGAACAGCTTTCGAATTCTTTTGGTATTTGTTCTGAAAAGAACAACTTTCTTTTCTGAGTGCTGTTACCCTAAAAAGAGCACGTGGCTTCTTAGTTCGCTTCGCTTCTCAATGCTGCGCTCTCACAAGTAGACCGTACACTTCGACTGCTCGTTGAACTGTGCTGTTCGTTATATGTTTGTGTTAGTCAGGTAAGGATATTTATGTGAAAGGGTTGAAAGCGATGAACGAAAATTCTTTACTTTATTGCAGTCAATGAATACCTTGTTGAATTGCGGACTATTCCAAAATTGAATTTAAAAGTGTCATTATTAGAAAATACCGATTGTAAACTTAAATAATTATCTATTATGTAGTTCCAGAAAGATTAAGTTAAGTTTGTAGTTTCTAAACAGAACTGGAAGTGTAAAATATTGGAAAACACCAACCGTAGACTTAAATAAGTCTTTATTGTCGTATTTCAAGAATGCTCATTTGTTGTGAAATTCCAATTATAAAAATAAGCAATATTATTATCGCCTTTCAGGCAGGTCCACTACAGACACTTAAGAGAAATAACCAAAGAAAGATTAATATTTTTACTCTTTAACAATACATTTTCCGTTTCCAAGTCGACAGTCAGCAACACGTCATTTTAACTGTAATTTATCTCTATTTCGACTTGTATTTATATCGCGAACCTCCCGTCTAGCTACCCTTGTGGTAAGCTATCGCTGTCACCATTGTAACAGTTTGTTTCTTAATCCCATCTGTGCCATTATTGTAACAAAATTTACTCAATATTCTACAGAATAAAGGATAAAAGTTGCTGCCACCACCCCCTGAGACTGCAAGGGGAACAGACATACTAGCAGCGCCAGCTCTTTCAAAGACTGGATTCGTAGCCCTAGGAATGTCTAGGATAGAACTCTCGACAGAGAATTAGTAAGACACACAGGTTTCATAAAATAATACGTATAATAAAAGAAAAATCTAAATTACCCACATATCACAATAAATTTTCCAATACTCAATTTAAAAAAAAATAGAAAACCTTTATAAATTATAAAATAAACTCTTGGAGAGGAGGAGAGAGTACTCAACACTATTAAAATAAAATATTAAAATATTTCTTCAGCTGCAAGTTACCAAAATAGTTGGATCTCACCAAATTCTGCCATCTCTACCATTGGCACACACATAAATTTATAAGATACTTATGCAATAATTTACCAACAAAATTTCTAGAGTTATAGCCGAAAATAAGTAAAATAATTTAAATTTATACCAGTGGCGGTCGGTCCATGGAAGCAAAGGAAGCAGTGCTTCCCCTGGGATTATTTAAAAAAACACATAAATAGAACCTAATTATTATTTATCACATATATTAATCATTAAAATTTACTTTTACCCAATTTCAATAGATACGGCCCTGCTTTTATGCAGCTGAGATAATGTTGCACGCTAAAACCGTAACGATGACGCACTCGATTAATCGAGCCAACACGAACTCGCGCAACTTCGATATATGTAAGCAGAGACAACTGTCTCTGGTAAGTACGTAACTTATTGAAATGCATCCCATCCCACTTCATAATCTTGATATCTGAGCTGTATAGCATCGTAATACGTTTTATTTTATAGATTTTAATCTCGATTTTAATATCGATTTTAATATTATACTTAATATTAATCTTCCTAGTATTATTCTCAGCTTTTGTACTATATTTGTAAAAACTTTTTTGGTGTTTCCAAACCTGTGGTGCGGCGACAAGTGATTTTTAAAACGTTGAATATTAGTGCGCGTGTACGCAGATTTAGAATTACTTATTAAATTTGGAAGCTGGTTCTAGCACTGTGGAAAATATTATTTGCGTTTGTCTGGTGTGCAATTTGTTGAAAAGGGGATTTTCAACATATTCGTTTCAAGATAAACTGGATATTATTAGAAATGGGAAACCAACACCTGATTTAAAATTCTTAAAAACGAAAGTTAAATCATGCTATAGGTACTTTAATATTGAAGTGTACAGTGCTAATCAGTAGTTAAGGGGTTGTGAAAATTTGTGTAAATTGTTTTGTTGGCCATGTGTACTGTTCACAAATGAAAAAGGTGTTTGGAATAAAAATGGCTTTTCAGATTTAAACAACATTCACAAAGTGACAAAAAGGCATGGTAAGTGTGAAACTCATTTGGGAGCGGTGCTAAAAGAATAAACATTTGGAAAATCACGAATTGAGCATTCATTAGATCAGCAGTTGAAAGAAAGTGTTAAAAGGACTTATTGATATTGTTTGTTTTCTCGGCGAAAATGAACTTAGTTTTAGAGGTCATACTGAATCTCGAAGCGTTGCTAATAGGGGCAATTTTATCAATTTAGTTGATTTATTAGCAAAATACGATACAATTTTAAGTAACCATCTGGAACACTCCACGATATTTCGCGGTACATCAAATCATATTCAAAATGATTTGATTCAGTCGATAAGCAATATTGTTTTAGAAAAGATCAAGCAAGAAATAAAAAAGCTCCTTTTGTTGCAGTTATGTTAGATGAAACAACCGATATTACGAATATTAGTCAGTTGTCAATCGTAGTACGCTACATAAATCCAAATGGGAAATTCCAAGAGCGCTTTTTAGGATTTTTAGACGTAGCAACGCCATGAACGGCCGCAGCTTTATATACTATAGTTTGTCAGATAGTCGATGATCTACAGTGTGGTGCCAAACTTATCGCCCAAAGTTATGATGGGGCCGCTGTAATGGCTGGTGAATTGGAGGGCCTGCAGGCCAAAGTAAAAGAGACTTTTCAGAATGCAATATTTGTACATTGTTTTGCGCATCGATTAAATTTAGTTCTAGCTCAATCTGCAGCGTGTCTTAAAGAGTGCAAAGTGTTTTTTTTCAAGTATTAGTGGAATGGCTGCCTTTTTTTCAAAATCATCAAAACGGACACGAGAATAAAAACTTTTTCAAGAAATTTAACGAGTGAAGAGCGGCTTTCAAAATTGTCCCTGTTAACAACAGAAAGTGACTTTGTGAAGATGTCAAAAAATTCAAACTTTTACGACGAAGTTATTTCCGACATCGCAAAAAAGGAGAGGCGGATTAAACTACATTGTAAATAGGTAGGTATGTGCATGTTAACTACTTAACAAACTCTCTATTTCGCTGCGGGTTCAATCCTCGCCACCGGCGCTGGCAATGTCGGTGGATATGGTTGTGTGTCTGCGTTTTTTTTCATAAGTGTAACCCTCGCCCGTGCAGCTTCCGCTTTGGAATCGGGGGTTGTCTAATTTTTGTGGTGTTTTTATGTTTTATGTTTATTGAGGAGTGGCGGTCCTACAAGTGTACTTTTTTCTAGATGTCATAACTTTGCAGCTTTCGACATTTGTTTTAAAATTAGTATACGGAAGCCACGTCCCTTTTCTTAAAATAATTTTTGCCTCGCTTCACTCGGGGCCTCGCGCTACCCATCACTCTATATCACAAACTGCTTCCCCTGTATCAAAACTCACCGCACGCCTCTGATTTCTACCCCAAGTATGTACTATGTAGTATACATAATTTTAGGTCCGCCCTAACTCGTCCACATTCGACTCTCTAATAGCCAAAATAATTAATTATAATAATTACAAATTTCATAATTTTCTACACTTCGACGTCTCTTGGATCGTATGTTCACCGGCCGACACTCCACTTTCGATTCTCCCTTTTACCCGCCGGCTTTAGCAAAACCGTTTTCTTAGAGTCAGCAAATTCATATACGATATAGATGGTGTGTTACAGTAAGCATACTTATACAGGGCGTATTACAATAAGCTACTTGTACAGGGTGTATTACATTTATATGTATATATTTGGACAATTATTTGATTTACGATTTTGAAGCTCTTTAGGTTATGTTTTAGTGTCAAGTCAAATAAGGATAGAGATACATACCACTGCTAACAGAGATCTTGTATAACTCTGACTGCTAACCTATACCTCGAGACCTAGGGTATGTCGCGATATCACATTTGAACTAAAATTCGTGACGTGTCTACTTACTCCCCTATGTTACCGTTCTCGTGAATATGATACGGTAACAAAATAATACATATCTGATATCATTAATCGCCCGCTATGTCGCGAAAATATACCTATTCTTTAACCCTTCTGAGGTTTATATTAAAACGTTAACATTTAAGAGACCCCATGTGTAATAATTCAATAAGTGCACACTGTATATACATATATTCTATGGAATTAATCATAAGGGTTTAATTTTTACTTGGCGGTGATTCTGAACGGCTGGATGCACGCTCAATGTTGATTCGGAACATGCCCTTAATAATTATATCGGCAGGTTATGAAGATAACCTAACTTATTTTACACTTCTTGTGCGGTGATTAGGACGAGGGGTGTTGATTGTGGACGGTAAACGCTCGAAGTGCTCTGACAGAGACGGACGGCACTGACAGCACTACCAAAAACTCTTTGGCACTACTCTTGCGTTGCTGCACCACAGATTCCACACCAGACCACAGGTTCTCTCTAACCTGTGGCTGCACTTAGCAAGTTTGTTAATTAGTGCAAGCAAATAGGTATTTACATTTAAGAAATGTATTCAAGACGCGGAAAATATAATAAGAAGAACAAACACTTTCACAAGGGATCCAAATTTCAAAATAGAACATTTCATCGTAAAAAAGAGTACAGACATCAAGATCAACTCACAGAAGTCGAGGTGGGAATAACGGAATTTGTTAGTAATTTGGAAGGCTTTTCTGGTATAATAAAAGCAAGATATTCAGATTTCCATGTTAATGAAATTAATTTAGATGGCAGCGTTGCTAAGTTGACTAATATTCGTGTTCCTAAAGATTTCATTTCTAAAGTTGAAAAATTTGATTACAAAGAAGTCATAATAAGTCCCTTAGATCTCTTGCCACAAGAAAAGTGGGACGCAATTAAGAATCTCTTAAATTCCGAAAATGATGACAAAGTTAATTTAGAAGCAGACAACTTAAGTAAAGAAGACAGAATTAAAATTCATGATTGCATTAAAAGTCATTTTGGACAAAAAGTAGTTGCTTCTACAGTTATGGTAGAGGAAAAAAAATATATGCAATTCAAGAAATTTAATAAAGCAGGTAAATATGTATTTTATAATATATTGAATGCCACAGAAATAGAACATTTTCAAAATGATTTTGTATTTTACATGTTTTAACGGAATGTTAATGGTATCTAGATTGTGTCCTAATTAGTATTTATCACAGATTTACCTGCCTCTTTTTACCTATAAGCAGCGCAGGCATGCATATCCTAAGTTTTATATAGCAAAAAATAGTTACATAAGTAACATGTAGAGTATCAAAATTAATTGAAAATTAACTGAAAATGACAGATCGTAAGTAATATAAGTATCAAAGCTAGGGCGATTGGGTTTGGCATGGATGATGTGACATGCTGAGTATGTCACTAGCATAGACTTGTATACATATTGACATATACATCCAATAAGATTGTATCTAAAAAATACCAACTTTTGTCTTATTGAAAATTGAAATCCACAAATTGTGATAATTTATTGTGTACATTTATAGTAAGATTAAGATTTAAGCAATACAAATTAACTTTTTACACCAAAATATTGCAAAATATTATACAAACTATACATTAGACATCTAATAATCATAACTATCCTAAAACATTATTGTTCGGAAGATCTGGACAGAATGGTAACATCCAAACACAGTAAAAATTAATAACAATAATAATAATAAAACAGAACATGAGAAAAAAAGAGAATCATTCACTTACAGTGAGAATTAAAAACAAAATTCTATTTCTTATCTACGTTAGTAAATGAAAATAAAATTAAAACAATTAATTGTATTTGATAGAGAACATTTTATGTTTTTCTTAAACTGACTGATGGATAAAACTAAGTGAACTATAACTTTATTTAACAAAATAGATGCCAAATAAGAAAAACTCCCCTCATATTTTATAGTCAAATGTTGAGGAACTGTGAACGCATTTGACCTTACATTGACTATGTGAATATCAGACCGTTTAATAAGATTATACAGTAATAGGAATATCACGCGGTCGGTTCGAAAAGTATTGAAACGTAACAAATTTCATCCGTATAAAATGCAGATTCATCAAGAGCTTTGTGATGATTATCCTGATCGGCGAATTGAGTTGTGAATTAATGACAAACGATTTATCGCTACGCCTCAATTTGTGAAAAACATTTGTTTTAGTGATGAATGTACCTTCTATTTTAATGGGCGAGTTAATAAACATAACTGCCGTTATTGAAGTGATGAAAATCCGCATGTTTTCAGAGAAGAGCATATGCAGTATCTTGAGAAAATAAATATATGGGCAGGTATATTAGGGGATGCCATTATCGGCCCATATTCATTGACGGAAATTTAAATGATAATATTTATGCTGAGATGCTGGAACCATCGAACCAATAATAGTACATAAGCTGGAAAACCAGAAAGACGCTCACAGGAATCTTGCATTAACTGAGAATTTGCTGCATTTTTATTTATTTATTTTCATATACGTATTCTATAGGCAGAACCCAATTACAGGATACAATAACACTTAAATAATTTTAAGTAACAAAAAGCAAAATATAGAAAATCTAGCAACAATTAGAGTGAAACAATATAAATATTACAAAGGAAATGAAATAATAAACATTAATGTAATACATAATAATAAATTAACTACCAATACGTTATACTTTGCCAATTAAAATATTGCTATTCAACAATAATAATATAACAATACACAAGAGCAATAAAAATAAATATAAATTATATGAAACTATACGGATTAAAATATTGTGCCATTCACGCATTAAGTACAACTTTTTTAATTTTGTTAATGGTACACGAAAAAATATCAATATTATCCTCCATGTTGCAATAGTTTGAGATCATTTGATATGCAGGGGATGCTATCATAATATTGGTATTATCAGTGGAAAATTTAAAAATGTGGTTGTGACATGATGATATTCTTGGAACTTTAAAATTAATTTGGTTTAATATCCATATACACTACTAAATTATTAACCACCTAAACAAAAAAATGATCAATTGTGCCGCCCTACATTTTGCAAGCTCGGATAGATTGAGACGTGCAAGTAAAATGTTGTTTTGAATGCCTCTTTCCCGATATTCACCATCAAGTAAGTACAATGCTGATTTTACAAATCGTCGCTGTATTTTTTCTAAAGATCAAATATGTATATTATAAATGGGACTCCACGCTATTGATGCATATTCCAACCGCGATCTAACAAATGAAACATAAAGCACTCTAAGCGTATGCAAGCTACTAAACTGCTTTGAATTGCGTACGCGCCAATATTCTTGGCTTGACGATGACCTTGGATGGCAGGGGTCGGAAGTTTTACTTTCCTTTATCCTATCGCATCGCTGTAGGCCTAGACCAACATCGTAAGGGGCGGACCAGCTCCACCGGCAACCCCGTCCGCTGATGCGAACGGTGTGGTCGTTTTGGCAGACCTCCCCCGGTCTTGGTTTGTTGGACCCAGCCGATTTGGGCCTTTCTCTTCTGGCGCTCTTCTTGTTTGAGTTTTCTTTCTTCATCGGCTGTCTGCTTCCGGGAGCGTCGTCATGTCGCGGGCAGAGCGACAGTTGCCGTCCTGCCCTGGGAGTTTGTCAGGTTTGGGGTATTCCTATCGGTGTCGACCGGCAGTAGGTCGAGGTAAAGCTATTTAGCTTGGGACGCGCAAGGCCTAAGTGCTTTACTTCAGCGCTTTGGGCCCGCACAAGGCAAAGGAGCGTGACTCCGATCCAGCAGCCGCCCGGTTCGGTGCTTCGTGGTAGGTGAAGGGTGTTGGGGTATGTCTGTGTCTCTTCTGAGTGGTCCGTCTTCGCGGCCGGGCTGAAGGAGATTTTCCCTCGGCTATTGAATTGCGTATGACAAGTCCAAGGCATTTATAGGCCGACGAAGTAGTCATTTCAGTATGAAAGATAATTTAGGATCAAAAACAACTCCAAGATCTTTTATGTAATCTGGCCTTTGTAATATTAAATGATCCAGTTTATAAGTATATTTGATTGAGGTTACCTTCCTCGTGAATGGCAGTACATTACATTTTGTTCCATTTAATGGCAATATATTATTTGCACACCAGAGATTTATAGTCTCTAATGCTGTTTGAATATGTTCCCAATCTGTTATTTTGTTTATAATTTGACTATTAAACCAAGCAGGATGTGATTTAGAAGTTGGTATTTTCTTGGGAAAGTTATTTTCAAATATTTCCTCAAATTTATTATTTAGGACTTTAACAGCATTATTTGCTTCTGTATAATTCTCCAGAAAATGCCAATTGGTATTTGCCAAATCTTCATATAGTGTAATCAAATTTGCTTTCCTAAATCCCCTAATATACCTGCCCATATATTTATTTTCTCAAGATACTGCATATGCTCTTCTCTGAAAACATGCGGATTTTCATCACTTCAATAACGGCAGTTATGTTTATTAACTCGCCCATTCAAATAGAAGGTACATTCATCACTAAAACAAATGTTTTTCACAAATTGAGGCGTAGCGATAAATCGTTTGTCATTAATTCACAACTCAAATCGCCGATCAGGGTAATCATCACAAAGCTCTTGATGAATCTGCATTTTATACGGATGAAATTTGTTACGTTTCAATACTTTTCGAACCGACCGCGTGATATTCCTATTACTGTATAATCTTATTAAACGGTCTGATATTCACATAGTCAATGTAAGGTCAAATGCGTTCACAGTTCCTCAACATTTCACTATAAAATATGAGGGGAGTTTTTCTTATTTGGCATCTATTTTGTTAAATAAAGTTATAGTTCACTTAGTTTTATCCATCAGTCAGTTTAAGAAAAACGTAAAATGTTCTCTATCAAATACAATTAATTGTTTTAATTTTATTTTCATTTACTAACGTAGATAAGAAATAGAATTTTGTTTTTAATTCTCACTGTAAGTGAATGATTCTCTTTTTTCTCATGTTCTGTTTTATTATTATTATTGTTATTAATTTTTATTGTGTTTGGATGTTACCATTCTGTCCAGATCTTCCGAACAATAATGTTTTAGGATAGTTATGATTATTAGATGTCTAATGTATAGTTTGTATAATATTTTGCAATATTTTGGTGTAAAAAGTTAATTTGTATTGCTTAAATCTTAATCTTACTATAAATGTACACAATAAAGATTTATTTATTTATTTTATTTATTCTATTGTGGCTACTTGACGAGTAGACACTATTGGATCCATGCCATATTCTCCAAAGACTTCAATTTGGGTTGCTTCATCAAGTAATCTTGGTTGGGTTATTTTCTTATTGGCGACAGGTCCACTTTCTTCAAATTTAGTAATTAATAGCTGGATATAAGTGTGGCTTACATTTCTATCAGGATATCTCTGGTTGAATGATCTAGCGGTTCTGAAGGCACGATTCTCAAAACTATAAACGAATATTATATCAACACGTTCAGCCGTGGTGTAAGCCATTAGGATTGAATAGGCAAATCGGTCACAACAATAATAACAGGTTGGAAAGAAATTATCTTTTTACAAAAAAATTCGCAAAATATTGCATACAGAAAGAATGTCCAATATAAACTAGTCAACTGAAGAACACATACAGAATGCGGTAAGAAACTAGGAACATACACCGAAATCAGACTAATTTATGTGTATACAATCAAATCAATGGTATGAAACTAGTTAAATGGTGGTGGACTCGTCGAGGTCAATCACCAGCACAATGTTATTCCGCTATCTCAGTTTTTGTCGCATTATGTATAGAATTTTTTGTTTACATTTAGAAAACAGTTAGACCGGGCGGCGCTGCAAGTAACGTGGCTATTGTGATAATCAAATGTGCGGTCGAAGTATGGTGTTTATTCTGCTATTACTGGTTCAGTAAGCAAACGGCAGTCATTTTTAAAATTTAAATCACTTGTTCATGAATTAAATCGAAAACTACTAAACCAAAAAAAAACTTTTTTTGGAAAGCACTTTTCAATTATTTTTCAATAATATATCACAAGCAGGCAAGCAACCATTTAAGATTTTTGAGTTGGGATAGCTGGGATAGGTGGAGATGCATCACTTATTAGAGTTTTTGAGTTCCCCCTTCATATCACCAAAACGGTGATATCATTTTGAATAGTAAGTTTAAATCACATTTTCATAAATTAATTGAAAACTTCTACACCAAAATAAACTTTATTTGGTATCATTGGAAAGCATTTTCAACTGCTTTTCAATGAATTATCACAAGTAGGGGGTTGCCATTTAAGATTTTTGAGTTGGGGTAGCTGGGGTTGAGAGGGTGAGTGGTGGTGCGTCACTTATTACAGTATTCGAATTCCCCCTTCATATCACCGAAACGGTTTTGAGCGATTTTAGATATCTTTATTAGTTCCTGAGATATAGCGAGTGCAAGTTTTCAAATTGTCACCCGGTATAATTTTAATTATTCTGTTCTCTGAAGCCACTGATATTTATTATATTATGATTATTAAGATTCCTAGTTACTTTTGGGGTTTTGAAAAAAGTATAACTGATGACCCAAAGATGCAGAAACACGTGTCTGTGAATGTTTTAAAGTTTTGAAATTATTGTTATATTGGTGAGTACTTTTGTTTTATTTATTTTTGATTTTACTAAACAGAATAGTTATAATTAAAAATAACATTATTAAGTCAGACATACACTGAACATAATGTACATATTATCTTTTTTATAATCCGATATTCAGCGTTTAGCAAATAGCTGGGAAAGTAGTTGTTTAAAAATATATGTGATCTATATGTTTTGTAAAAGTTCGAAAATAATAATTAGCAAAAATTTGTGTCATTATTATATTTCCATTTCATTCCTTATTTGATTAGAACTTTTAGCGAGAAGGATATCTAATTAGTTTTAAAATTATATAAAGATAATTTCTTTTAATTCACAGGCAAATGTTGTCAGTAGCTTTTAGCAGTGTATTATCGAATGTGATTTGTAATTTCTTTCTAATAATAAGTAAAAAACAGAGAATTAAAATAATAAATTGAACCACACACAAAACAAAGTGTACCAATTTATATATAACCAAAAATATACAAACTCTCACAACATGTACAAGCTACTGTGTCCAAATTAAATAAAATTGTAGCTCCCAGCGATATTGATCACATGCGAAATATGATGTGTCAGGCCGTTTTAAAAATACACCAAGAAAAAAAAGTTTTCCTTGAAGGGTCATAACTAGAGATCGGGAGGTAATGATAAATTCCAGAGACGACTTTTATATAGATATAATATTATATTGTAAACACCTAATGAAACATTCCCAAACAAAATATTCTTGTGCACTATGCAATAAATCTATTTTCTTTGTAAAAATGGGAACAAAAAATTAAAGATTTTTGTCGGGTAATTGGACAGCTTGTAGCAATAAAAACCAATTAAATACTGACTCGACAATGCTCGTTATTATCGAATAGCAATGCGAATATATAGATAGGTGGATCGCGTTGTATGGCTATCACGTTTACGCTTACTGCCCCATGTTTAAAATGAATATACTTTAAATATTTCGTATTTATAGAACGTCTATGTGAATAACACGTAAACAGTGCGCAATTAAAAACAACGGAGGTTAACTTTTTTTAAGTGTCTTGTTCAGTTCCTTCAGAGAATGAAGTGAGCTTGTAGATTAGTGATTTTCCGAAGTTGCAATTTAACAGCATAGAATTATATTGTGCAAGCTGTAAAAAAGTGCTTTCTTCAGGCAGTCATAAAAAGTGTGTAAGCGGTAGTGTTAGGTAATTATCTTTTGTTTCCATGGCATACTTGAAAAAGCAAGGAATATCTTGGCATTTCTTGATTTTTATTGAATATATCGATAGAGGTTGAAGTTAGGTATAGGGAATGCTTAAGCAACTCACCCTAAAATTCAATTTTCTTTCGAAAGGTATCAAAAAAATAGTAGGTGCCATTTGAAAAAAATTTAGTTTTTGACAATTTTTGAATGCGACATTTGCAAATCGTCTGCGCCCATATGGTACAAAATGGGACCATCGATGAGACATCAGTAGTTAGCCTGGACCTCCAACTAACTGCTCCACAAATTTGGTTTCCTAATTTTGAATGGTTTGCGAGATACAAATTTTTTCGTAAACTACTACGGCGGCAATTTTTTTCAGAAAATCGACGTCAAAAACTGTAATAGATAAGTTAACATAACTTAGGTTGTCTAAACTCAGAATTATAAGGCCAATCGAACCATGTGAAAAAAAAAATGTAGGTTTCCATTTAAAATAAGAAAGCTGGTACCGGCTTTTGGCACGCCCTGTATAGCTGGAGGGCTAAAAATATTTTAGGTAGAACGGACATGATAAATTATGACAGCATACCAAATTTTAAGTTTCTAGTCCAACTGCAAGTTGAAAAACTTAATGCAAGGCCTACATAAATCACCCTGTATGCATCTCCAGCCATAATTCTGCAGGTACGCATATCCGGACCCATGTTCATAGGTAATTTTTTTCTTTAAATTCATTCAGGAATTAACCTGAAGTTTTCGAGATAACTTATGGAACATCCTATATAATAATATTTTGTCAATTCAATTTGTAATGTTATGGTGTATCACGTTTATCGAATTTTACTATAATTGTAACAGTAGTTACAATACTGTTAGACCTCAAACAATTTAAATTATTGTTACAATAAAATAAAATATAACTAATTTTTTTAAGAAAAATAATCCTATCAATAAGAACGATTTTTTTTACCTCAAAAACTCAATTTTGCCTAAATTCGATTTAAGAAATATTACACATTTATTGAGTGGTCCAATAGCCATTTTTTCGATTTGGCCCATAGACACTTTTTCCATCATGTTGAAAATTAAAATTTTAATATTTCTAATAATTGAAGCATTTATTACAAAAACAATCCTTGTCAAAATTTAAGTTTTTGGCAAAATGAAAAACCTAAATATATTGGTTATCAAATTAAATTTACTATTACATCAAAAATTAAGAATGAAATGGCTTTTTGATGCCATTCCGGATTATTTTGGGTTAAAAAAAAACGATAATTTTGACATGAGTTGTTTTTGAAAGAAAATATACCAATTTTTCAAAAAATCTATTCTAACTCTTTATTTAACTGATAGTTACAAAAACTTTTTATAAACATCATTAGTAACTTTCACATCCACTACTATTATCTTCAGAATGCAAGTCAATATTCTGAGTTTCTTGTTCATTCCCGTTTCTGAAAGATGATTCGTAAAAAGCCATATTGTTTAAAGTAGGACATAGGTCTTGTAGACTTTTAATCTTTAAAAAGGGTTTAATTGAAAAGGTCCAGAGTATAGCGGCGTTAATGCACACTCTTTTTGGAATCTTAGATTTATTTCTTATTAAGAGATCTCATCCATGGACCAGAAGACCAGAACATGAGTCTGGTACCAAGACATTATCAGGAGTTTCTCCAGAAATTTTGTACATACGAATATACTTAACTTAGGCGGAGGTTTGGGTGTCTTTATAAAGTAGGGTTCAAGTAAGATTTGTGGCAAGAACAGCTTGTCATTGACATGGGCTACTTTTTGCCTGAAACTATTGATAGGAGCTATTTTTGCAGAATCAAAGAATTTAACTTATGTCTCATTATGCACTAATGTGGTTTTTGTAGAATATTTTACTATAGAAAAACGTACCTACCGGTGGCGCCATCTGTTGTGTCAAATTCAATATTTTTCATATTTTTGACAAGGGTGGGTTTTGTAAGAAATACTTTAATTGCTTTCATAATTACTGTGCCGTTTTAATGTGTAAAATTCCTATATTGCTGCTTTTTATTTCAGAAAAAGGGGATATTCGTTTTCAGTGGCCAAAGGACAAAGGAGAATATGTATATTTTTTTGGTTTATAAAGAAGCACTAGACACAATGGATGCTTGTTTGAAAATAAGTGACTGTTTAAGGATGTCTCCTGCAAATTTTACATATGCTGGTGTGAAAGACAAACGGGCAAAAACCACCCAATGGTTCTGTGTGCGTAAAGTAGAACCGTGGAAACTGTTGAATAGAACAAAACTACTAAGAAATGTGAAAATTGGTAATTTTTCATTTAATGATGTACCTCTTAAGTTGGGACAGTTGCAAGGGAATAAGTTCAGAATCGCATTGCGAAATGTTACTGGAAGTGATGAATTAATAAACCAGGCCATGAACCAAATTAAAGAAAATGGTTTTATAAATTTTTATGGGTTGCAGAGGTTTGGTAACGATAAAGAGGTGCCCACTTTTCAAATTGGAGTTAATTTGTTGTTAGGAAAATGGAAAGAGGTAAATTTATTAAATTGTTATAATTTTTTTTATACCTGTAATAATTTAAGAAATATATCTATAATAGAATTTGGGGCTTTGCATAAAAAAAGATGCTTATCATTTATATCAAAACTGAAGTGTCTTGTTTGTCCTAAAACACTGCTGTATGTATTTTTAATTCAACGATACAAATTTCATTTGAATTATCAGTTAAATATTTTTCATGATCATTAAAATAACACCAAATATATCAGTTATTACTATAAATTTAAAAGAAAAGATTATATTATTTAGTTTTTGATTTTCAAGTTGTGTATTATCAGTAGAGTTCAGATATCGGAGAGTCATGACTTCAAAAATAGAGTCAGCCCAAGAGAATATTTATTAATTTATATGCCAATTAAAACCAAATATTTTTTAAACAATTACAGCAAAGTAATATATTTCAGTTGCTTACCTTGTAGTGTAGAATTTCTAAAAATGACTAATGGAAGTATATTGGCACTAGCAGTTTACACCAATAATTTTTTTTCCTGCACGGCATACTTAATCTTAGTTATTGCTGCAGTATTATTCCTTAGAAGTAAAGTATGTATACATTATTAGAAGTTGCTCCATATGTTTTACTGTTAAAATCCGCCGCAATAATCCCTCTATGTGTTGAAAACGAACATTTTATCTCTGCAGATGCTATTAGCGCATATTTAAAACGGAGAGACATTTGTAGAGACGCCATATTTATTTGACGCCATAAACATTACACATGTTTGCGCTGTAGTAGATCTACTATTCAATGAACTGTGACAAAACTAGTATTTTTGTGTAAAACACTTTCTAGTTTCTTGTTTGTGTTCAGCGATGTCTCTAGGCATATATTATCGAAGATAAAACACTACATTAATTGCATCGATCATGGTACATTCTCCTGTTTTTGGGCGATATTCAAGTTGTTCTATAACGAGAGGGATTTGTGAAAAAATTGAGTGTATAAATTTTAAATCTTTTTAGACACTAGAATTGACAATAACTTTCTTAGCATTTGCAAAAGTAGTGGTTTCTTTAGCAACCAATTGTAGTATGACTTTTTATATCGACAAAGTTTCTGTAATAATACATAATACGATACTGCGTTCCCCAATTGTCAATATAGACCGTTGAGGTAGTGGGTAGAAATTCGTGAAAAAAATCACATACATATGTATGCAGAGGAAAATCTGCGAGGAAGTATTGCATAACATTCTGGATGCGAGAATAATATAAATGCTAATTCAAAGTTTGCATTAATAATATTAATAATAATAATAATACCTTTATTAACCATTGTGTGATACATAACATGTATATATGGTAAGTCAAATAAATTATGTACAGTGTATAAAACAAACAGTAAAAATAAAACAAACAGTAAAAATAAAACAAACAATAAAAGAAAAGTAGACAACAAAACAGTAACATGTATGAAAATTAATTAATTAATTATTGTGCCAAAAACTCTAAAACACTATAAAAAGACATTTCTATTAAGTAATTTTTTGTAGCTGTCTTAAAGTTGTTAAAGCCTGTTATAGTTTTTAGATGGTCAGGAAGTTTGTTAAACAGATTGATGGCGTTGTAATTAGGCGAATGTTTATACAAAGTGGTAGAGTGAGGCGGTATTGTCAATTTGTTATTATTTCGAGTATTGTAAAAGTGTGTATCTCCCAGTTTATTAAAATTTGTAAAATTTTTATATGTATAACACACACATTTTAGAATAAAAATACATGTTACAGTTAATATTTTATTTTTCTTAAAAAACACCTCTGCAGCTATCTAATGGTTTTAAATTAAAAATAAGTCTGATTATTCTTTTTTGTGAAATTAGTACCCTGTTTATATTTCCGCCTGCACCCCATGTGACTATATTCATAGACAAATGGCTGTAGACTAAGGCATAGTAAATATTTAACAAACCGTTAGTATCAAGTACAGTTTTCATTTGAAGAATAGCAAAAAACGCAGAACTTAATTTGTTGCATACAAAATCTATGTGATTGTCCCAAGAGAGTTTAGCATCGAGCCAAGTTCCTAAGAATTTTATATTTGACACCACATTAATATTGTTAGCCAGTAGAAAGTTTGGAGTAAGTCCTCTTCTATTATGAAAATTTATGAAGACGGTTTTTTTATCATTCAATATAAGTTGATTACGCTGACACCAGGTATCAAGCTCATTGCAGACATGAGTTATACTTTCAGCTAACTCCTCAGGGGTCTGTGCTGACACTGTAATAGTAGTGTCATCTGCGAACATTGTAACTCTACCTTTTGTGATGTGCTTTGGTAAGTCATTCACATATAATGCAAACAGTAATGGTCCCAACACAGAACCCTGAGGAACTCACATGTGCACATCCCTCATATCTGACATAGCATTATTATATTTTACCAGCAATTTTCTGTTGGACATATAGGACTCTAGCCACTTAAGTAAAGTTCCCCGTATTCCAGTATTGTATAATTTGCTTACTAAAAACTCCATTAACAGTATCAAATGCGCGAGAGAGGTCAAACATTAGTGATATAACGTACATTCCTCTATCAAGGTCTTTATAGACAGGATCTAAAAGATAATAGGAAGCAGTTTCAATAGATTTTGTGGATATAAAACCATGTTGGCAGGGTGAAATAATATTATGCAAATGTAAAAATTTAACCATCATGTTGTGAACCAGCCTCTGTTAGTTTTGAAATTACACTCAAAAGTGAGATTTGCCGATAATTGGCTATATTATGAGGATCATCTTTTTTGTACAATGGTATGATACATGCTATTTTTAGGATGTCAGGAAAAACACCAGATTCTAAAGCTGTATTAATTAGATATTCAAAAGGTTTACTTATAGTGTCACTAGTGCGCTTTAATAATTTGATAGTAATTTCGTCAAGTCCAGTTGAATTTTTTATTTTTTAGATTTGCAATCTCACTTTTAATAGTGTATTCGTCTATATAGCACACAAATAAAGTTTGTGGCTGGTTATCCATAGTGGTGCATGGTAACGACAAATTTTCTCCAAAATGTTCAAATAGTTTAATTTTGGATATCGTGCTAAAATAATTTGCAAAATTATTAGCTATTTCAACAGAATCAGTTATCATATTGTTGTCAATTGCCAGTTCTATTGGATTTTGTGTTTTATTTGTACGACCAAGTTTTGTGTTTATTATTTTCCAAGTTTCTTTGCTCTTATTCCCAGAATTATTAATTTTATTTTTATAAAAACTACTTTTAGCCATTATAATGTTCTTTTTGTACTCTTTCTTTTTATTTAAATATAATGTCCTACCGTTTGCACAATTTGTTGAATTTACTAGCCACGAAAGCATTTTTAAATTATTTCTCTGTTGAAGTAACTCGTCATTAAACCACGTATTTTTCTTTGAGATATTGCTGTTTTTCCTTTCGACTAAAGGACAGCAAGTATCGAGACAGTATGTCAATTCATTTACAAATTTGCAAAAAGATTCATTAATATCATCTACATCATAGATGAATGACCAGTTAGTTTTAGCGACTTTATCTACATATAAAGATATATTTTTTTTCAGTAAAAATCCTATATATTTTGATGACATCATCAGAGGTTAAATTTTCTTTTGTATTTTCAATAGTAATTATTTGTGCTAAATGATCTGCTATACAAGGATCTAGAATTTTGCATTGATACATATCGAAGGACAAATTTGTGGTTAAATAGTCGATTATGCTAGAGTGTGTTTGGCCGTTACACATCGAAAATATTCTAGTCGGATCATTAGGTAGGTATATGATTTTTTAGAGGATATTCGACTGTCTATGCAACTCGATAATTCGCAAACAAATTTCAATTAAATTTGTTTTTAAAGTGCATGATCAATGAAACTGCATGTACAAATATTATATGGTTATATAAAAATTTGTACAATGTAAACAAATTATTCGCCGATATCTGAATTCTAATTATTACCAGATTATTTAACTTTTCAACTAAACCTTCTTTTCAAACGTTTTTTATTGCAAAAATGAGCATGTTTCAATCTATTTTAAATTTCAAAATAAAAATATTTAACATAGTTTTTGAAATAACACCCAAGTTATTATTCATATACTCATTTAACTTTTTTGTTTTGAAAATAACTTAACAAAGATAACTAAAGAAAAACAACAATTTTATAGCCAGAAAAACATTTTGAGGTTAGAAATTCTGAGGTGACAAAAACTTGTCAATTTAAAAATGACCAGTTACTTTTGGTCACATATTTTGATCAGTGACTACCAACACTAGTTTAAATTAGATACAATGGAAAACATTTGGCATTAATTCAACATCTTATTATACAGGGTGGGGCAATAGTGTGTCCAACTCGATATGTCGAGTTCTATGATAGCTAGAAACAAATAAACTAGACAAAAAGTTTATAACCGGAAATTATTTTCGAATATACAGGGTGAGCCAAGACAATTCTACAGAGTCAACTAACATTTTTTTTAATGGAATGCCATGTATATCAACATTTTTTGAAACCTCTTTGTGCCTCCTTTCACTTCTGTATTATTATTGACTCTCTTCCAACCACTTGGATGTAATGATTTCTCTTGTTGAAATTATGCCATTTACACGTATATATTAAAAAAATAACTAGTCACAATTATCGATTCTAAGAAAAAATATGTTAGTACCAGTTATAAGATATCTGTGTGATGACACTCGGCCATTTTCACTTCCTAAAAGTATACAAGGTGGCCAAAAATAATCTTTAAATTTACAAAAAAATTTGAACTGAATTTTCTTAGTATTTTTCACATGGAACACCCTGTATATTTTTGGAAGATGTGATGCAGAATTGAAAAACGAACATTTTTTTGTACATACATCCCTATGGCTATTTGTAACCATTTTCGATTTATTGAACAATAACTGCAAAATTCATCAGTAAAAATTAAAAAAATATATTTTTTTTTGTAATTCAAGATAAGATTATATAAAAAGTGCTCCACATGTCTCCCATTTTGATTGACACGCATATCTATGCGTCTTTGGAATGAGGTTTCTACTATTCATAAAATTGCCAGTGATATTTATGAAAGTCTACAAGAAACAATTTTTTTTTTTTGGTGCCTAGGATTTTAGAACTGATTTTAGCTATATTGGGGCGCTGAGTCTAAATATGAAAACCAGTTTTTCTCTATCTGCTCTGCTTTTTTAGATAAGTGTTTTTTTTTAACGTGCAGTTAAAGGGGACAGCTGGGGGTTGGTAAAAAGGGCCCGTCTGTGGCCTACTTGCCAGGCGTCAACCTCCTCCACAATTACCATTACCATTACCATTAACGTGCAGTTCTACATGAAATGTGCAGTTCTAACTCCATTTTGTGCAGTTCTAAATCACATATACGAGGATTGGTTCCTGTATATTTGCCCTATTTTCAGTCTGCCGTCCAGTTAGTTCCAGGAAAATCCACCATATAGAGTAAGCATCCAGTAACTTAAGTGATCCTCAACACTTCATCTAGAGTTCAAGTTAGTTTGTGAGTTCTCGCCGTGCAGGGTAGAAAATTTAGGAGACACCAGTGAGAAACAAGGTGAAAGATTTCACCAGGATATTAAAACTATGGAGGACCGCTACCAAGGAAGTTGGGATACGCACATGATGGCAGATTACTGCTGGAGTTTAAAAAGGGACTGTTCCAAAATACATTCAAGAATGTCACGGAAAAGAAGTTTCTGAAGTGTTCAGTGACTAGTTGGTTTCATTAATGACTTTTCCCTCTATCTTTATATAACGGGTGATTATAAAGTAAGGGATATATTTCAACTTATTATATATTCTTAACAAATCAGATTAATAACAAAAAGTAAATGGAATCTAGTTGCTTACATAATGGGATTTTTGATGTCAAACACTAGTTACCGCAAATGCTCGATATGACCTCCATTTTGTTGTAAAATTACCAACCGTTCCTCCAAATTGTATTCAGCACTATTTAACATTTCTGGTTGAATTGCACGAATTTGCTCTAATACTGTCCTTTAATGCCTCCAGCGTTGTTGGTCGTGTTCTAAACACCAAATTTTTTAAATAACCCCACAGCCAGTAATCCGCTGGGTTAATATCAGGCGATCTTGGGGGCCATGAATTTGCAAAATGTCTGCTTATAACACGATCTTGAAAAACCGCAGCTAACAATTCTTTAACTGGTCGGTAAATGTGTGGAGGTGCTCCATACTGCATAAAAATCATGTTTTCAATTCCTTCGTGCTCGTTTTGCAACTATGGAATTGCATAATCCCTTAATATTTGCAGGTATTGTTCACCAGTAACAGTTACAGATACGGCCTCCCCATTCTGTATTTCCTCGAAAAAGTATGGACCAATGATGAAATCAACTGTGAAACTGCACCAAACGGTGACATTTTTGTCATGAAGGCTTTGCTGAACGATTTCATGTGGATTTTCTGTTGACCATATTCGACAGTTTTGGTATTAATTCCACCATTAAGAGAGAAACTGCCTCATCTGTCCATAAAATACGGGATAACCATTCGGGTTCAATTTCCATCTGAGCCAATACGTGTAATGAAAATCGTACCTGAGAGCAAAATCTGCGTCCTTTAATTCAAACAGCAGTTGCAGTTTATAGGGATACATTTTTAGGATTTTCCGTAAAATTTTCCAAACCGTGGTGTATGGCATTTGTAATCATTTTGATATTGCATTCACACTACTGATTGCTAGCAGATTAGTATTGGCTACGTTTTAATTTTCCTGAAGAACTTCTGCAACTTGGCCATCACTAATCGTAGGTCTTCCTGACCTCGGAAGGTCTTTTACAGGTCTTTCAAATTTGCCAATCAAATTACGATACACCTTCTTTTTGCACGGCCCTGCTCTCAAACCCATTTTCGTATGAAATCGTCTTAATCCAGTAGTGTAATTTTTACCGCCTTCATAATAACATTGCACTAAACCAATTCTTGTTTGCAGATCCATATTGAAATTGTTATTACGTTATGCGAGTTTTATTTTGAGAACAATTCTCTAAATTACCACTTTCGTTTGACACTTGTATCAATAGTTTTCACGACAATTCTTTTGTTTTCCATAGATATACTAAAATCCAATTATTGAGGCAACTAGATTCTGTTTATTTTCTGCTACTAGCATAATTTCTTAAAACTATATAAGAATTTAAAATAGACCCCTTACTTTATGATAACCCCATATAATAATATTTGTATATAATAAAAATTCCGAGTTTAGTTTTTTATTTGATCCATGGATTTAACTTAAAATAGTGTAACGTATATTTCACTAAAATGTTATATCTTAGAAATTTGAGCTCCTAGGCAAAAACTAATGCCATATTTGAGTTCAGGGCATCAAATTCATATGAAATCAGCTCCAAATACCCCGGCACTGTTGGCCTGTGTTATTGTTTCCTTCAAATTTTGGATTGTTGTTGGTGTGATATTTTTATGGGCTTCATGTAACCCGCTTATTATAATACCTTCTCTTAAATTATTTGAAAAGAACCCTCATTTTTAATTTTTATTGCAGAATTTTGCAGTTATTGTTCAATAAATTGAGAATGGTCACAAATAGCCATAGGAATGTACGTACAAAATATCTGTTTTTCAATCCTACATCACATTGTCCAAAAATATACAGGGCATTCCATTTGAAAAAATTGAGAAAATTCAGTCTAAAACGTTGTAAATTTAAAAATCGTTTTTGTCCACCCTGTATACTTTTACGAAGTGAACATGGCTGAGTGTCATCACACAGATGTCTTATAACTGGTATTAACATATTTTTTCTTAAAATCAATAGTTGTAATTGTAGTGATATTTTTAATATAGACATGTAAATGGTATAATTTCACCAAAAAAAAAATCGTTACATCCAAGTGGTTGGTAGAAAGTCGATAATAATACAGAAGTGAAAGGAGGCCATAAGAGGTTTCAAAAAATGTTCTGATATACATAGCATTTCATTAAAAAAAATGTTACTTGACCCTGTAGAATCATCTTGGCTCACCCTGTATATTTGAAAACAATTTCCGGTTATAGACTTTTTTTGTCTTACTTATGTTATTAAATTAAGTTTCTAGCTATCATATCACCCTGTATATTTGAGCCGTTTTCTTATATTTTTGTATTTAAATTAGAACAATAAATGGAAAATCTATTTCAGCCACTAATAAAATAAAAACAGGTGTTTCTAAATTCTCTTGGAATTGCCAGTTTTAATCACTATGGCAATTTGTTCACTGTATAAAATTGTTATTTAGGCTGCACAACTTATTTTAAAACCAAAAACCTCAGATGACCCATTTGAAGATGTTTCAAAAGCAAAGAAAATTTATTCAGAAACAGGAGATGCTGGCAAGGCCTATGGGGTTTTAGAAAAAAAATAGAAACAGATGTGTCGAGGCCAGGCTTTTAGAAGGACTTAAAAAAGGGAGTAATAATGAATATGTAAATGCCTTAGAAAATGTGAGTAAATTTGTAATTTTATGTTTTTTGTATTTTATAATAAATATGTTTGATTCTTGGTAAAAAACAATTATTGAATTTAAGCAAAAGAATATGGCCAGAAAACTGATTCTTTAAAAAATGTACACTTATGTTTTACATTTTTCGACCGAAAATATGAAAACACCGTTATAACTGGAGATTATTTTTAAAAAAATTTTGATCCAGCTTGTAGAGATGGTACTGAACAGGCATTTTTAATAAACTGGTTCAAACAGTGCAGGACCTGACCCGGATCCTGTTTACCTATTCTTCTATACTCGATTTGTTAATTCTTCTATTAGATAATAGATGGCCATGAAAGAAATGCCGCCACCATTTCTTTCAGTTTCTCAGTTTTCATGACTCCCACTCTTTCTTTTCACTTGTTTTGTTTTTACTTTAGTGAAATTTACTTTAAGTCATAATCTAGAATGCATCTATTTTTGAAAGTGTAGATGCAACTGAAACCACAAGGTTACTCGTTATCACTCTAGATAAAAATTTTTATTGGGAATTCCATATTGACAGTCTTTGTACAAAACTTTGAGAGAATTGTTATACTCTAAAATTTAGTTATGATCATTGTACCAGGACTGTTCTATTAACTCTTTATTATGTTGATATTAACAGCCACTTGAGATATGGCACTCTTAATTGAGGAAGATGTGCATCATGGAATAGAGTATTTGTACTACAAAAAATGACAATTAGAGTTGTGGCAGGCCTAGGTTGGAGGTAATCATGCAGAACAACTTTCAAAAATTTAAATATTTTGACCGTAGTAGGATTGTATGTTTATGAGCTGTGTATATTTGTCTATCAGAATAGAGGAGACTTCGTGGCCAATTGCGAGCATCACATATATGAAACAAGGTGTCGTGATGCTCTTACCGGGTTCACACCAGACAAATCTTTGTTCTTAGGTTGCAAGGTTTTCGACAACTTAGACAATACTGTTAAAACTGCTCCTAATATAAACATTTTAGAGGTGTGGGGTGAGACAAGTCCATTGGAAATGTCCATCAGACATGTCTGGAAAAGTGGACTAGTCCGAGGCACTTTTCAACGTGGAGAAATAGGATGCGCTATCGTCCTGTTGCGGACAATTTGTTAGAAGAAAACTAAGTTCTTAAGGATGCAATTTTCACAATTTCAATATAGTAATTAGTGATGGGACTCGAGTGTGAAAATACTCGAGTGACTCGAGTCAAAATAGGATTCGAGTGACTCGAGTCATATGGCTGTTCAATTCGAGTAAAGTTGTTACTCGAGTCGAGTTATTGCTACTCGAATCAAATTTTAACTCGAGTCGAATTGCGATTCGAGTAAAGTTGTTACTCGACTCGGGTTATTGCTACTCGAATCAAGTTTTAACTCGAGTCGAGTTGCAATTCGAGTAAAGTTGCTACTCGAGTCGATTTATTGATATTCGAATCAGTGAGTTACTATGATTCAAGTTTTAAATCGAGTCGAGTTGCAATTTGAGTAAAGTTGTTATTCGAGTCGAGTTATTGCTACTCGAATCAGTGAGTTAATATGATTTAAGTTTGAAATCAAGTTGAGTTTGACTATAGTCTAGAGTCAGGGCAGAGTCGAAATCAAACTCGAGGCGAACTATAAAGTAGTTGGAGATGATTCAGTGGTTTGCTAAACGGTAAGTTTTTAAAGTGTATTTAGGTTTTTTCTTTTGGTAATCTTTCAGCTTTTAAAACACTGCCATCTAGTTCCAACATAAGTTTGAAAAATCGAAAGGATAAACATAAATCATAATAATTGAAATACAAAATAATAAATGGACCCAGATCAAATATTACTTTTCCGGCAAATCAACACATTTCAAATACAAAATTGAATATTTAATTAACATTGTATATAAAATGACATTTAAAGAAAACCAACATAATTTTTTTTATGTATTAAATTAACATTAAACTCTTGTTTAGCACAAAATATTAAATAAATACAGTATTTAATATTTAATACACACCGATTACGGTTTTTTATTTATTTTGAACTAATCACAAATCTTTATGAACATGAATGTGCCAGTTTGATTGCTGCAGTTGTGTGAGTCTTGATTTTAAAGAATTCTAAGTTCTAATTTCTAATTTTCTAATACGTCGTATGTAACAATTATAGGTTTGTACGTAGAGGCGATTTGTGATAGTTTTCTGACTATAGAGATGCGAGTATTACGAGAGCTCTGCAATAACAAACATTCTGATTGAACAAGCGCATCTCTACAACAATGTGCGCATGCTTCTGATAGTTTCAAACGGTTGGAAACTGCTCTACGAACAAACCTTTTAATTAATAATTATACAATCTGACCTACAAACATGAAACAACAAACCTGGAGGGGAATTCCCGATCCCGATGGACCGATGATATAGTAATTGATTAGTGATTTCATTCATGGTTACATGTTTTCATCTTTATTACTTTTACAAGATTAGTGCCTTCAGTGCCTTCATGTAAATAATCTTTCATATTTATATTATATAAACAAATCACACTGGCACTAAAGAATATTTAAAAATATTAATAAAACCATAAACAATTAAATTAAAGAAACTTGACTCGAGTCAAAAAGCGACTCAAGTCTAAAGGCGACGAGTCAAAAAGTGACTCGAGTAAAAAAGCGACTCGATTCAAAAATCGACTCGATTCGAAAATCTACTCGAGTCAAAAAGCGACTCGAGTCAAAAGTCGAGTCGATTTTTTGAGTTTTATTCGACCTAACTTTTGACTCGAGTTTTATAACAATGAAACCGAGTTTCAACTCGACTCGAGTTTCAACTCGATTAAATTTGGAAACCTACCGAGTTATTCGAGTGAAAAGAGTCACTCGAGTCCCATCACTAATAGTAATAACTAGAGCCCGGATCCGAGGAATACATTATATTTTCTCACAAATATTGCACTGAACTTTTGTGTCATTAAACTCTAACTCTGGTGAATCATTTATCCATCATTCTACAATACTTCGAGAAGGAAGTGGACGCGACATTTTTAAAATGTTCCACGACTAATATTCTCAATGTACCCCTCAAATCTATGCTCTAATAATAACTTCTAATTTGCCTAATAAATTTTCCTTAGATAAGCATAAATTGGCATATTTTAATATTCTGAATCGTGGGCCAACTTCATCGAGACGGGGCTCTATAAATTTAACAAATTTTATACTACCCGCATTTTGTAGATTCCAAGAAATATGAGACTTCTCTATATACATTCCTTTCAAAGTTTAATTTGGAATAAAATGGTGTCTAAGAGAATACAATTATTTGGCATGAAACCTGTAGAAGGCGACTTTATTTTAATAAAAACAGAGAAAGAAGAAAATGAGGATTCATCTTCAGAGATTCCAGATGATGATGGTAATTATAAATTAAATACTATTAAATGCACATTTTTAAACGTGAGTAAAATTATTTACTTCTAGCTTACTTTAGTAGATCATTGACATAGAGGAGTCATATATAATATTTGTTTAATATATTCTGCTCTATCCTTAACTTGATCTGCTGCAATTGCATCATAGTTTATTTTTGCTTCATCGATTAAGATCTTACATTGTTTTTAAAATGATGAAACTTGGTTAATAAATATATATTTTTTAAAGGCAAAAAAGTACATACAAGAAAAATCTCTTGAACTCTAATAACAGTAACAATGTAAAAATCATATTTATATTATGGCATGAATATTTACAATTAACTGATGTGGCAAGACAAATTTCATGATGATGAAGGCAGAGGGTGGCTATTGATAGGTGAATGTGATATTCCCAATGACTTCAGATCTATTCTGAATTACATGCCAAAACTTCAGGTTATTCCTTACAACATTTCAAGATGAAAAGTTTCTATTAACATTCCTAAAATGCTTCGTCACTGAGATACAGGGTGTTGAATTTTTTATTTTTTATTTTTTTTGTTTGCCATGTATTTTATACATTTTTAAAGATAATTGATTCAAATTTGGTGTATATACTACTTGTTACATTCTCTACAAAATAGCTTTACTGATTTTTGCAACATCTACAGGGTCTACAATCTACAATTTTTTTTTGAAATCTATTTAAACAATTTTAAGAAAAGATTTCAAATAAATAATAAAACTCAAATCTCGGTCAAATTACAAAAAGTGAGGACCAAAAACTATTAAAACTAGGAACTAAACATAAAAAGTAGTTAAAATCAATCAATAATTGTTGGAAATATCCTCCTCCTGTTAGTAAGCACACAACTTCTCATTGATTGAGGTACCTTTTGAAAAGTTCCTGGAGTGTTTCTTATAGTTTGGCATAAAGCTGTTATGCAATTTTTCAATTCTTCATTTTAAGTAGGTGTATCGTAAACTAGAGTCTTAAGGTGCCCCCCACAGAAAATAATCCGAACTGTTCAGGTAAGGCGACCTAGGAGGCCATAACTGAGGTCCTCCCCGACCTATCCAACGATTGTTATAAATTTTATCCAAGAATTCATGCGTCAGAATACTAAAATGTGCAGGTGCACCATTGTGCATGAACCACATCTGATTTCTTAAAATAGGGACATTTTCAAGCAATTTTTCAAGAAAGTAACTAGGGTTGTTCATTAAGTCTCCTTGGAAGATAAAAAAGCCCCATCAGGTAATCCCCAATAATTCCAGCCCACACATTCACTGAAAATGTGATTTCATAATTGCATGCGGGTTTTCGTCTGCCCATAAATGATTATTGTGGAAATTTCTAATAGCATTTCATGAAAAATTAGATTTATCGGTAAATAATATTTGGCGATCAAATAAAGGATTTTCAGCAAATTTTTGAAGAAACCACTGGCAGAAGTTCATATGCAATGGAAAGTCACCAGTGAGTAGTGCTTGGACTCTTTGAATGTATAGGGGTATAACAGATTATTCAGTGTTAACAAAATTTTTCTTGTGCTTGTTTCAGGATGTTTATTAACTGCGTTTAAAACGGCTTCCTCATTATCTGGAGTTTTCACTGTAGGATGTGCTCCTGCAAAGTTGTTGGTTTTTTTTAGCACCTCCGGTTTCATGAATATGTCTGCGAATAGTAGAAAATGTTCTCGGATCAGGTATTCTGCAATTTGGGTACCGTTCTTGGTATATCCGTCTAGCTTGAAAAGAATTCCCATCAGCAAACCCGTATATAATATTATGTCCGTTAACTTCGCATTTGTAAAATTCATGATATTTTTAGTGATAATTGTTTTTAACTTATAATTATTTGCTGAAAAACTAGCTTGAAGGGAACTCTTAAAACTTATGATGGAACAACAAACAGTTCAACAGTTAAACATATATGTATGACATAACAAATAAACAAAATTATCGGCCTACTAAATCTGGATTACTTATTATTGCAGTAAAATGTTTCTGTATTTTAGGCCAAAAATATGACATTTTGTCAAATAATACCTAACTGGTGCAAATTACGAAAAAAATGCAAGATACCAAAAAGTTTAAGAAAAGAACAAGGAAGTTAACTAAGTAAAAAAGCAGTGTCACTGTAAAAAGAAGTTCGGGGCGTTTTAAAAGGTTCATGACCCCTAAAAAACTATCACCGTGTCGATTGTTGCAAAAATCAGTAAAACGATTTTGTAGAGACTGTAACAAGTAGTATGTACACCAAATTTAACAATTATCTTTAAAAATGTATAAAATACGTAGAAAAAACAAAAAAAAATTAAAATTCAGCACCCTGTATCTCAGTAACAAAGCATTTCAGGACATAGGAACTTTTCGTCTTGGCATGTTGTAATGGATAACCTGATGTTTCGGCATGTAATTGATTAACACCCTGTATAAAATGTTTACAAATATAAGATTAATAAGCCTGATTGTTTTATGACACAAGAGAGATGAGTTCAATGTATTTATTTATTAATGGATCAGTAAAATTTGTTTCAAATGTATTTTTTTTTAATTTTGCCTAGTTAGAGAAAACAAAAAAAGGAGATGGAAGTAAATTTTAACTTTCTGTTATAAATATTTTTCACAAGAAATGGTTCAGACTCCACTGTATCCCTTTTATTCAAAAAAATCAAAAAGGTGACTTAGAAAATCGTTAAACAAGTTTGTCAAACAAAAGCATTAAAGCAAATTATTTAATTAGGTAAAATAGATATTGTTCCACTTATTATTGCTGTTATTATTCTTATGTATTGTTTATACAATTTTTTACCAAATTTAACTATTGTTAAATTACCTAAATATGGTTTAATTACTCTTTGAAAAACAATAGACAACATATTAATAAAAATTGTTCTCTACAGAAGTTGACAGTTGATATTATTACAAAGATATACGGGGTGATTCACTTTTAATACCGAAAATTTTAACAGTTAATAGATCTCGGCCAAATAAGGATATTTTGTGGTATGAACTTTTTTCTGTAGGGCCTTTGTTACCGAGATACAGAGCATTGAAAATGGAAATTTTTTTCTGTTTTTATTTCTTTTTCCTCCTAAACTATGTGAGATATTTATTCCATATTTGGTACGAGGTATTGGTATGTTGGGCTGCATTGATTTTATGAAAAACTTTTGAAATGGTTCAACCAGAGGCGTCCGAGAGGAGCAACTACGCTCCCTTTTTTAAGTCATAATTTCTACACCACTGGAAAATTTAAAAAATTATCTTATGGACAAAGAGGTTGACTACATAATTTTGGTCTAGAGTTTATGTTTTTATATCTAATTTAATGACACCCTGTGGTGTGACAGAATTATTGTAAACATAGTTTTTAATATACACCGTGTCTCAAGAGATTTTGCAATATGTATTTTGTACATATGCGCACATTCCTATGCAGCTCAACTTACCAGCTTTATAAGTGAGTCAGGTGAGCACGTGAATAACCTACTAACTAGCTTCGCCGCGCCTCGAGCTTGCTAGTCTGCTATCAGGACTGAAATTTTAAAATTATTACAACACATGACACATCTTAAACACACGTTATTGGTCTTTTCAATGTACCATAGTAATGGTAATGGTGGGGGAGGCTGACGCCTGGCAAGTAGGCCACAGACGGGCCCTTTTTACCAAACCCCAGCTGTCCCCTCAGCCATGTGCTTCTCTTGCTCCCTCATCGAATTTTTTCCGACCTTCTGATGAAGGTCAGGATGTCACTCATTGCGAGGGAGCTCATCTCCTCCCTTAGAAGCGCCTTAGAACCGAAGATACTGTGTCTCAGGAGCCCAAACGCTTCACATTGTCCCAGGAAGTGGTAAGATGTCTCTTCATCACTCCTGCATCTTGGATTCAATGTACCATAATTCCGTATTTAGTGCGAAACTACTTTATTATTTAATGACGCCTTATTAGTCACACCCAATTTGCAAAACGTCTTGAGATACTGTGTATACAAAGAAATATAGGGTTTTCCAATAAGCCAAAGTAAGTAATCACACCAAATATCCATATAAATAAATAAGTCTTTCAGATGTGTCAACAATCATATCAGGTGGGACAGTTTGTCCTAAGGGAACCTTCTCCTTAATGCCAAAACCTAAATTTCAAATGGCACAATACTCTGCATGGCACATTGTTAAAAAGATAATGTGATCACTGACGAAATATAACTTATTTTTTATATTAACTAGAAAATTAAAATTTAAAGTGGAGAAATAAACATCAAAAAGAATTTTCTTATTTTCAATACTGCATTAAATAAGCCCTTAATTAATTTTTATGAAGCTGCTCCTATAATTAAAATTTACGTTTTATCTAAAAATGTAATTTTTCAAGATTTTCTACATCACGTCTTTAATGCTTCTCTTTTTAGTAATTTTTTCGAAGCCTTTTATGAGGAAAAAAGTGTCTTTGGCATTTTTACCAATAAAAATGGTTTATGTATGCATTAAACAAAAACAAGTGAAATTGTTCCTTATTTATGGAAGAAGTCAAATTTCTGCATGGGCTACAAGCTATTATAGCTTCGACATTTAATGAAAATTATTCTGATCACTCACTTGGTGATCATTATACTTATTATGACATATGTAATAAAACTGCTGATAGACAATTAAGTTTATATGCAAACTAATGGTTCTGTTCTGAGAAATCTTTTAAATATCTAAATCGCCCTGATAGGTAGCTCTTGTTTTATGTTTTCGGAAACGGCCAGTATTCTTTTAATTTTTGGTAGGTAATTTTAATGCCCAATTTTGCATTATAAATTATAATAATTTTATTTGGATAAAATTTTCATAATTCTAATAAAAAAGTAGTGTATGGAAAAATAACCTCAATCCACAGAAGCTTAAATTTTTGTTTAAATAAATTAAAATTTATATCAAGTAGGTAAACGCGGAAAAAATCAAATCACTTGACTAAAGGTAGTAAACAACTTCTCGAGCAGTTTCGAATTCCGAAAACACAAAATGAAATTTCAGAATGCTGGAAATTAAAATATTTTGATATTTGTAATATCGCTCCCCCTTAATCCCCTCCTTTCTCCAGCTGCAAATGCATGGGTTACCTGAGTCTCTAGGCGCTTGCGCAGTACCTAAATAGTAAAATAGCGTTAAATTTATGAACTTTATCCATCTATCATCCATTAGTAACTGGCAGTAAACATGGGTTTAGTCAAGCTATCAACCATTTGGAGTCGCATTGTTTTGCACACATTATGCCCTCGCCCTCTGGGGATCGTGTCCAGAACTACTAAAATGTGTTAACTCGAAATCCCATAAGGTGGGCTATCTATATTATATAAACACTGCCTATACTCTTCATCCCTATCTTGGATATGATGTGCCCATGTAGGTAGCTATAATTTAGAATTGAAGCCAAAATTAGAGATATTTAGGAATTCTGATATAACATTTTATTTGACAGTTTTTTAAAATCTCATTAAATGTTGGATTAGCATAACTTGGAAGACAATAAATACTTGTAGTTTTAGAAAGTATTTCGCAACTTATGTGGGAAACAAAGTTATATGAAAATCATTCAGTTGCTGTTCAAGATTTTTTTAATTTATTGCAAAAGTTTGATAAAAGTATCACAGAACAGATTCCGAAAAGTCACAAATACAAAAAACGCAATGAATGGGTAACTAAAGAGATAATGGATGCTATAAATCTTAAAGATAAATTATATAAACAATATAATAAGGATAGAGACAATAAAGTTCTTGAACGCGAATACAAAGATCTCAGAAATAAAATAACTAACATGGTGAGAGACACAAAGAAGGAATATCAACTAAAAAAGGAAAAGAAGGGTAAGAAAAACTTATAATTGGTGTCATTTCTCTTCAGGTTATTGTTTTTATATTATTTTGTATTTAAGGTTTTCAACAACACATTGCATCCATCCGAAACATCACATTACAAAACCATTTACATACTTTTACTTTTACAGTTTCTTTTTTATTATTTTTTTATTAATTTTTGTTATATTTTTTTACAGAAAAGGCGGAGGAACCTTTTAAATGTAAACAAGAAATTATAGCATTAACAGCTGATGAACTATCAAATTACACAATATACGATATTGTATTACCATTACCAGGATATGACATAAATTATCCAGAACACTTAAAAGAGTACTACAAGGAAGCATTAGAGGAATATGGCTTAACTTTGGAGATGACTAAGCAAAAAGTAAAGTAAGTTATTAGAAGTTAATATTATTAAGGGTACTTTTAAAATAAGAAAATCAAATACCTAAATACAGCAGAGTCGTGTTAGTCCAAACTAATTCAGACCAGTCACTGTTCCAGGCTATTGCGAATTCAAATTATCATTACTCCAAACGGGTTTGATTTATGTTGTACATGTTAAAATTGTCAATTACACCTATATTCAAAGAAGTGAGATATAATAATAATAATAATAATAATGAGTGCTATACTACCATCTAAGGCACTCGTACGAGGTAGACCAGACACCAGTGCTGCCTTACGTCTCCGGAGATATTGAGTCCGTTGTCGAGAACGAGAAATGCCGGATTTACTGGAACTACTCGTTCCCGACGTTCAGGCTAATTCAAGCCAGCAAGCCTGACATAGTCCTCCTCGACCATCAACTCAAGGTGATGTATGTCATCGAGTTCTCGGCACCTGCGGAGAAAAACATCTCCTTGAAAGAGGAGGAGAAACGGACCAAATACCGCGATCTCCGGTACGAGCTCCAAGTGCTGTACCCAGGCTACTCGGTAAAAAGGGTCGTCCTTATAATCGGTGTACTCGGAGTGATATCTACGCTGCTCTCGGAACTGAAGATCATACCGGCCTGCCAAAAATCAGCCGAGTGGCTAGCAGGCCAAATGCAGAAGGCGGTCTTTCTGGGTTCGCTCCATCTGCTTAGGGCATATGATTCTGGTATCTACAGTCACTAACCCTGCGGGATGTGGGGAGTGGCTGTAGTTAATGCGCCGGCGCAATTCCCGTGAGGCGTCGGAGGTCACGGGAGGACTGTCCGGCATCGGATAATCGGGAAAAAAAAATAATCGCCTTTATTGCATGAAATAAAATTTGTCTAATTAAAATAGACCACAATTCAGGTAGACATTTTGCGAATATTATGTCTGCTGTGGTGAACAAATTTTCTTATATAAAAAAAATGACTGTTTGGCATCTAACGAAGTAATATTTGCATATTTAAAATGATCTCTAAAATTCGAGTCAATATATTAAAAGTTCTGTCAGCAGCACCCTCCTCCCCTATTTCTCATAGAAGCTGAGATATTTAGCATTTTGTATTGAAAATGAGTGATGAAAGTACAAAAAATTCTATATTTCAACCCCTACTGCAGATAGTAGGTTCTAACTTTGATTTGCCAGGAAAAATTCTACAGGGCGCTGGAATTGTATGGGAAAAATCAACCCTCTGTCTCCCATACGAACCAAGATATTTAGCATTTTATGTTGAAAATTAGGGTTGAAAGAAGTAAAAACTGAATATCTCATCCTGTATTGCATATAGGGGGTTGGAACTTGTGTTATTTGATTCGCCAGGAAAAATCTTAAGGGGTTTATTTTACAAATTGTTTAAAAATAACCTAGGGAGACACAATTTTTTCAAACTTTTTTCTCAAATTTCAATTGCAATTTTTTTTTCCTGAAAAACTTCTTTATTTAGTTTTGATAGTTATGCCTTATAGTAACGTTTGGATCCCCTGCTTCAATACGATATGACACCTTAAATTTAACCAGCTGCCTCTGTATGCTTGCCTGCCTGACAAAACGCATTGCCAAAAATGTGAAGCAATTATTCATTCCCAAAGAGAGCAACTCCAAAAAATGTTATGTTGGATAAATTCGTAACAAAACCAACGCGCAACGAGTACATCTGTGATGAAGAAATATTTAGGTGAACTCAGTTTAGACGATGACGTGAAAAATAAAATGCCAACAAATCGTAATTTGCATAATTTCCTGCAATATAATCCGCATTTATATAAGTATTACACACCATTTTAATAAGAAAAATATAATACATCCAATGGCACTTTTATTTTTCATTTTTAAAAATGACAGGTTTAGTGACTCATCTTGACCGGCACGATGATCCGGTTAGTCATGGAAGAAACATCGTGAGCGGCAACTACCCATCACTATATCATCCCCTGTTGTACTTTTATTGCGTTTATAACGTATTAATGCTTTTATGTCCTGTGAACAAACAAGGGAAAAATCTAAAACCTTTATTAAAAAGAGATACTTCTCGGAAGAACATCTATGTAATTTAAAAAATATTCTCTAGAACAGATCTTAGTTCTTTGTACAATTTAACTGAAATTAACGATGCCTGGCTTTACTTCTGGTCGAATTTTAATTACTACTTAGATCTAACTTGTCCTATTAAAAAAGTTAATATCCCGTGTGTACTTTGTCACAATTGAATCGAGCATGACTTAGTTAAAGAAAGTCAGAATCTAAAAAAAATTATTTTGAATTAGTAAGAATACCGGCAATGAGGAACATAAAAATCATTATCAGGTTGCTAAAAAACTATTTTCTGAAAGAGAGTTAAGAACAATTTTTTTTAAGAACAAAATTATAAACCACTAATTGTAAAAAAACTATTTGGCAAGTCGTAAATATTAATCTTGGTATAATAAAACAAAAGACTGCTCCATCTGTAATAACCTCAGGTGACAACTGTATTAGTGAAACCTTGGAAATTAGTAATGCATTTTGTGAATACTATACTACTAGCGTCGAGCAAATACTCGCTGTGAAACTAGATTTAAATCTTACAGGCTGCGCTCTCCCTGATTCGGTTCTTAATGCCATCTTTTTTGAAGAATTAACGATTGATGAAATGTCTGAGACAATCTCACAACTAAAAAACAAATCTGCTTGTAGTGGTCTGTATGATGTACCGATCTTTGACCTTGAATTTATCTGGTAATATATCAAATCTGTGTTTTCTCTTTATTATTTCTTTGAAAACAGGAGTTTTTCCAGATAATCTAAAAATAAATGACTCTGTGCTAGAAAGATTAAATAACTGTTTTTAGGTCTCTACGTTGATCATCAATTAACCTGGGACGCACATGTTGGTTTTGTGACCAAAAAGTTAAATTCTGCATATTTTGCAATAGTCAATCTAAAAAATATCTTAGGTACTAAAAATCTCCTAAATGTCTATTATGCCTTGGCATATTCTAAGTTAAACTATATGGTAATTTACTGGGGCCAAATAACTGAAATGAATCGTATTTTTGTTATCTAAAAAAGAATAATACGCAAAATTTTTTCTGCTGGTCCACTAGAATCATGTAGACCTATTTTTAAAATGCATCGTATTCTACCACTTCTCTGTATAATTATTAACCAAGCACTTATTTTTGTTAAATTGAATCAAGGAAAATTTCCACAAAATAACTCAGTGGACACTTATAACACTAGATCCAATATATTTCAAATTTTAATATGTCAGGAAAAGTCAATATTGTATTTGTAGTAGTATTTACAATCACTTACCTACCTCCTTTAAGGATATTAATTCTATAGCCAAATTTAAAAAAGACATAAAAGCGCTACCTTCTACACAACTGTTTTTACTCTCTTCAAGAATATTACGACAAGTAATCTTCACGTATTTTAATAGTAAATAATTACATGATATTTTATATTAGGATATAAAACTCTGTTTTAAATAATTATTAAAATATTTTATAGGCTTTCTCGGTAATTAAGTATTAATTTTCTACAATACAGCTTATACATATTTGTAACATGATGACACCCACATTTCAAATATGGTTTTTTTGTTTCTTCACTGTTTCAATTATTTATGCGAGTACATAAGTGTGTTGTATTTTGCAAGGAATTAGCAGTATACAATTAAATAACATGAGAGATGGTTATTAATTAATTCCTAAAAGAATCTTGTACCATTGCATCTCACAATATTTATTTCATTTTATTAGTTATACGTAAGTCCATATCTGGAATGACTATCAGAGATCCGGTCTCTAATAATGAGTATAGCTACAAAATAAACAAATCAGTAATATTTAAATGTTAGTAGAATTTCATTTTGTAAATCTAACAATACATTTTTCACAGTAAAACGGTTTTACTATACAGGGTTATTCACGGAAAGTGGGTATTAGACGTTTCTCGGGATCTGTCGAGTTTAAAAATGAAAATTCGTATAAAGAGGTTTTTGGGTATGGCGAATTTAACGAAAATATTTTCAACTTTGTGTCACTTCCGCTTATACCGGAAATATCACCAAACTTTGTTATTTTAAATGGAACACCCTGTATATTATTGCATATTTGGATTCCCCATAAAAATTTAGCTTGGGTTTGTGTACCATAATGCACCCTTATACCTACTATTTTCCGAGATAATTAATATTTTTGAAAAGTTTTGACGGTTTCTATCCTTCCAATGACTCTATTTCTGAAGTCATTGTATCCTTCGGAGAAAAAAATCGATATCTTCTATCATGTTGCAGATTAAGAAATTTTCTTTTCAAACTCATATAAGTTCCCTACGATCTAACTAAAAGTGTCTTTACGTTTTCACAATTTTATACAGGGTGTTTTATTTTCACAGTCGAACATTATTTTAGTTCAAACGTCAAAAAGTCATTTTTTTTAAAAGGAACCCATTTCCATTTTTACAGAATCTAATAGATTATTGAATTCTGCATCGACTGATTCCATTCCCTATACCTATCTCTCTTGGTTTTCTCACCACAGACAAATATTTGTAAAACGTACGTACAACATCAGCACTGTTTCAGAATGTCATCTAGTAGGCTGCAAATGTAAAAATGTTTTGTTTTTACTAATATCAACACCATGTTATTGTTGTGTACGTAGCGTCACTTACGCGAATTATTAGTGGAAAATAATGGCAAACGTTTATACAAATGCTGTAATATTAGATTTGTTTTCTATTTATGGAAATAATAAGAAAATAATTAGTAGAACGTGCAGAGAATTCAACGAGAAATACCGACAATTACCACCAATGACAAACAATAAATTCTGAAGAATCAGGCAAAATTTTTTAAAATTTGGCAAAGTTAATGCCGTAAAAACAATACCGAAGCCAGTTACAGATAACGAAGTAATTGAGATTAATGTTTTGGTGCATTCCTGGTGCTAGTTGGGATTTAGGAATTTCATATTCGTCTATTCAACGAATTCTAAAGAAGCATAAGATGCATAACTTTCTGTACCAAAAAGTACAATCATTGAAACCTGAAGATTTTCGAAAAAGAACTGATTTCTGTGAACAAATGATCGTAAGTCTTCAAGAAAATCCTGATTTTTTTAAAAGAATTATTTGGACTGATGAGGCTAAATTTTTCAAAGAAGGAATTTTTAACAGACGAAATTTGCACAACTGGGCACAATAAAGTCCTCATGTGGTATGGGATTGAATTTCCAGACCAAATTTAGTTTTAACGTTTTCCGTTTATTAGTAGATAACACTTTTAAGTATCATATCTACGAGGAAAATTTAAATAGTAACAAATACATGGAAATCTTAAGAACAGTAGTTGAAACGTTTATTGATAGTTTGCCCCTAAATATTTATAATTCTATGTATTATCAAATGGATGGTTGCGGTCCACATAATACACGGGAAGTGTATGATGAATTAGTAGCATTGTTGAAGATAGGTGGTTTGGATACCGAGGACCTTGCAGATGGCCAGCAAGGTCCCCTGATTTGACCCCTTTAGACTTTTACCTTTGGGGTACAATCAAAAATGTTGTTTATGCCACCCCGGCTACTTCCAAAGAAGATCTAAAGAATAGAGCTGTATTTCAGCAATTAGATTCCCACGAAACTCGCCGAGCCACGATAAGTGCCATAAATCGCAAAATATTGGCTTGTTTGGAGCAAAATAGAAGACATTTTGAACAGTTGCTGCATTAAATATTTATTCAATGTATTCGTTAATTTTGTAACTTTTTTTGTTGCAAAGTATTTTTTATAAATCTAATAATAAACTGATCTTTTGTTTTTGATGTTTATTGATTTTGTTTTCTTGATAACTAATAATTATCAACTATCCACATGATTATACTCCTTTATGATAAGAAAGGAAGCAAGTTATAATCTGTGTTGCTTAGTAACACAGTGCTTTGTATGTACATTTTACAAATATTCGTCTATGGTGCGAAAACCAAGAGAGGTAGGTATAGGGAATGGTGATACCAGTCGATGCAGAATTCAATAATCTATTAGATTCTGTAAAAATATGCAGGGGATTCCATTTAAAAAAAATGACTTTTTTGACGTTTGAACTAAAATAATGTCGACTGAAAATAAAACACCCTGTATAAAATTGTGAAAATATTAGGACACTTTTTAGTTAGACCGTAGGGAACTTGTATGAGTTTGAAAAGAAAATTTCTTTATCTGCAACATGATAGAAGATATCGATTTTTTTCCGAAGGATAGAAACCGTCAAAATTTTTCAAAAATATTAATTATCTCGGAAAATAGTAGGTTTAAGGGTGCATTATGGTACACAAACCCAAGCTAAAATTTGATGAGGAATCCAAATATGCAATAATATATAGGGTGTTCTATTTAAAATAACAAAGTTTGGTGATATTTCCGGTATAAGCGGAAGTGACACAAAGTTGAAAATATTTTCGTTAAATTCGCCATACCCAAAAACCTCTTTATACGAATTTTCAGATTTTTAAACTCGACAGATCCCGAGAAACGTCTAATACCCGCTTTCTGTGAATAACCCTGTAGAGGGTCGCAATTACTACAAGGTGAAATGACGGCAAATGTAAAAGATTTGTTCATCTCTGATCATATGGCGCAAATAACAAAAACAAATTCAAACTCTTGTTACCATAGATTTTTTAGTGATGATAACAAAAATAATTTTTTTACACAGACTTCATGATCAAATATGGAATGAAGTATTTCTGGTGAACGATTCAAATGTGAGTAAACAGTGGAATATATTTATTGGAACTTTCCTGATTATTTTTAACGAATGTTTTCCTCTAAAATATTCTAGGCTAAATGAATCAAAACATCAAATTTATACCAATCAAGAAATTAAAAATATTAAAAATAAGTTAGATATTCTGTTAGTGTTGTCAAAGAATAATCCTACCCAATACAAAGAGTTATATAATGATACTAAGAACCAATATGATAAGGCACTGATGGATAGTAAATCTCAGATGTTTGAAAATAAAATAAAAAACTCGGATAACAAAAATAAAACAATGTGGGGAATATACAAAGAAGTAACAAGTAAAAGCAGTTTATGTGAAGAATCTGTAATGAAAGGGGAAGGTGAAAAAATGTCTAATAAGTATAACTCATATTTTTTTAGTGCTGCACCAAATTTACTAAAACATTTAAATAGCCACCAACTAAAGTGCAATATTAGTGAAAATCCACAGTCGATGTTTGTAAAACCAGTTACACTCAAAGAATCGGATTACATCGTAAAAAAAAATAAAGAACAAATACAGCAGTGGTGACGATGGGATTCAGCAAATCAGAATCGTAATGTGTTATATTGTTAATAATTCTCTTAAATTTGGAATATTTCCAGAACAGTTAAAATTAGCCCTAATCAAACCTATGCATAAAAAAAGGTGATCCAGAGCAAATGGCCAGCTATAGACCAATCAGTTTATTGCCAAGTTTGACCGTCTTCTGCATATGGCGTGCCAACCACTCGGCTGATTTTTGGCAGGCCGGTATGATCTTCAGTTCCGAGAGCAGCGTAGGCTTTATCCCTCCGAGTACACCGATATTAGGACGACCATTTTTACCGAGTAACCTGGGTACAACACTTCGAGCTCGTACCGGAGATCGCGATATTTGGTACGTTTCTCCTCCTTCAAGCTGATGTTTTTCTCCATAGGTGTCGAGAACTCGATGACATACATCACTTGAGTTGATGGTCGAGGACGACTGTCAGGCTTGTCGGCTTGGATCAGCCTGACCGTCGGGAACGAGTAGTTCCAGTTAATCCGGCATTTCTCGTTCTCGACAACGGACTCAATATCTCCGAGGACGTAAGGTAGCACTGGTGTCTGGTCTACCCCGTACGAGATGGTAGTATAGCACTCGTAACGCCGCGTTATGTCGGTGGATGTAGGCCGATTATTGTTACTATTATTACTCGGTAAAGTACTGTTTGTAATATTTAAAAAAAAATCCTCATTGCTTATTAATGCACATTTATATTTGTTTTGAATTACCTACGCTTAAATGAAAAGTGCTCTAGTCTATCTACAACAGAAATTCGTGCTGTTGGTCTCCAGAAATGTTTCTTAATATTCTTCTGTGAAGACTGTTGTACAGCTTTCTAGAATGTTCCATTATTTTAAAGCAGATAAATTTTGTCACATTGTATTGAATGTTGTTACTATTTATTGATATTTTCAGAACCTACACATTGTGTGGCAATTACAGAAAAATTTTAGAAAAAGTGAAAGATGTGTCTTGGAAAATAATGCATTACAACAACCCCACAGAAAATTTGATAAGATCTGATTTTGAGGAATTAAGAGGAAACTCAGAGCCAGAAGATGTTGAGAGTAAGGTTTATTTTTATTTTTTATTTTTTTTTAGTAAATTGCACGTGATTTCACATGGCTAATATTTTCTGTTAAAGTATGATAAGTCTTATTAGCCACTAGTGATGGTTAATTACAGAAATATGTAAATTATTAATGCATTCAACTTTGTTGTACCTAAAATAAAAAGTTTTGTAACAAATAATGATAATTCTGTAACAGAGGTGTCCAGAAGCACCATGCTTAGTGCTCGTCTAAGCACGTGCTTACAAGAGCATTTTAAAGTCTGTGCTTAGTGTTTCAAGCATCTCATGAAAAGGCTTGATGCTCAATTTACAAAGTGGAATTAGACTTAAGCCCGAATCCGGTTTTAAAACATAGTGCGTGGATTAACCCACACGCAGATTTACTATTTAATCTAATGGGAATTATTTACATTGCAATTTATCCAAACATTTTATTAAAAATTATTCAACCAATCATGTTTCAACTATGTTTTGTTTTGAATTGTTAGACCAACTTAATACTAAAATTTGATCCTGTTCAAATAGTCGGACCAACTATTTATAAATGTCATGTATATCTTTAAAGCTGATTTGATCCATAAAATGTTTATACACCTGTCTGTAGTGATTTAGAACTATGTCTAATACCAGTGACAATAAATTTGTTATTTATTATTTCTAAAAATGGGTTAAAGCTGCAACATGATTTAAGAAACTGTTTGGTGACTCTTAAATTAGTCCTGAGGATGTCTAAACAAAGACGAAACGCCAACCATTTAACCCTTTCGATATGGTTGCCGTGTTATCACGGTCAAAACAATTTGAGCCCACTGAACGGTTGATAAATATTTACAAAAGCATTTTTCATGTGAAGCGGTTGTTGTGTGATCACGTTCAATTTATTTATAATATTCTATATTGAATTGGGATGTACTAAAACGTCAATGGTCCACTCACTTGATTATCTATGGTGCATAATCATCTTGAATAGTTGCATTTCACACTGATTTCTGTTAGTATTTCATTAATGTTGAAACTGGTACGTTGTCTGATTTTAAAATGCTTCAACGAAAACGATAAATATTATCTGACAGCTGGAGGAATATGCTAATGAAATAATGAGGGGGGAAGATGAAAATTTAGATTATTTTGAGAGGTGAGAGTTCAGATGAAAATGACGAAGATGAAAGGGAAATTGATAGTGTTTTACCCGATTTTGTGGATGATATTCGTCAACAATTTGCTGATAATGAGCTTCAGTCGGAACCTGCCGAATATAATTGGACTTTTCCACGTGAATGGATTCCCCAAATTCATATGTATGAAAACACTGCTGGCTGTTCTCCTAAAATTGACAAAAATTCTCCAGCAATAGAAGTTTTTCAGCTATTTTTTTATGAAAGATTTAGTAAATAAAATAATAGAGGAAAATAACCAACGGGCGAGAGAACTGAACGAGGCAAATGAAACATTCAGTTAACGTAATTGGATGGTAAGGTGGTGCCATTAGAACGGTTACCGTGCGATTACGTAACGACCAACAATGCCTCGTTCACAGAGCACTGGTAACGCGCGATATTGCTAATATCTGATTTTCTTCTTTTTTTTTTTTTGACCATTACGCAACAATTTACAAAAGAAAACTTATTGTTGCTTTATCCTCATGAATATTATACCAACCTTCCATAATTGGTAATGTGCAGGTGCCGGAAATATTTGCCATTTTCAGAACCGGCGCAATTTAAAAAAAAATCATTTTTTAAAGAGCGTGCTTTTATATAATTAAATTTATTGATGTGTATGCGTTTATTTATATACCTGCAATATATGCAACCAGTCGTTTAGTTGCTTAGTGCTCGAAAAATAAGCACTTTTTTTGAGAGCCTATGGCTAGTGCTCGAAACACTTTTTTGTCAATGCTTGGAACAGCTCTATTCTGTAATAAATATTGTTATTCTCTATCAGTCATTGCCTGAAAGATATTACTACAGTTGCAAGGAGTATATAGAATAATAGATTTAATTAATTTTCTCAAATATGACAATATTAGCAGTAAAAATGATAAATGAAACAGTCTTAAGCTACATAAAAATTGTAGGTCAATCAATTTAGTGCTTTTAGGCTGAATAAGCTGAATTTTTGCAGAGACCTTCGTTTTGATGTTCTAATGAAGCACAAAAAAAATCTCATATGCCTACCCTTGTGCGTCTTGAGATATCGAAGGTCAAAGGTCATGAAAATCGTTTTTTCGCCAAAAACTCGCTTCCAGTGCATCTGACGTCGTAAGAACTCATAACAAAACTTACGTAAAATAGTATTTTCTACAAAATTGTTCATATACATTTTTTTCGTACTACCAACCGTTTTCGAGATATAGCATGATAAAGCGGGAGCGCGCATTCGTAATAGGTAATACTATATTATACTGCAGAGCTATAAATATAAAAGCACTTTTCTTAATCTGTTAGACTGGAAAATTAAATTCCCATTATTAAAGCCGTTAAAAATTTGTTTATTTATAAAAAAAAAATATAATAAATAATTAATAACAAAAAATACATTCTTTTCCACACCACACCTTATGTTTCCTTGCCTTCTTCCTCGTCTTCGTCGGGTTCCACTAGCACCTCGATCAACACATTAACTTCGTCAGACGCTTCCTCTATATCTGTTGGCTCTATATCTGTTGGCAAAACCTCTTCAGGCTCAAGGTCACTGAAGTCTTCGATGTTTTGCAACTCTATTGACGGGTTCAGGCATGCCTGTCCGTGACACTGACCACAAACTTTGGAGCATGACAGCCCGACTTTTCTACACCCGCACTGCGCACCACACCCCTTTTTACAATTACGGAATATTGTATTTAATAGTTCGTCTGGAGCAGGTGGCAGTAGTGTTGTTTTCGGCTGTAATATGTCGTTTTTTAAATCCCAACCCCATTCTTCGGGTTGTAGATTTTTCCCTAGCCAAATCTGTACTTGGTAGTAGACCCGATAAATATGCTGTCGAAGCTGCTTCACTGGTAGGTGGAAGGGATGACAATTTAACAGGGCTATTAAGTCGTGTAGCCTTAATGAATTGGGTGTATAACAACTTTTAACTAACAAACTGGCTTGGATTCAAGACCGCCACGACGCGACGCGAAGAGGCGCTTTACAATGCAAGGGGTTTAGGGACTGCGTTTCGGAGAAATACGGTCATGGTCCACTTCTTTATACCTGGATGATTATACTTTTCTTGTCTAGAATAAAGAAATGTTTTTTATTTGCATTATAATATATAGAATAGATAGATAGATAGATAGATAGATAGATAGATAGATAGATAGATAGATAGATAGATAGATCTTTATTGATGCACAGGAAAATACAAATTCTTACATAAGTCAAAAATACAGCAATATATATATTACATACCTAGAAAATGCCATTTAGAGTGGCATATTGGGTTTTAACATTATATTTTACATTTAAATTTAAAACTTATACACTAGATTAGGATAAAACGAAATATATATATATATATATATATATATATATATATATATATATATATATATATATATATATATATATATATATATACATATATACATACATACACATATACATATACACATATATACATACATACACATATATACATATACTAAAAATCGTGAATTGTGATATCACTGTTTAAAAATTCGTTGTGGGAGTAGTACGCTTTCCTTATTAAGAACTTTTTTATTATATTTCTAAACTCGTTTCCTTCAAGAGATTTCACACCTATAGGTAATTTGTTATAAAAAGGTGGAGCCAGATGCAGTGTTGCATTCCATGATTTATTTAATCGTAAAAAAATCAATTCTAAGATTGTCTTTGTGGCGTGTGTCATGATTGTGTATACTTTGTGATGTATTATAATGGTCTACGTTATTTTTTATGTATGTTATACACTCAAAAATGTATCTGCTGGGAAGGGTCATAATGTTTAGATCTCTATATGCATTCCTAGCATCTGCCTGATATTCTATTTTTGCTATAATACGAACTGCCCGTCTTTGCAGTTTAAATATCCTATTTGTGTGGGAAGTGTCCCTATGCTATGATAGCATAACTTAAAACAGACTGTATGACTGCGTGAAAGGTCATAATACAAACCTCCTGACACAGTTTTTATTAGGTTTTTTAATAAAAATATGCTCTTAGATATTTTGCTAGCTATGTAGTTAACATGACAATCGAATTTTAAAGTAGGGTCTAGAAAAACTCCTAAAAACTTTATTGATTCTGGGTTGTTTATTTTATCAATTTTACGTAAGGAAAAGATCATTTTTTCAGTCTTATTTACATTTAGGCTTAATTGGCTTGCTGAAAACCAATCCTCTACCTTGGAGATAGAAGCATCCATGCAAGATTTTAGTTGATCGAAATCGACATTGCAATGCGTAAAATTTGTGTCGTCTGCGTATAGAAGTAAAACACTGTCTGTGAGGGATATGGGAATATCATTAACGTATATGAGGAAGAGCAGAGGACCCAGGATTGATCCCTGGGGGACTCCATGGGTTATTTGTCTATCCGCAGAGAGGCTGCCCCTATAATAGGTTACTTGGGATCGATTTGTTAGATACCCAGATAGCAATTTCAGACTCATAGCTCCGACTCCATAATATTCCAGTTTTTTTAATAATATTTCGTGTGACACACAATCAAAGGCCTTGGAAAGGTCGCAAAAGGTTGACCCTACAAAATCTCCTTCTTCAAAACCTCTGATTATGGTGTCACATAGTTTGTTTATGGCACCAATGGTGCTTTTGTCTTTTCTAAAACCGTACTGATGTTCTATCATGAGTTTGTTATATTCTAGGTAGCTATACAACTGTTTCTTTAATAAAAGTTCTAATATCTTCGATATCACTGGTATCAGCGCTATAGGTCAGTAGTTGCTTGGATCAAATTGATCGCCTTTCTTAAATATAGGAATTACTTTAGAAATTTTAAAGCATGAAGGGTAGACACCTTCCTTTATACATTGATTAAACAATTTTGTCAAAGGTATTATTAATATATCTTTTAAGGATTTAATTAGCATTATGTCTAAATTATAAAAGTCTTTACTATGTTTATTTTTTAATTCATTTATAGCATCTCTGACCTCAATGTAAGTAACCTCTCTAAAGGAGAAACTTGGATTTGGTTTATTTATGTTAGCTCTTACAAGATACTCTTCATAAGTTAAAATTGGTTCCCGCAAATTATTTACCGTGTTGTTTCCTACGTTTATAAAAAAAGAATTTAAATCATTTGCATGAATACTCACTTCCTCATTCGTATTTGTTTTTCTATTTCTATTAATGACCTGCCATGCAGCCTTTGCCTTGTTATCTGCTTTTTCGATAAATTCAGTATTTGCTTTTTGTTTTGCTTTATTTATAGCAAGACGATATTTATATCTATAATTTTTCACCGCTTCAGCCAGCTCTGGTGTCCTAAAATTTTTTTTGTAGATCTGTTAAAAACTTTAAGTTTTCCCTCATGTCCCTAATGTCATTGTTAAACCATTGTATTTGGGTTTTCTGGCTTGAATTTATTTGTCTTTTTACCTCTGGAAATGCAGTATTTCTAAAGCGTAAAATCTTTTGAAGAAAACAATTTACTTTATTATCTGCATCCAAATTTGAATTTATAAATTCCCAGGATTCTGTTTCAAGTAAACGATACATTTTTAGTTTACCTTGAGATGTGATTGGTCTGTAAATAATGATTGGAGATTTATTACTACTCCTATTTTTTAAAAGGTTTATATCTACACTTATATCTATGGCAGAGTGATCTGACAGTAAAGGATCATATACATTTGTTACACAGTCTAAAATATCACAGAAGTTGATGAAAATATTGTCGATACATGCTTCTAGTCTTGTACTTTCATAAATCATTTGTACAAAACCATATGAATTGACTAGGTTCATAAATGTATGTTTTTTTGTACAGTTTTGGTTGAAATGTATGTTAAAATCACCGTTAATAATGATATATTTGTTCATGTTAAAAACTCTGTCAAGCAATGAGGTCATAACTTCTAAAAATACATTGAAGTCTCCTTCCGGAGGTCTATATACAGTGATGATGATAAAATTCAATTCCGTAAGTTCAACAGCTGAGAGTTCACAGTTCATTTCTACAGAAAGTGTCCCTATATCATTTTTGGGTTTATATTTAATATTGTTTTTACAGAGTATGATTGTGCCACCATGTATATGTGTGCTTCTTGCATAAAAATTTGCAGTAGAGTAACCATTTAGGGATAAAGAATCAATCTCATCTTTGTCTAAGAAGTGTTCACTAAAACACAGGACATCATAATCACTGTTTCTCGTTTGCATTAATGCCTCACATTCTCCGATTTTGTTTCGGAGTGAGCGTATGTTTAAATGAAAAATGTTTAACGATACGTATTTAGCTGTTTCCTTATCACTTTTACGCACCAGGGATTTATGAGTAGTGGGCCCGGACACAATTTCACTGTTGCATGCTTTTCTAGTTTGATTAGGTTCACTTTTGAGTCTGCTTCCCTGCTTATTTAAGAAAAATTTTTTGTATTACTTTCATGTTCCCAATTCTGTTCATGGTCGTCATCTTGTCTGTTTTTTGGGAAGGTGTATCTGCAGAAACCAACCCCTTTGGGCCAGAACGTAGGATTATATGCCTCATCTTTTAATGCATATTCTAATCCTACTTTGAATGCTTTTGTTCTCGTTCTCTTTAGTTGGAGATCTTCCACAACCACTGTTCTGTCTTTCATAACTGGCTTGGAATTCAGATATTTTTTTATTTTGTCAGCTGTGACTTGCAATTTAACTCTAGATAGAAAAATCCATATCCTTTTTTGTACTCCTTCAAAGTCTCCCTCTTCGCCTGCATTTCCATCCCCAATTTGTATGGTAGATTTGGTTTTTTTTGTTTTTTTAAGATATCATTATATGTTGGTTTATTTTTATTTATTAGGTTTTGGTCCTTTTTTTCGTCAAGGTTTATAATATTATGCATAATCTGTAGTTGCCTTTTTTCCATATCTGATGTTTTTTGCTTCCTCTTTTTTGTGTGATTTTTTGTTTGGTTGACTAGGTGTTTTTTGCTCTTGTTTGTTTATATTTCTATTGATAGTGGAAGGTGTTTTTTGTATCTCCTTGTTGTTGTGTCCAGAGATATAATGGATTTTATCGTTATTTATATCGCTATTATTATTTAAATTTCTGAAATAGGACTGCACTTCTTTTTGTATAAAGGTTTTTATAGATTCACTGTTTTCACTGGTTTTTTCTTCTTCTATGGTGTGTTGTTTTTGTGGTGTTATTTTCGTATTACTTTTCAAGTATTTTAATTCTTTTTCCAGGGTAAGTATTTTTTCCTTTAGAAGGTTGTTTGTAAGTCTTAGCTCTGAGTTAAGCTCCTTTAATAACTTATTTTCACCCTTTAATGATCCAGTTGAGATTTCATTTGTACATCCAACCTCACATTCATCATTGGTTAAAGTTGTTGGTATTTCATTGGATAACTCTTGCTTGGTGCAACATTTTTTTCTTGAGGCACAACTCTTGTGGAATTCTGCTCCGCAGTTCACACATTGCACCTTATTTATCACTTTTTTTTCACAATATTTGCAGACACTTAAAGCAATTGTGTCTGCTTGGTCAGCCATTTTTAATAGAAGCTTTGCATTTCATTACAAAAGTGGTGTGAAAATAATACATTGTTTTGTTATTAATTATTTATTATATATTTTTTTATAAATAAAAAAAATTATAACGGTTTTAATAATGGGAATTTAATTTTCTAGTCTAACAGATTAAGAAAAGTGCTTTTATATTTATTGCTCTGCAGTATAATACAGTATTACCTATTACGAATGCGCGCTCCCGCTTTATCATGCTATATCTCGAAAACGGTTAGTCGTACGAAAAAAATGTATATCAACAATTTTGTAGAGAATACTATTTTACGTAAGTTTTGTTATGAGTTCTTATGACGTCAGATGCACTGGAAGCGAGATTTTCGCGATAAACCGATTTTCATGTGACCTTCGATATCTCAAGACGCACAAGGGTAGGCATATGAGATTTTTTTGTGCTTCATTGGAACATCAAAACGAAGGTCTCTGCAAAAATTCAGCTTGTTCGGCCTCATTCTGCAGATGGCCTTTTTTTTACCTTATTTCCCTGGAGTATAATGGACAGGACTAATAAAAATATTTAAATCAGTTGGTTCGAACATTTCGGAAACAAAGCCAAAATCGACAAAAATAAACGTAAACCATTTCCTAGGGCATAGAATTCGCCACAAAGAAGCTTTGAATGATTGTTCCTGAACAGTATAGATTGTGCGCGTCTTCAAAGTCGGATTTTCGAGCGTGAAAAATCACGGTAAAATCTGATTTTAGAATTTTAATAGATTATATGTCATTATATTAACCAATATTTCATAATTATTATTATTATGTAATTTTCAACCAAAGCCATAAGCCACTTACCTTTTTTATAGTAACTAAACAAATATTTCAGCATTTACCAGCAGATAAACAAAATGTTGTAAACGTTCATACCGTTCACTAAAGATACCACATCTGAATATTTTTAAATAAAAGTGGAATACAAAGAATTGAATTGATTGCACAATCAACTCATTAAAATCTCAAACTTTATTTAAGATAACTAACTTACATACTAATTCCCTCTACAAACCAGTCCGGAATTTCCTGCCGCTCGTTCAACCATGTGTTGAAAACTCGCACCAGACGGCGGTGAATGGAAGGGAATTTCTTCCACCACCAGTTATTTATGCTGTCTGGGTCTGGGGCAACGAAGTTCTTAATACCAACAAAAGCTTACTGTACTTCCTCCGTACTGATTGCCGAACACACTTCTTCTGGCCCTTCAAGATGTCTACAGCAGAAAACCTCGAAGTGTGTGATTGCTGGAGCTATTGAATGGACGCGTTGTTTCGTAAATTCCCTTCCAGAAGGTTTCGACATCTGCTACAGTCGGCGGATTATTGACAACACGCTCTTGAAACAGAGGGAATGATTCGTACAGAAAAACGTGTTTTGTTTTATACTGCTCACCCGCCTTTTCAACATTTTGTTCACAGCCATGAACGTTCGGAACCTATCTAAACAGTGCTATTTGATCGCATCACTGTCAGATTTAGAGTGTGGTGTTGTCGTCTTATTCCAGCTGCTATGCGCCGGATTTTCGGAGTAAAAACTACCATTTTTTTTGTGTATTCCACCACACTCTGGATCCGCTTGTTGGCTGACCGACTATCTTGCCCACGATCTTTTTTACACGCCTTTTAGCTTCCTCGACTCTAATTGAAGTGTTTGACCTCTCATTGGGGACGAGTTGTTCGCAGCGTTGTAAACGGCATAGTTAATCTGCCAGATGTCTGCATCTTCTGGTAGTTCCTCATCGATGACGACGTCAATTCGAGCAAGGTCTTGTGGCTTTAGTGTGGCCCTGGTATTAAGGCTTACCCTCGCCCTGAGTTCTACTTTAGTGTACTCTAAGAGGCTGGCACTTTTAACTGATGAGATGCCCTTACATAACCTGTCCTGCGCAGGGAGGATACTTGATCTCTCAAGTATTGCCGAGAGAAGACGCGATGTTCTGGGCGCATTTTGTACCAAAGTGCATCTAATCGCGTCATGTAGCTGCTACGCGCAGGTTTGCTACTCTCGTAGCAGATCAGCAAGTCTTCCCGTGGTTCCCTCATCCACCTAAAGCGTTTTTGTTTATTGCTGCCGTTTCCATTGAGACGTCCTACCTGTGTGACCCCCATCCACCTGGAGCCTGTCGCAAGGGGCCCTTCCTCTTCGATTGTATGGAACCAGAGGTTTAGTGTACCAGGGTGGTGAGTCCTGGTACTCTCGGCCGACATCTGTCAAGCAGAATTGCCTCTGCCTGTCCAAGGTGCACCGCGGTGAGGTTGCCGGTCCAAATTTTGCACCTCTCATTATTATTATTATTAGTATTATTATTATTATACACTGAGGAACGTACGTAGGCAGGCCTGCTACAATGTCAAAATTTTGCCGCGACTAAAAGTTCAAACTGAAATATAGGTAAAAGTAAACATTTTTTTGTATCCCTGTCTTTTTAATATCCGTTCAGTAAGATGGAAACATGGAACATTTGTTTGAATGTTCCTGGTGGGCCTTTTTAGTATCAGTCCGGCCTTGGTTTTTCTTTTATAAATTATAAATACCTGGAGGTATGAGTAAAATTTTGATATAGTTTCAATTTAAAAAAATCTTTCAAATAAAGTCGATTCACTCTTCTATTGTCCTAACTAAAAATATATTTTTGCTTCGCATTGTTAAGTTGGCAATAATTATTTTTTTAGGTATAATGTCATTAACGGCATGACATAAAAAACAGGACTGACACTGTCACCAGTATGATATTGGGAATTTAAGCCTTCACGTCTCCCCCTGGTGACTAAAAATCGCACCTTGATGAAACGAGTAAATTTTGTTTACATTCGTTTGATCGTATTGGTGTAATTTGTTTGTCAGGGTTTTATTACCGTTTTTTTTTATTTCATCAGCATTTATTCCACAATATGCTGAAGAAAACGGTGTATAGTGAATTGTTGTGTGTACAATTGTCACTCAAGGAAAAATGTGGATAAGAATCCACTTTCACTATTTTCCCAAGAAAGACGCGGGGTTTGTTTATATCACCAATAGTGGTATTGTGGAGAAAATAGGTAGAAGATAAGTATGGGAAAAAGCATAATTGATGGGAAAAGCATTAAATTTGGAAATGCGTGTCTATTTCAAGCCAGAGGACTATAATGCAAAAGGTATTAGAAGTTATAATACTGACATTTGTAGGTTAAATACTTCCACAAATTAGCAGAAAATAGCGCAAAATAGGTTAAACTTATTGACTTTACTTACCAACTTTCAATTCATGCAACAATACTTATTTTTCTACGTAAGAAAGAACCCACAAAAGCAAATAGAACGAATGTAAACAAACCCAAGAAACAGCTGATTTTTGCCATATGTTGATTTTAGTTCCCAATTAAAAACAAATTTTTTTGTCTAACTTAGGACAATAAAATATGAATTAATTTTGTTAATAAGTTTATTAACATACTTGAAAGATTTTTTTTAATTGAGAATCCAAATGTTGCTTTTATTGTATGGTAGGTACATCAATTTTAACAGTTAACTCAAGTATTTGCTTCTTGTTACCACCACAAATAAATAAAAATAGTAGTAATAAAACATTAATTTACACATTTTCCACACTTGCTTGGCAATTTAGCGCACAATCTAAACTATTGAGTTTTCGTGAATAATGATTAGAGTCTTTCTTCCTTGTAGAGGATTTTATGCTCTACAAACTTGACCATAATAGTTTTAATTAAAAATAACAAAATTGTGTCGGTGAACATAATGTGCTTAATGTCCTTTTTATAAGTCAATATTCATTGCGGTAAATAGTTGGGAAAGTAGTTGTTTAATTAAAAAGGCATGTGTTATACTTATCTGATAAGTTTTATGTCAAGGTATAGCAAATAATAATTTTTGACAAATTTTTTTTTATTATTCCATTTTATCCTAGAAATTATGTGCATACAAATTCTAATGGAAGATTTTCGGAGCCGCCACTGTGATTAAACAATTTCAAAACGTATCTTGTTATATAGATTTTCAAAAAAAAAATCTATATATACATTTATGCTCAGCGACTTTGGGCCCCCGTATTTCGAGAACGGCTGATCGGATCGACCTCAAATTTGGGATCTATCCGAATCTCGAGATTTCCAGAAACTTTCCGTCTGTCCGGAAGTCCGGAACTCCGTTAGTCCGGAAACTTTTCTTTGAAATGCGATAACTGTCCCAAATATTGACCGATCGACTTCAAACTTATACCAGGGGTAGACCTCCATGGTCTACATATGCCTATTGATTTTGAGCCGGTTCCGAAAACGGCAAGTGGGGCAAAAACGGCCTAACAACCAAGTTTTTTTACCTTCCTTTGAAATGCGATAACTGTCCTAAATATTAACCGATCGACTTCAAATTTTGAACAGGTGTAGACCTCTAAGGGCTACATATGCCTATTGTTTTGGAGCCTGTTCCGAAAACGCGAAGTGGGGCAAAACGGCCTAAAAGCCAAATTATTTTTCTTTTTTTTTTGAAAGGCGATATCTGTTCAAAATATTGACCGATCGACTTGAAATTTGTAACAGGGGTAGACCTTTACGGTCTACATATGCGTGTTGATTTTAAGCCGGTTCCGAAAACGGGAAGTGGGGCAAAAAAAATTAAGAATATTGATTTTTTTTTTGGAAATGCAATAAATGCCCCAAATATTGACCGAATTGGTACAAATATAGGCATATTAGCATAAGACTCAATAAAATTGATCACAAGGAACCGATTCCGACTATTCACGAACCGCTCCGATCATTCCCGAAGGCGTTATAAGCACTTTTAATAGCGGAATCGTTTTCTAGGTAATCGGACCCAAGGAATCGATTGGAATCATTGTGGAACCGATCCGATGTACTTTGTCCGTCTTTTAAAAATCTATATGGCATCTTCACCGCAGCGGTGAATGTACCTCACTTGTTTTAGTTTCATTTAATGAAACTATACATTTTTTATTGTTGTTTTAATGTACATTTTTAAATGTTTTAGTCTTTTTAAAATAGACAAACATTTAAATATTATATTGTATTTATAACATTAGCAATTTCTGCAACCTGGTTAATAAATCAACTATTTAATTTATTGTAATAACATGTTATTGTTATAATAGGAATATGTGTTGAATTGATTATCTAAAATAATAGAAAAATGTTAACAACAGCCACCTATTTGGTGGTTCCAATGTGGGGCTATTTGATATTTAAATGATCAGCTAGTCTCGATAAATTCGTTGATGCTAAATATCTAAAAATATTTTTAGCAGGCTACTTAATGATATTTTATCAAAAATGTAGGTAATTTCATGACAAAAAAAAACGTGAAAACGACACTAACTGCCACTATTAGTAGAGTTTCTTTATTGATTCAGTGGCTAACATATGTAGGTGTCATTTAAGTTGACTTTTAATTGAACAAAGACGAGCTGACCAAATATTTATCATTAATTTTTAGATGGACAGTATAAAGCTTTGGTTATGGAATTCGATTTACCTTCGTCATGTTATGCAACAATGGTACTAAGAGAAATTTTAAAAGTAGATACATCAAGTAGTGCTCAGGCTCGCCTAAACGATTACCACGAATCAGAAAAGAAGAAAATTGTAGTTTCTCAAACTAACGAAAATGATAAAACTCCCGAAATGTGTGGAATTATGCAAACCAGTAGTCTTTTATTGGATCCCAACAAATATGCAGAATTTAAGGATAGTGTTTTTAAAGTTTCTGAAAATTCAGTGAAACGAAAAAATGATGAAGAAAAAGATGACAACAAAAAAGTAAAAACAGACGAAAGTGTGGAAGAGACTGGTATTAAAATGGAAGCCTCCCTTGTATAATTTAAATTCAATTGTTTTATATTATTAATGTTATTAATTATAATACATAATTTAAATTTGGATTTACTTTTTGAATAATAAATTTATTTATTTAGCATAATAATTTCTACATTTCCTTTATTTAAGAGAGCAACCATAGGTGTGGCATTTATTAGACAAGCGATTCGTAAACGAAGGGGGGGGGGTCTCGAAAACATAGGCGCCGACTTATGAAAATCCCCATAACTTATGGTGCTCCTCCATAATTTCATTTAGTAAACAATAGTTAATAACGATCAGCAATATTATTTTTGCAGTGGATTATTCAACATGACAGAAGTAGGTATATATAGTTTTTCTAATCTCAGTGTAAACACTACAAAACGTCCGACAAAGGAGTTCACTCATAATAACATTTATGCCATGTAACGGTCCACTTTTTTTGGCCTAATCAAAAGCCCTATCTTTAACGAGTAAACCACTTGCAGTCGCAGTAAGTTAGTGCCTGTTTAATTTAAAAATCTGATAATAAGGCCCTGCGAGCTTAAATTATTATATTTAAAGATTCAAAGGCTGGACGCAATTTGAAAACACTCAGTAAAAGTGCATATGCCAAATAATATGGTAAAATAATTATATTCTCTGATGTTGTTAAAGAGAGTTTCTTGTATTTTATATGCCTTATAAATTTAAATCTAGAGTGTGTAGAACTAATCGTGTGTGACCATGTCTGTTTCTATGGAAGTTTGCGTAACCTGTAGCCCTGTGATTGGTTAAGAACACGGGAGTGCGCGGGGTGCGGGCAGTTCGCAACGAGGTCGATGAAGAATCTATAGGGGAGTCCGCCTGGGGCGATGGTAGATTCCAGACTTAGAGTTCGCCTGGGGCAATGGAGTAGTAAGGACGGATAGATTCCGCCTAGAGCGGTGGTAGAGTGAGGACGTTTAGATTTCGCCTGTGGCGATGGTATAGAGCGAACTTATGTGAGTGCTGCCAAAGACAATTAGTGGCGGCATATTAAGTAATATGGTATAGTTATAGTACAGTTAAGTTACCGCGGTGTATTCTGCCTTATGGATTGCGGTGTTTTGACCAAGTTATGGTATGGTGTTTTTTATTTGGATCCCATTGGAGGATTACCTTTGGTATAGAGAAGATGCTATTGAGCAAGTAAGTGACCGCGGTGTATTTGGTCTTATGGAATGCGGTATTTTGAGCAAATTATATTATGGTGTTTTTTTGGACGAGTCCAGTAGGACCTTTGCGATTACTGAAAGTAAGTGATTAATTTAATATTGCCAACCCCTTTTCTGACAATTAAGATATACTGTGTATTGAGTGAACTCCAGTTTGAACTTGGGTTATTTAGTTAAATACCGTTATGTTTATTTGACATTTGATGTCGTATGTTGTTTTATTTGTTTTGTAACCAAGTGGTTAACAATTATCGTCTTTTGGCTAACTGTAAATACCGTTATGTTTATTTGACATTTGATATCGTATGTTGTTTATTTGTTTTGTAACCAAGAGGTTAACAATTATGTTTTTTGGTTAACTGTAATATTTGCTTAACCCTAAATTTTTATTATAGCTAATACTGTGTCTTCTTTATATAAGTGCACCGACGTGTGGTCGGTCATTCATTTTAATTACTGTGCATCCCGTTTGGTAACCGAATTTGTATTAATTTTTTTCCAGTTTTTATTGAATAGATATGTATTTTGTTTAATGTAGTTTTTTTGATTAATTACCTATTCTTGAAATATAAAAAACTGGTGGTGCCCAACTAAAACCCTGTATATATAAATATACATCTAAGCAATCCAAGCTAAATTGGTGGAAAGGTTAAAGCTCATCCCTGAGATATACAAATTTGGAGGATCTCTTGCTTGCTAGCTGGGTAAGTTTTAAAATAACTGGCTTGCTTTTTTATAAAACTAAATTTGAAATAAATGTAAAAAGGGGGTCGTTATAGCCATGGACGTCAAATAAACGGGTATCGTTCGAGCACGATTTCCGTGTCATTCCATCGCAGATAAACTTTGTATAGAGATTACCTGGTAGCAGCGGTTCAGATGGACTGTTTACCCTGTGATTTGAAATACTATACCAAAAATAATACAACTAAGGGTAATTCAGAGGTACTAATTTGTCGGGGGGGGGGGGGTATGATGACAAACAACGCACAAGAATTCTTAAATCTTTATTGTAAAGGGCCATGTAGTGAATTGCGATTTAAACTTACACTACTGCACGAGGAGGGTATTAATATATTAAAAATCGAAAGTTAGTGGTAAATTGTGTGTTGTGAAAATGTTACTCATTAAGTATTACACAAAAAAAATGTTTACCTACACTTTTGAATCTTTCACAGCAAATGCTGCGAAAATGGTGTCAAATGTGATAAAAATTCACATAACAAATTTGCAAAGCACAAAATTTCATTCTCATTTCACATATTTGTGTGTCAAATTAAAAAAATTATTTTAAATAATTTACAAGATTAGTCTTACCGTGTTTTTGTCGATTTGAAATTTCTTTAGCAATACGTTTGTCAAAATTTGCAAATTTAAAATAATTAAGACTAATGTAGTAATAAATAATGAGAAGCTTTTGTTAGTGCAGAAGTTTTGTATGCATCTTGGTGTATGTGTACGCATACAAAAGCAGCACCGAGCGAGACACAGAAAACACAAGTTAGAATGTCTTGATCGTGTGTACACCAGAAGCGTGACAGAGAGTCATCGCAAATCCCAACCAAACATTCCATTTGAAGACAAATCAGTTTGTTTTTAAGGGTGAAAGACTGCAGTTCATTGAGCTAGAAATGGTGGACATCAAAAAATTAATCAACGAAATATTTTTTTGCGAACCCCTATTAACTAGTCTGTTACACAATAATCTTGATATAATTTCAAAACTAGCAGGAAATAGCCAAATTTTGTGGAATTTTTCTTTTGCCAAAATGTTGTTTTTATTAAGGAATTTTCTAATAATAACAGTAATGTTATGTGTCCATAATCCATATCGTGACTGTTCGTCGATTTTCCAGAAAAACAACAGAGATCTGCTTTGTATGTGCATGTCATTTATATTATATATACTATTGACCATTCTTATAGAGATTTTGGCAATCGGTGTAGTTGAAGAAGAATAAGCTGGAACAGTACTCGTTTTTATGAATGAAACGTTGTCTTCAAATTGCTTGACCTCGATTCAAGTTTAATAGGAAAATGTGCCAAATTTAAAGTTAGATAGGAAAAAGTAGGAAGAGAAAATAAAAATAAAAAGTTTTTCTAAGTTGCTTGACAGCATTGTACTAGTAGTCAACGTAATAGTTATTTATGATACAAGTGTTAAAAATGACTTTTTATTTTGTGAGTGGAGAAGTTTGCGAAACGAGCGTAAATAAGTAGAGCAACTCCACGAACAAAATAAAGTCATTTTTAACACGTGTATCATACAATGTTTTTTCTACACACACCATTAAAGGAACAATAAAGTTTCTTTAAAAAAGATTTCAAATCCTTTTAATGGTTACCTCATAATTCTAGTAGTTTGTAGGATTTATGAAAGAAATAAATCAAGTTTGCACGTTGTTTGACACATGCTTGTCCATATTAATAGTATTTCCTCCACTGCTTCAAGTTCAATTTCAACAATTTCTTCTTGTGAAGTAGCTTCCTCACAAGGGATAAATATTACTAATTGCTCCAATTGTACAATTAATATAAATATTTCTAAATAACTTGTAATTTTTTGTTAATAAATATATAAATGTCATTATGACAAACGACTTGTCATTTTACTTTTTGCACCAGTGTTAAAAGTAAATCGTGATCATTTTGTGACGTACTTCCCTGTTCTACCGAAGAGCAGAAGTGTCACTTTGACGCCCACCACTACGACGGTGCTCACGGTACGGATATCTCGGGCGCCAGTTTCTGTTTAGAGTGCAGAAACACCACTTTATTCTATCGGCGGGACGATAGAGGCCGGGCAACTACAGTGAAGAAACGGATAAGCCAGGGGTCGAGAAAAAGGCAACTTACACACTACAGTTAATGAAACGGCTCTTATTCAATATATTTACATTTATTCTACACACTAATTATTATTTACACTTTATATACACCTTAGTAACTACAACTTATGGCTAACGGTTCTTACATTACTAGGTTATTTACAACTTATACTACAACGGTCTTAACTACGGGCGAGCGGGGGCAGTAAGCGGGCGGTCAAGCGGTGCGATACGGTAATCCGGTGACTCAAGCGGTGAAAAGGTAACCAGCAATAATTGATCGGTCATAAGCAGACGGCGGACGGATACCAGGAGGGGAAGCAAGCGCCAATACAAGCACACTAAGACTATCTATTTACCAAACCTTTATCAAACCTTGCTACCTACTTCCGGATCCTGGGCTGCTTCCTCTCTGGAGCGGTCGGGGTCGGCACTTCTGGTCGGTACGGGCGGCAGCAACGGACTCTCCTGGATGCTCTGAAAAGTCCTCAAGCTACTAAACTCTGCCAAAAGCAGAAGTAGGAGGAGACGCGGTAGTCATGCGCGGAATATAGCAATACGTCACCCGAATTCAATTTAAAACAAACCTATACCTTTATACTCACAACAAGATTACTTACTATGCTGGTCGGCAGCTAAACGGTAACTGACTTGTTCGAAAAATCCTCAAGCTACTAAACTCTGCCAAAGGCAGAAGTAGGATGAGCGCGGTAGTCTTGCGCGGAATATTGCAACTACGTCACCTTTTACCGACTTAGAAAAATTCGCAATTACATTTGTATACCTATGTATCTCTATACTCACAAGTTTACTTACGGTCCTAGTCGGCGTGGTGCTTCGGTTGACGGTCAGACGGGGACTAACTTGTCTGAAAAATCCTCACGCTACTAAACACTGCCAAAAGCAGAAGTAGGATGAGACGCGGTAATCATGCGCGGTATATTACAACTACGTCACCAGTTTACGGACTTAGAATAATTCCGCATTTTTTTTTTTTTTTTTTTTTATTTTCTAGGTCTAATTGATTCTCTGGCAACAGTGTATGAGTTACTCGGCTATTGACTATTAATTTTATGTGGAAAAACGGTTTCTAATATTATTGAACATATCCTTTGAAGTGTTTGAGGGTCCGTATATATACATTTTAATTTGTGTTAGTGAGAATTCTAAAATAATTAGCAGAATATATAATAAACATAACCTTCAATTGGATCCAGCAACACCAATTTCTTGCCGGTGTTGCCAGACTTAGTTTCTTTTTCCTAGAAGCTTAGACGAATGTTCCAAAATGGATGATCTATGTGGGGAATGTACTCAAAAATTTAAACAAAAGGATAAAATTCTAAAATGTACTGGCAACTGTTCCAATCAGTTTCATCTTGGATGTGTGAATGTATCAGATAATATCATAGAAATAATGGAAAACTGTAAAGGTTTAAAATGGTTCTGTGATGTATGTACGCGAGAATTTGAAATCATGTGGAACATTAAGACGGAAATTGCCTGTGTAAAGAGTCAGATCACAAATGAGCTATCTGAGTTTCGCAATATTCTAAAGAAAACTGCTAATGTGGAGAATGCTATAGAAGGGAAAAGAACGTATGCAAATGTTACAGGAGAAGTTGTTGTAATAAAACCTAAGGAAACGCAGGAAAGTAAAAAAACTAGAGAAGCTATACAGAAATATGTGAAACCAGTAGCATTGGAAGTAGGAATTACCGAAATAAAAAATATAAAAGAAGGCGGTGTATTAATTAAATGTAAAAGCAAGGAAGAGATGGAAAAAATAAAATCAGTGGCGGAAAAGAAGCTTGGTAGAAGCTACAAAATAAATGCACCAAAACAATTGAAACCCTGTATAAAACTGCTTGATATCGAAGAAAACTTAGATAGTGAAAAGCTAATTAATGCTATTAAAAAGCAGAACACTTTCATTCAACATGAAACATTATGTATGGAAGTAATAGCGATTAAAAAAATGAGAACTACTTATATGGCACTAATAGAATGTGATCCGACGACATTCTCCAAAATAATGAAAGAACAAAGATTATGCGTAAACTGGTCTAGGTGTAGAGTTTTTGAATATGTTAAGGTTTTTCGTTGTTTTAAATGTGCGGGTTTTAATCATAAAGCAGATGAATGTAGTAGTGTACGATGTCTAAAATGTGCTGTTGAAGGTCATAACCTGGAGGTTTGTAAATGTGAATCACATAAATGTTATAACTGTATGGAAGTTAACGATAAACTGAGAATGAGTCTTGATGTAAATCATTCTATATATGATAATAATTGCCCTGTATATCAAAAAAAGTAGAAGTACAGAAACAAAAAATTAGATATTCAGCAAATAGTGACTAGCAATTAAACAAGTATGTTAGTAACTGTGATGAGATTATTGATCATTTGAGGGTCTTTCATCAAAATGTCCAGTGCTTAAAAAATAAAGTTGAATGTTTTGAGCTAGAATTAGAGCTACAACAAATAGATATTGCTTGTTTCACTGAGCATTGGATGAAAGATTCTGAAGTGGACAGTATCTGTTTAAAAGGATATACATTATCTGGAGTATTTTGTAGATCAAATTTTAAAAATGGCGGAGTTGTAATATATCATAAGTCAACACTAAACGCTGATATAAAAGAAATTAAATTTATTAATAAAAAGTCTTCTGAAATGAACTTTGAAATTGTGGGAATTGAATATAACTTTAATAATAATGAGAATTTTAAAATTCTGACAATATATAGGTCACCATCTGCTGATTTAACTGTATTTTTTTCTGAACTAGAAGCTGTTTTAAAACATATATGTGTCGGTAAAGCGAGAGTGATATTGTGTGGTGACTGGAATATTAATTTTTTATCGGGATCTGCTGAGAAATTTGAACTCTGTGATTTGCTTTACTCGTATAACTTATCGTTTCATGTAAATGAACCAACAAGATTTGCTGCGAATTCAAGCATTGATTACATTTGTAGTAATCTAGATATTGGTAATGTTAGTTGCAATGTAGTAGGAAATGGTCTATCGGATCATACTGCACAGATTTTAAATGTTAATATACCAGTTTATTTTCCAAAGTGCTCAAATGTTAAGAAATCAAGGCTATTTACTGACATAAACTATGAGACATACAAATACTACATAAGTAAAGAAAATTGGCAAGACGTTTATGGGGCGGGTACTGTTGATGAGGGTTTTAATGAATTTGTTAATACACTTTCTTATTATGTTGATATCAGCTTTCCTTTTAAAGAAGTTAATCTGAATAAAAACAGGAAGATATGGGTTACACAAGGAATTATTACTTCATCAAAGCAATTAAAATTATTAGATAAAACTATGAGACAATCTAACAATGTAGTCCATATAAATTATTATAAAACTTATAAAAAAATTTATAAGAAAGTAGTCTCAGCAGCTAAGCGTCTTTGTAATGATCAATTTTATAATCGGACTAGTAACAAATCGAAAGCGGCTTGGTCAATCATAAATGAAGATCTGGGGAAAAAAAGGAAGGACAACTCTATAAAGGAGATTGAGATTGATGATGATAGGGAAAGTGATGTAAACAAGATAGTTGATTCATTTAATCGATACTTCATAAATTTACCAGCGAATTTAAGACAGACATTTGATGTTTCAAACCTTACATCTTTTTCTATAAAACTGCAATATCCTACAATGTTTGTTACTCCTGTTACTGAACCTGAAATTTTTAATATTATAATGGAACTTAAACAGTCGAATTCTTCCGGAGTGGATAATATAAGTTCAAGGATGTTGAAGGCAGTTGTCAACTATGTTGTGGAACCTTTGACTTTTCTAATAAATAAATCTTTACTTGAGGGTGTTTTTCCCAATAACCTAAAATTAGCTAAAGTAATACCGTTACACAAAAAAAGGGTCCACAACATTAATAGATAACTATCGCCCAATTTCTCTATTATCAACAATTTCAAAGATAATAGAGAGGGTGGTGTATTCTCGAATGATAAAATTTATCAACACGTTCAACATTATGTCTGGTGCTCAGCATGGATTTCGAGAAAAAAGGTCCACTCATACAGCTGTTTTGCAATTTCTTGATAAGTTGTATGATGCTATAAATAAAAATGATAAATGTTTTGGCATTTTTATGGATTTAAGCAAGGCATTTGATCTGGTGGATCATGATTTACTTATTGAGAAATTGTCAAAATACGGATTTAGAGGTAAAATAAATAGCTGGCTGAAGTCCTATCTCTCAAACCGAAATCAAGTTGTTGAGTTAAATAGCATAAAATCAGGCGAATTGAAAGTAACCTGTGGTGTTCCACAGGGTTCCGTTCTTGGACCGCTACTCTCTTTATTATTTATTAATGATTTACCAAGTACTATTGATAGTGGTAATCTGGTAATGTTTGCGGATGACAATTCATATTTGAGTACTAGTTCGAATATGACTAACTTAATAGATATTTCGCAAAATAAAATGAAAGATTTTATGTCATGGTTTGATGGCAACAAATTACTTTTAAATACATCTAAAACTGTTTTTATTCATTTTACACCTAGATTGTCAAACTATAGTGTAAGCAGCTTAATAAAAATTAATGGTAGATCACTTGAGCAAGTTCAATATACGCGATTCTTAGGTATTTATATTGATAATGCCTTGAACTGGGAAATACACATTGAAAATTTATCCAAAAAGCTTTCATCAACTTGTTTTGCCTTACATAGATTGAGCAAACTTACTAGCATAGCAGTTGTTCTATCCTATTACTATGCGCAATTTTACTCCCGGGTCAAATATGGCATAGTATTTTGGGGTTCATCACATTTCTTAGACAGAATTTTTAAAATTCAAAAAATGGCAGTAAGAAATATAAGGGGATTGAACAAAACTGTATCTTGTAGAAATGTTTTCAGGGAACTGCATATTCTAACAATACCAAATATATTTATTTATGAAATTGTCATATTTGTTAAACAGAATTTGCATGAATTTTTATGTAACAGTTTTAACCACGTCTATGAAACCAGGGGGAGAAACGATTTATTAATTCCAATCCATACACTATCTACTTTCGAAAGAAGTCCGAGATATATGGGTATTAAACTATATAACAAACTTCCACCTAAAATAAAAGAGTTAAATAATATAAAATCATTTAAAAATGAGGTTAAAAAATTACTCTTAGATAATGTGTACTATAACGTAAGGGAATACTTGGAAACGCAATTTTAAGTTTTTATGCAACATATGCATGTATATATTTAGTATTGTCAGTAGTTATGACCGCACTATGCAGCATTACTCTCCATATATTATATTTTATTTATGTCTATATATTTTATTTGTATTTTACACATATTTTATTTTTATATTTTATTGATGTCTCTTATGTTTCTTTTAATTATAACTACTTTATTTTTTGTAATTATTGTATCTGACGAGTCCGATACCATTTATTGTAATGTGGTCTGTGGATAATAAATATTATTATATTATATTATATTATTATATATTAAATTTAAATACCTATATCTTTATACTCACGAGTTTACTTACTGTCCAAGTCGGCGTGGTGCTTCGGTTGGCGGTCAGACGGGAACTAATTTGATTTTTTCCAGTCTCGGGGTCCTTCACGGTAGCGCGGGCACAGGAGTGCCTGGGACTAGATGCGCGTTTCGCGATTCACGTACTGCCGGTCACTCGGCATGTGTGGAATGTTTATCCAAACAGAACAATACTACCTATTTATAATTAACAATTAAATTATTATTAATGATCAGCTGACAATACCACTATTAAAAGCGCAGTACTACAATGGTTAAAATATCTTTCGAAACAGACACATAGCACCTAGTTACCTAACTTAAGTCTATAAAATAATCACTTCGTTACAATTTTTAACGCGAGTTCATATAATATTACATTTTCAATTCAAGTATGCCGTGTTAAAAATTTAGTTTTTAATGGTGTTTGTAGAAAAAGTAAATTATTGTACTGCATAAAAATTTATTTTAAATAAAATATTTATATTTCACCTCTTCGTCCTGTTTCTAATAATTATGTAGTACCGCTTCTCGTTGCCAGATAGCACAGCTATTTTAAAATGGTATTTTGGTTATTTTCTGCATTCAAAACAGTTTTAATAAATTGTTATACTTTACGAAAAGTAGACATTATAAAATTGTTTTTTATTTTAGTTTTGTGCCAATAAAGCTTTTATAGATAAAGACAACAATCTATGCTCATCAGTCATCAGTCTTAATAATTTTACGTTGAGCGCCTTTTCTTACTACACTTTTTACAGAAGACAAAACGGAGATGCGCGGCAAATCGAACTGTCCACTCAACTAGTTCTTTTTTTAAACTATGCAATCAGTTTAAGTTCAATTGTTCTTCTATAGATGGCTCTATAGTCTTCATTTGAGAAATAAATTAAATTTGGCTTCGACTTCTATTAGTCCTTTTAGGAAATCGTATAAAATATCCTGAATTATTTCATTTCTAGGTTTCTCGCGTGTTAAAGTGTGGGAAGTTTTGAATACACAAAACGTGTTTATTATACAGGGTGAGTTTTAAATGCGTAGTTATATTTTAACCCTGAATATATTTCGTCGCGAACAATTGATTAGCAGTCAAATTTTTTTTTTTGAAAAATGATTTTGAATTTCTGAATTTTTTCGTTTTCCAGCAACTGGCATTTTGATTGTCACTGGATAACTTTGATAACGCCGGTCACAGAAATGACGTAACTGAAGGCAGTGTTGGCACTGCCAAAGTTCGTCACAATTATCCTACAGTCATGAACAGAAGTATTGAAAATTTTGAGTTTTTAAAGAATTTATTACCTTTTATAAATAAACAGAACCTGCCACGTTGCACCAAATATTAAAAATATGCAATGCTTTGCTCACGAGTGTATTTTAAACTATTATTATTGGTTTAAGTTTAATATGGTTTCATTTATCTTCTAAAAATGAATCAAAATCGAAAATAATTTTATAAAAAAAGCATCTACTTTAAAAGAATGGAAAAATAATTTGTTTACTTATCCAATACAACAATTGCTTCGAATGTATGTTCATGTGGGGCTTGACGATTTGGATGTCGGAAGGGGGAAGTTGTTATATAAAGTCTACACCACTGCATATTAACATATATGATTTACACCTATGTTGCAGATAACAAATTCTCTCTAATTAATTATAAACTGCCCATTTTGAATTTCCTTTGTTTCAAGCTTGGGAACCATTGTTCATGCTAAGTACACCCTTCCAAGCTTATAAATTAAAATTATGTCCCTTACCAGCTCAGTTATCATACTCATTTAATTTAGTCATATCATATACAAATGTTATAAATATGGATGGTATTTCAGACCACTCACTAATTGATTGTACTGTAAAAATTAAAAATAACAAACAGCAACAATTATTTCATACTTATAGAGATTTCTCAAAATTTGATTATGATAAATTTTTAGTGGATTTGTTTCATATCAATTGGCCTATGATTTATTATATCGATTCCGTTAATGAAATAATTGAATTTTGGAACCAAAGTATAACTGATTTATTTAATATCCACGCACCTTATAAAACTGTAAGAATATCAAAACCGCCGGCCCCGTGGCTAACTGAAAATTTAAAATTCATGATGAAATTGAGAGATAAGGCATATGTCCATTACAGGGGCGGTAGGTCCATGGAAGCAAGGGAAGCAGTGCTTCCCTTGGGATTATTAAAAAAAACATAATTAGAACCTAATTATTATTTATCACATATATTAATCATTAAAATTTACTTTTACCCAATTTCAATAGACACGGCCCTGCATTTCAACAACTGAGATAATGTTCGCATTCGATTAATCGAACCAACACGAACTCGGGGACTTCGATATAAGTAACTTCTTGAAATGCATCCGATCCCCACTTCATAATCTTGATATCTGAGCCGTATAGCATAGTAATGCGTCTTGTTTTATAGATTTTAATCTTGATTTTAATATCTTTCTAGACATCATAACTTTGCGGCTTTCGACATTTGCTTTAAAATGAGTATATGGAAGCCACGCCCCTTTTCTTAAAAAAAATTTTTGCCTCACCTCGCTCGGGGCTTCGCACTACCCGTCACCCTATATCACAAACTGCTTCCCCTGTATCAGAACTCACCGCACGCCCCTGGTCCATTATAAGAAAGTAAATACAGATCAGTGATTTTAAAAAGTAATTTAAGAGTTGATTTGGTTTAAATAGCAGATTATTGCAGCTAGTCAAGTGATAAAGTAGTAGACTCGAATATATAGGTGAGGTTGTTTGTTTTGATTAGTAAACTCGAATAATTTTTTTAAATTTTGAATAACTAGATCAAAAGTTCAATTCAGAAGAATCTATTGAAACGTGACTGGAAAAATTATACATCCTTCTGGCATAGTCGATAACTGTATTGAATACATTATGTAGAAGATGATCGTATTTCTTTTATGCTGATAGAGGTGCTCCTTGAACATATTAGTTGCCTTATTTTTATATCTCAGTTTTTCTTAACTTTCATGCTGCATTTGTAAAAGTGAGGACTGAGTCGTACCACCACTTCTTGCATACCTTCTACAAGCACCCTCACTGATAAAGCTTTCGAAATTTATTGGTATGGTAATATACTCAAAAACTGAAGTACTGTTAACGTTGAATGTATGTACTTCTAACAGTAACAACACATTATTAGATTTGTTGAATGAATTCGAAATGTGTATATTAGTATATTTTATCATGTTTCCAAAAGAACCAAAATCATATTTTTTTTTCAACAACCAATGCTCTCTGCTGATGTTTTTTCACTAAAGTGTGTGTGTGTGTGCGGGTGTGCGTGCGTGCGAGAGCGCGTGGGGGCGGAGTGCGGAGCGCGTAGTGCGGTGTGCGTGCGCGTGTGTGTGGCCACGATAACACAAAAAATACTAATGGGAGACTGCCCAAATTTGGCAGATAAGATTTTCAACAACATTTTAAGTGACACATTAAATTTGGTGAATGTGGTACAGGATTATTCATTATAAATTACTCACCCAATATCAGCATTATTATTGCCCATAGAAAAAAGTTTTAAATAGATTGTGTGGTTATGACTGAATTTTGTTAAAATGCTATTAAAAGTACAGTAACGTGTAGATTTCAGGGGATACAAAAAATAATATTTTATTTTAAATGGAATACTCTGTACATTATTAAATTTTTGGAATGATCCTTTGTTCCTGATTCCAAAATGTACCATATATTACCTCTACCATATACGATTTTTGAGTTATTAAACGTCGAATATCTTAGTTAAACTAGTTACTGTAAATATGGAAAAGTTAACATTATTAGGTAAAGTGAGCTATGAAAATGGCAACTATTATGTTTGATAAGTGACATTTCTTTAATGAAATAATCAAAATGCTTTACAGTGAGCAAGAAAAACCAAATATTTATACAAAATAGATAAAGATTTATTTAAGAAATTTAAATATAAATAAATGATCTCATAAAAGATGTTCGATGGGTCCACCATTACTGTCAATGCATAAATAACGTCTGCTTATATTTATAATTGCACCGGAAATGGTTATTTACATTCAGATTGTTTATTTCAAGTCGAATCCTGTCTTTAATGACCTGAATACTATTACTATTATTGACAATGTGTTTTAGAAATCCCCAAAAAAAAATTAATCCATAGGGGTCAAATCCGAACTGTTAGGTGGCCATTTAATAGGTCCATTATTCCCTATCCATATTGGGAATACATTATTCAAATGATCTCGAACGGGTAGGATACTATGCTGAGTTGCCCCATCCTGCATCCAAATCATATCAAGTTCGGCTTCTGGAAAATAATAATTTCTGTTTCTGGAATAATTATTTCCAGATAAGTAACTCCAGTTAAAATATAATCATAAAATATAGGCACAACAATTTAGTTTCTGAAAATTCCACACCAAACGCTAACAGTTTTTCTTCCTGATTTTTTTTATTTATTTTAACAACGTGCTTCTTTTCCCCCGACCTTCGACTTTTCCTGTTAAAAACTCCTGCTGTAGAAAATGATGATTGATCAGTCCATAATATTTTAGTAAAAAAATCGGGATCTTCATCCAACTTTTGAATCATCTGGCGGCAAAAATCCAGCCTTTTCCTTTTATGAGCCTCTGTTAAAACTTGTACGGCTAAAATTTTATACGGTCTGTGGCTGTTATTTTTTAACGTACGTTGAATTTTGGAATAACTTTTACATAATTGATCGACTGCATTATTTATACTACATTCAGAATTTTCTAAAAATGATACAATGTTTCAAAAAAGTCTATTGGCGAATAAATATGGATGGGCTTACCTTCGAAATGAAGCAGTATATCTAGCTGTTCTTCCTGGTTTGCTTGAACTACACGCTTCTTTCTACTAAAACTGTAGGTATTATTCACTTTTCGGTAAATATTTTTGAACGTATATTCTGATGGTGTTGGACGATTTGGATACAACATCCTATATGCTCTTTTTGCTGCACGTTTAGTTTTGTTATTTTGTACATAATAAGTAAATATTTGGACTTAATTAAAGAAATGTCACTTATTAAACATAATAGTTGTCATTTTCATAGCTCACTTTAATAATGTTAACTTTTCCATATTTACAGCAACTAGTTTAATATTATTATTATTCGACGTTTAGTAACTCAAAAACGGTATACGATAGGGGTAACATTTGGTATATTCTTGAAATCAGGAACAAAGTATCATTCCAAAAATTTAATAATATGCAGGGTATTCCATTTAAAATTATTTTTTGTATCCCCTGAAATCTACACGCTATTGTACTTTTGATAGCATTTTGACAAAATAGAGTTATAACCACACAACTATTATTTAAAACTTTTTTTTTCAATAGGCAATAATAACGATGATAAGAGGTGGGTAATTTATAATGAATAAGAAGAGACATAATGAATAAAAAAAGAAAAAAGGTACAATTTCGGGGGCAAGAATTAAACAATTTTTATTGCATTTCTGGTCGAATCTCAACGAATTATAATCAGAAAACATAACATTATGAAATAAAAATCTATCTGTATGTCTGTAATATCGCGATAGCAGCCACAGTTTTTCAGATAACGCTTTCAAATTTGATACACGTGTTCTAAAGGTGAAAGACAATGATAAGTTTGGTGATGAGTTAAAGTTGCCAGCTGAAAAGAGGTCCACTGGACCCAAACTTGTTTGTGTTTGTCTTTACAAAAAAATGTATTCTTGATGAAAGATTATAAATCATGTCTATTATATCAAGCCAATAAAATATATTTTCCAAGTACTTAGATAAAGTTGATGTAAACTGAAATTTTTTACACATTTGACCTCAAAAAATGGGGTTAGGATAAATTTGGCAGTTTGACATTCGAAATTTCTAATTTAGTTACAAAAATGTCAATGTAAATTAGAAATTATTGAAATATATGACATGAATTATTATTGACAGCATAACGACACTGATAATTATTTAAAAATGTTAATGAAACTTTTCAAGGTACGCTATTAAAATTTAATTGAGGTAAGTGAAGATTTAAATAGAATAACTTTTTAGATCAGGATGATGCATACTATCATAAGAAAGTTATGTGCTGGGCACATCAGATATTTTTGGCAGCAAATCTGGCACAATGTTCTTTGCACTTTCGGTAATTGATTCTGGTACGCCTCCACCAAATGCAGCACTAATTTTACATTACAGACCACAAGATTTCTTCAAGATACCCTTTTTAACACTTAGCATTTGACAAACACGTCGTTTTTTTTCCTTACGAGTTGTGGTTTTGACTACCCGCTGTACTGAAGCTTAAGCTTATTGTACCCCATAGTCTCATTACTCCATAAGACCCGTTCTGTTCCAGAAGGCGAGTATACAGTTTATGGGAGCTCTGGCTATCTCTTCCGGGGTTAAAAGTGGTCCCTCGAAGTGTGTTAGTCTCATTGCCATTAGGGCTGGGCATTCGCGTGGGGAGTTTCTTCCTCTTCACCTCTGCAATCTGGATTGTCTTTCACCCTTATATTGGTTAGGTGTTTGTTTAGTGTGCAGTGTCCTGTTAATATTCCCACTGCACACCTCAGCTGTTTTCTGCTCAGCTTTAGCATTTCGTTGGACCTTGCTCTAGATATTTCTCCGATGAACAAGCGTGACTGCCTCATTCCCGGTATCTCTATCCAGTGCGAGTAGTGTTTCTGTCTTAATAGTTCCTTTACCGATCCTTTCGCGGTGCTGTAAGATACCCCGCAGGTCGGTTCGGGACCTGTTAGAATTGATTTGGCGCCTTTTCTGGCTAGCATGTCTGCTTTTTCGTTTCCCGTATTTCCCTGGTGTCCTCGTGTCCACTCCAGTTGTACACTGTTGTGTTCTGTAAGTTTCTCCAGGGACTCCAGGCAGTCTCTTACTGCTTTAGATCGTATTTCCACTGCTTCCAGAGCTCTGAGGGCTGCTTGGCTGTCAGTGATGATGCGGATTCTCTTATTTTTGTATGCCCCCCGTATCATTTCTTGTGCACAGACGTCTATTGCTGTGATTTCGACTTAGAACACTGTTGCGATACTTCCAAGGTTCAGGCTGATGTCTGTCCTTGGTTGTTCTCCCGCAACTCCTGCTCCGGTACTGCTTGACGTTTTTGATCCATCAGTATACCAGATGGTGTCATTTTGTTGTCTCTGCATCCTCCTCCTTCTCCATCCCTTTCAGGTATTTTTACCCTGAAAGTTTTTGTGAAGTTGTAGGTTGTGCTGATTCTGTCTGACTGCATATCGAGTAGCCGATTTTTTCCTACATATTGGAATACTTCAGTATGGTAACCTCTCCTTGAGATGGTCCCATACCCAGTTGTTTTCAGCCTGTATGCTGCGATTAGTGCCTCATTCTCCACCACTAGGTGTAGTGGAGGTAGGCCTAGCAGTATTTCCAAGGCTGCGGTCGGCGTTGTTGACATTGCTCCCGTGATCCCGAGACATGCAAGTCTTTGCAACTTGCCTAGTTTTCTCTTCGCCTCTCCTTTTCCGGCCTTGTGCCACCAGATCAGGGAGGCGTAGGTTATTATTGGTACGACGACCCTTTGGTACAACCAGTGCACCATTTTTAGTTGAAGTCCCCAGCTCCTGCCCACCATGCTTCTGCAGGTCCATAAGGCCCGCGTGGCTTTGATTGTCACTTTGTCTATGTGAGCTTTGAAGTTAAGCTTGATATCTAAGGTCAGTCCCAAATATTTGACTTTATTGCTCACCTGTAACTCTTTTCCCCGAAGATATAGTTTCCTCAGGTTTTGGAGTTTTCTTTTCCTTGTGAAAGTCACCACCGTGGTCTTTCCTGGATTAACAGTAAGCTCTTCCTGTGTGCACCATCGATCTACCGTGTTGAGAGCTCTTTGCATCATTTCTGATTCAACGCTCTCAAATTTTCCCACTGCTAGGATTGTGACGTCGCGCGTCGTCTGCATATCCTTGCGCATATATTCCTCGCTGTTCCAGTTGTGCTAGGAGCTCATTCATAACCAGGCACCACAGGAGGGGTGATAGAACCCCTCCTTGCGGGCAACCTCTGGTTACAGACACCTCCTCCGACATGTTTCCCAGCGTGGATTGGATTTTTTCTTGTTCTGAGTGCTGAGTCGATCCATCTTGTTATTAAAAGACCGACTCCGCGCCTCTTCACTGCCTTCACTGCTCCCTCTTTATCTAAGAAGGCTCCTATGGCAGTTTCTTTACTGTCTACCCTGGTGGAAATAGTTTCTGCCAATAATCTAATTTAGTCTTGCAGTGTTCTGAAAAACAATTCCAGAAGAATGAGTAAGTCTAAAAAATTCTGAAACATTCTGAAAAAGTATGAAAAGATCTATGTAAAACTTACTAATCATTTTAAAGACTGCATTTTTACAAGTTTTTGGACTCTTCTAGAATACTTTTTCAGAATTAATCAGATTTTTCATGAAAATTTAGCTAAAGTAAAAGTAAGACTTTTTCAGAGTTAATCAGTAAAATTTAAAACATTTCAGATTTTCGAAAAATTATTTACTGTAGGTTTTCTCATATTTATTACTTCTCGTAAGGAATATAGAAACTTGATAGGAGGAGGGTTATTAGTAAAAAAAAATATTAATGTTTATATTCTATACATTTTTAAATTTTATTTACAGATTTTTTTTGATAATTAATTATATACGGTTAAAATATACGAACTGTTTTTATTAAATAATTTACAAGGCGATAATTATTATTATTATAATATATATAATACAAAGAAATACTTACAAATAAATATATAATACAAAATATTTCAAAAACATTTAGGAAATACTTAATAAAATACATATAATTCAAATTATTTCAAAAACATTTAAGGAATACACTTAATAAAATGTTATATAATACAAGTGATTTTAAGAAATATTAACGAAATACTTTTAAGATAAATATAATATAAACTATTTCAAGAATATTTAATTAATACTAATAATAAATATATATACCTGGTACAAAATATTTCAAAAACATTTAAGAAATACACGTAATAAAACATATAATACAGTATTAGTACACAATTTATTCTAAAACCATAAGTCTATCGCGTCTAGCACAGACTACACACAGGTTCTCTGTGGTGTCTAGTCAGTTATAATCAGGGGTTCTGATTGGCCATCCTAAATCGAATGATGCATTGTTGCGCATGCCATCACCCCACTCTCAATTTCACTTCTACGTTCCACGTATGATGCCAACTTTATCTATGATGACAACAGTTAATGTAGAAGAGGTGCCTTTTGTGTTCGTTTATAAAATAATAGTGTAGTGTTGATTGTTAGGATTATATCGATATAAACAAAAGCACGTATGTCCAATCGAAAATATTGTAAAAAGTACAGATATATCCGGAGTTATGTGAACATTAATAATAATGCATGCCCACTTGTTTTACCAGCAACGGCTTTGGCGGTGCAAGATTTGGAATTTTTGGAAATGAAATGAATGCTGCTACTAATGATAGAAATCAAGAATGCTCTGTGCATCATGATCCAAACGATCCAACTTTATCTGAAATACTTTGTATTATATATATTATAATAATAATAATTATCGTCTTGTAATTATTTAATAAAAACAGTTTGTATATTTTAACCGTATATAATTAATTATCAAAAAAAATCTGTAAATAAAATTTAAAAATGTATAGAATATAAACATTAATATTTTTTTATTAATAACCCTCCTCCTATCAAGTTTTTATATTCCTTACGAGAAGTAATAAATATGATAAAACCTACAGTAAATAATTTTTCGAAAATCTGAAATGTTTTAAATTTTACTGATTAACTCTGAAAAAAGTCTTACTTTTACTTTAGCTAAATTTTCATGAAAGATCTGATTAATTCTGAAAAAGTATTCTAGAAGAGTCCAAAAACTTGTAAAAATGCAGTCTTTAAAATGATTAGTAAGTTTTACATAGATTATTGGCAGAAACTATTTCCACCAGGATAGTGCCTTTTTTATTCTGTGAGTAAGCTCGTGTATCGCTAGCTCACACGATTTCCCTGCTTGGTAGGCATATTGGTTTCGATGTAAGGGTTTTTGACCCATCACATCGTCCCTTATATGTCAATCAACCAATTTCTCCAAGGTTTTGAGGAGAAATGATGTAAGGCTGATTGGCCGGAAGGATTTCACCTGGGCATAGGTATCACGCCCTGGTTTTGGTATGAATACCACGTTCACCTTCCGCCAACCAGTTGCCACATATCCGAGTGCTAGGCTAGCTCTGAATAGTGTGCACAAGGGTGTTGCTAATTTTTTCATTCCTTGTTTAAGTAGTGCTGGAAATATTCCATCCACTCCTGGTGACTTGTATGGTTCGAAAATGTTAATCGCCCATTCAAGCCTTGTTATATTTATAACTTCTTTGGCGAGTTTCCAGTCCTCCTTTGACGCCCTTCTCATTGGTATGTCTTCTGTTGGACCGTTGTTGTGTTGTGGAATGGCCACACTGCCCGGGAAGTCTGTCTCTAGAAGTAAATCTAGAGTCTCCTTCTCAGTATTTGTGTAGCCTCCCTGTTGTTTCTGCAATGATCCAATCTTACCTTGATTGTCTCTCTGCAGGATCTTCTGGAGTCTAGCTGCTTCTGGAGTACGTTCGATCTCCTCGCATTGCTTCCTCCATGTTTTTGTTTTAGCATTTCTTATGGCATATACGTATTTCAGATTGGCGGCTTTGTATACCTCCCATCTTCCAGTTCTTTTCGCTTGGTTGAATAGCCTTCGAACTTCTGCCCTCCTGGATGAGAGTTCGTGATTCCACCAAGGGGTTTCACGTTTTGTTCTTCTCTCTTTCAGGGGGCAGCTTTCTTCAAAGGCTGATTTTATTGCTGATGTTATGAAGTCATTCAGCAATTCTACTTCCGCCGGTGTTTGAGGTTTCGATGGGCAGTCCTTCAACCCCTGCTCTAGGATTTCGTTGTAGAGCTCCCAGTCGTAGGTTCTTGGGTTTCTGCTAATCTTAACTCCTTCAGGCGGTGTTTCTAACTTGAATCTTACGTACCTGTGGTCCGAAAGTGATGGTTCCTGGGACACGTTCCACTCGTTAATCACTCGTCCCGCACATTGTGTTACGATAGTAATGTCGATTACCTCCCGCCTTGTTTCTGTCGGTTTATTTCCGCGATTTGCTACCTCTAGTTTATTACTAATTATAAATTCTAGGAGTGACTCACCTCTTATGTTGTTTCCTGTACTCCCCCACATAATGTGGTGTGCGTTGGCGTCGCAGCATAGAATGAGTTGTGCATTACTGGCCTCGCATTGTTGTACCAGTTCCTTGACTTCCTGCGTTGGAGGCAGGCCTGCTTGGTCGTAAGGAAGGTATGCAGATCCTATTACCCGCTCTTTCATTAACCCTTCCATTTCGACATTGGTTCTTGCCACCATTAGGTCTCTCGTACAGAGTCCCCACATTGGTAGCAGATTACTGTTTTTCTTTGCTATAATGCAAGCTCTTGGGTATTCCCCTCCTGGGCTAATTAGTTCCCAGTCTTGTCCCACCTTCAATCCTCTGATCTTCCCCCCTGTAAACCTAAGGTTCTTGTATCAGTACTATATCTATATTGTATTTCAATATGTATCGCTGCAATGCTGCCGAAGCTGCTTTACAGTGATGTATATTTACCTGCATTATCGAGTTGAATGTTCCTGCGCTGTTGGGAGTTGCAGCTGGTCCTCCTCTTTCGCCGTTTCCGCCCCGAGTTCTTCTTGCGGCCTCGGGTCGTCAACCTCAATTTGCTCCCCTTCCTTCTTTTTGCCCAAGGCCTTAAAAAGGATTCTGGTCAAGTTGAGTAGGGTTTACAATGGAGTGCCTCTACCTCCTTCCATGATGTTTCATCCATCAGGAGAATTAGTTGTTGTCCCTTTGGATCGGGCTTCCTATCGACGATTGTCCAGGTGTCCGTATGGAGCCCTGGATTTTTGTACCCTCAGGCGCTTGAATGTTTTTTCCGGTTCCTGTGCCGGCCCCGAAATCCACACCATTGCCCTGATAGGTTTGGGTACGTCCTTGGCGTCACAGACGCTAAGTTTTGCACCCTCCCAAGGTATGCACTTCTCCACCACCTGCCCCAGCCAGTTCTTAGTCGCCTGGTCAGCACAGGAGGCAAGAAAAAAGCCCCCTCGTAGGTTTACCCCCGAAAATCTCGGGGGTTGTTGCCCCTCGACGATGTCATCTATGTAGAGCTTCAATCAAGGCGTTCTTCACGAGATCCGCCTGATCTGCACTCAAGGACGTCTCGGGGTAGCCATGTGGTATTATGGTTACTTTAATGTCAGCAAGGGCTGTCGCGTAGGAGGTTCCTTGGTCTTTGTTGACCTTGTCCCTCTTCCTTGGCTTTCCTTTTAGTCCTTCAGGGGTGCTTCCTTCGGATAGGCCGCGTTTAACGCCCGACTTTGGGCCAGCCCCTGAGGTTGTTTACTCGTCCCCTGTTGATCTGTGCTGGGAGTACTAACGCCCCCTGGCTGTTTAGGCCTAGGTCCTGTTTTTCCCTCAGTTTCTCTTTGTTTATTCTTCCGGAGCTTCCTTCTGGCTGCCCCGGAGAGTCTCATTCGGTGGATCCTCCTTTGCAGGACCTCCTTCCGAAGGTGTGTTTTTATTTTTTTCTTGGTTCATAAATGATCCCACGAGTAATGGTCACCGTGCCCAGAGCCCCGGTGGACACGGAAGGCTATATAAAACGGGGTTCGCCTGTGCCCCGAGTGTTGTCGCTAGTGACTAAGCTTCCCCTCAGCCATGCATCCCTTCGGCGCGCACAATACCTTAGGATTCCAAGGTTTTTATAGTGGTGCCTCATCCACGCAGTCCGGGCGATTAAGCCAAGACCCCCATGCACCTTGTCGGTACTATCCGGCTCGGGTTTGGGAGCCCACTGCCGGAGTCGTTGCACCCCACAAGCTGTTTACGGTGTGAGTCACGAGTTGGTCCGCGGCGGTGGTTTTCGTTCAGTGCCATAGGGGTATTAAGCCGCAGACCTCCCTATGGCCATCACTAACCAGAACCAGCCTAGGGCCAATAACTGGCCGTTCTCCTATCCGCCACCCGGAGACGCGCCTGATGGGTAACTCCACCACACACGTCGTTAATACACAATCAATTTCCGTGGACATTTTCGCACAGCCTTCTAATCCACTACCGTAATCATGGCCATTGAAAATGAATATTATAATGCAAGAACTCTTTTTTTAAAATGCTAATACAAAAAAAATACGTTGTATGCAGAACACAGGCAAATGACTTTAGCGGACTCATCTTCATATTACGGACTCGGCTGGCGCCTTATCTGGAAACATTACGAATCGTCCGCTAAAGCTTTATTTTTATTTATTTATTTATTTATTTACAATAATTTATCCAACGAGTGATAAAACCCAGTTATAGGATAAATGAACCAGATATACACAAAAAAACAAAATAGTGAACAATAGCGTACAAAAATATATGCAAATACAATAGCATAAAATATAACAACTATATAACAGTATACAAACAGAATAATATAAATTAAAATAAAATATCACACAATAAGTAGAATAAAAAGACATTAATTAAACATGCATTAAATAAATATTTTTTATATCAGCAATTTTACAGTTAAAAACATCCAGACTATTCTCAATATTACTATAATTTAAGCACATTTGATACATAGGAGATGCAATTAAAATATTTGTACGAGAGGTAGGAAATATAACTATATTATTTGTCCTTACACTTAATCTGGGAGTTTTATATTTAATAAGTGAGGTAATAGGGAGACAAGTCAATCTCATTATTAATTATTTTGTACAAAAAAATTACTGAGTGCATCACTCGTCTCCAAATTAGACTGCTCATTTCAAATTTATTTAAAAATAATTCTTGAGGGTGTTCCTCTAACCGGATATGTACCCTTCAACATGAAAACTGCAGATTTGAAAAATCTTCGTTGTACTTTTTCTAGTGCTATTATGTAAATATTGTAACAAGGATTCCAAACAATAGAAGCATATTCTAGTTTGGACCTAAAAAAACTAACAAACAACATGCGTAGAGTAGACAATTTCTTAATATCTTTGCTGTTGCGCAAAACAAAACCTAAACTTTTGAAAGCTCCAGATACACATTCTTCAATATGTTTAGAAAAAGTTAATTTGGAATCAAATGTAATGCCAAGGTCTTTCATAAACTCGGGTCTCTCTAGGGTGATGTTGTTCAAACTGTAGTCAAATATAAATGGATTTGTTTTCCGTGAAAATGACATGACTTTACATTTGGTAGCATTTAAAGGGAGACGATTGTTAACGCACCAGTTATTAAGAACGTCAAGATTGTGCTGGAGTCTCAGGCAATCAAGATCAGAGTTTATGCAGAAATATAATTTTAGATCATCAGCATATAACAAATAATGTACATCTAGATTATCAACAATATTATTAATGAATAATATAAAAAACAATGGACCGAGTATAGAACCCTGCGGCACTCCAGATGTTTGAGTAAATTCAACAGATTGATAACCACGATATTGTACAAATTGAGATCGACGAGATAGATATGAATGAAATAAATTTGTCAAAGAAATGCTAATGTTTTCCAATTTTGTTAATATTATACCGTGGTCCAATCTGTCAAACCCCTTGGAAGAGTCAGTATAAATAACGTCCACCTAACCTTTACAATCTATTGCTTCGGAGATAAATTGGGTCTTGCACACAAGGTTCGATACCGTGGACCGTCCTTGGATAAATCCAATAAATCCAATTTTGTATAGGTACTTATTACATAAAGTACTATTTCCGATCCCTTATGTAACTTTTGGTTAACAATATAGGGATGGTACCTTATTAAGCACTCTAGACAACAGCGTCTGACATCTATCAGTTAGTTTCTATGAATTTTGTTTACAAAATATTTCAAGTCAAAAAGTGTTTTGAGCAGCAAAAACGACCGCAAAAAAATATTGTACGCAACATACCCGGAAAGCGTCTTTACTGGGCTCGCCGGCTTCCAGAATTCGCTGGCCTTATTCGATTATAGAGAAAAGTAACGTTTTTTGGTTCGAATATCTGGACGGAAATATCACCTTAAAAATTGGTATTACTTTTCGTTGTAGTTGCTAGTCGCCTACTTTTTCCGGCCGAAAATTACGTTTCGTCCTTGCACAAAATTGTTATTTACGTAACAAAACCGGAAAGGGCGAGCTGGTAATTTCCAGTGAGCCCAGTAATGCCACTTTCCGAGTGTGTTGTGTAGAATATTATTTCTGCGACCATATTTACTCAAAATATGATATAAATTATAAAGTTTCGCAACAGCAATGTGAATAGAATAGAATAGAATAGAATAAAGTTTATTTGCAAAGAAATGTACAATGTATTGAAATATTAATGTGCAAATAAACTTAATACATCATATTAAGTGCATCGAAGCACGAAAATTGCTTGCCACACTTTTATTTGTTTACATAATGTAGATCTTAGGCTGCCATTTTTGTTTTGCACGTAAATGTTGCCAAGTGATTTTGTAAACAGCGATATCAGTCACTTTTCTGTTTGCAGTTTCATCCATTTGGAGCCAAAATATCCGGTATGTAAATACTTTTTATTTATTTAATTTATACTGAATTTTTCACTATTAGTAGCTAGGATTAAATATTAAGGAAATGTGTGGAAACCACATTAATTTTATTGACTCTCAGGCTATTTACATATTTTATGTTTACCTTTTACAATATAATAATCTGGTATCTACCTAAATAACATTTTTTATTTATATAATTTATATTTAATTTTACACTTGGTGGTAATATATGGAAATATCATATTTATTTCATTGACTCAGGTCGTTAGCATGTATTTATGTTTACATTTTACAATATATTAAATAAATAAAATATAATTTATAGTTAATAGTTGCAATGGGCAAATCATTATGAACTGTTTTACCCTTTATACATAAAAAAATAAGTAATTGTTAGATTTTGTATTCTGTTGCAAGAAATAACTAGTATGTATCAGTTCGTTATCATTTACGAAAACAAGTATACTATATTCTATAACGGCATGTGTTGAATCTCAGTATTTTCATTAAGATATATAAAACATAATGAGAACCAATAGATACCGTTTTCATTTTCGTAATTGCCCATAGTTTTAATTTTTTTTCAATTATTAATCTGTCAATTAATTGGATGCGTACTTCATATTGACTTTTTTAGGCATATTCTTGATTTTAGTTGAAATGGAAGGCAGAATTTTATTGACATTGATCGTCACTATTTGGATACTGGCTAATGTGACTACTGTACAAACTATGAAGATGCAAGATGAAGAAGCCGCAGGCGGAGGCGGAAGCAAACCTGAGGGCAGTGGCAATAGCACAGCAACTTCTCTGAATGACTTTACAATTCTTCAGTTCTTCACAGTTTCAATTTCATCTTTATTACTGCTAATTGAGGACAACTCATAAGAAAATTGCTGTTGATATATTTTTTTAAATTTTGTATTATTATACCAACAATAAATTTTTTTATTTAGCTATTTAATGTGTTAAAATATCGTAAAGTAGTTATTTGATTTCCATTTTAGTTGTACCGTTAATAATTTTATAAAGAACAAGAAAAATACTTATTATTAAGCATTCAATTAAAATTTTTAAAATAAATCATGATTTTATAATGAAACGTCAAAATAAATGAACTAACATCCCCAAACAATGCACAGTAGGCCAGATTTTAAAAAACGCGATCGAAATTCATACCTTTTTAATAATTTCTTATTAGTAAAGTTATTTTAGTACAAGTTTTTTAGGCCGCTGAATCTAATTTTGAAGTGATTCTAATGCTTCGAATTAAAATACCCCTAGAAAGAGGGTGAGGTTAAAACGAATTAAAGATATTATCCAATAATTTTTGCAATAGGTAACGATGTTAAGGCTTGCGATTCACACTGATTTTTTTTGAGGAAAGAACTCGATAACCAGGTAACTGTTTGTAATGTACAGTATACCAAAATTTTACTAAAATGTTAAGCAAGAGTACTAGCGCAAATTTTGATAAATTTATTAACTATTTTGGCAGAAAATATGTGAGGATATAAAACAAAACTACTAGCTACCAACTTTAATATGTGTACTATTATGTAATTCAAAGAAAACTTAAACGTAAATGTTACTCCGTTTTCGTGATTCCTCAAATAGAAGAAAATCAGGCTTATTCTGATGACACTTAGTTATCGAGCGTCGACATTGGAAGTCGAAACAATTGATAAACTGAAATTTTTTAATACAGAAAATATTACCTATCCCGGTTGACACATTGGCTATTGAAATGGCAACTTCAAGTGATTGCGGTTCCAACATAAAAAAGAAGAATAAAATGTGAAGGAAATTGATGCTTTGTCTTTTGTTAGAGATATTTTTTACAAAATCAAAGGCAAAATTGTTAGATAACTTATGAAAATTACTGGAGATAGCTGGTCACGATACTTCTTTGTAATAAATATACATGAAGATTGAACGTGTACAAAAAATATTGAAAATATGATTTCACAGTAGAATAATTTAATACTTATTTATTATTATTAAACATTGTTTGTGTTAAGGTCAGTAGGTAAGATCTGAACCTTTTTTAAGAGAATTTATAATTGTTCTTCTTCATTATCATTATTGTGGCATTTTACTTTTTTGAAATCACAATTTATTTGTTGACGTGGCAAATTATAGTTTCCGTGCTTATTCTGGTGTCCATTGAATATTGATTCTTGACAATTTATCAATAAAGACGGCGAAATCATATTCTAAAGTCCACAATGACATTTCAAGGTTAGATGTATTCAAGTATTGAAACTTGAAAATAGATTTGAAGTTCTTATTCCGATGTTGATTTTTTAGACTTTATCTTAAGATATCTGTTAATTTAGGTAGTAGCTGGGAGGACTCTGTACAACAATGGAAATTGAAAAATTCGCATAGCCTAATTTATATGTGTTCTGTGACATTCGAATATAATTATGTCAAATTTGGATATGATTGTACTAATCCAGGCTATAAATATAGTGCAGTAAAAATAAATTATGACCTGGGCAAAATTGCAACACAAATGATTCTTTTTGCATTATACTGTGTGAAGTGTCTTTTTTAACATATTCAAAATCCCCATTAATGCCGGCTCAGGAAGTCAGTGAAAATCCAAGATGGCGGCTCAATTTTTTTTTTATTAAAAAATTTATGACTGTATAACTTTGTATTTATAATGTATGATATAATGGTGATACAAGTTATGTGCTCGATGGAGGGTCCTTTGTGCGTCGTTTGTGACAGCTAATTATGGGCAAGCAACTGTAGTTTTTGATGGTTATACATCAGAATACACAATAAAAGACATGACCCATAATCGCCGAACAAATACAATTTTCCCCTCCGTGAACTTCACACCAGATATGACATTCACAGGAAGTAAGGAAATATTTCTCACTAATAAGGGAAACAAGCAGAAAATAATTACTCTAATCGCTGAAGAAATACGACAACAGGGATGTTCAGTAATTCATGCAGTTGATGATGCTGATGTTGACATTGTTAAAACTGCAGTGGAATCTTCAAAAATTAAAAATACAACAGTGATAGGAGAAGACACTGACCTATTGGTATTGCTGATTTATTGGTGTAATCAAGCATACCACAAGCTGTTTTTCAGAAGTGATAAAAAACCTTCCAAACAGAATAACATTTATGATATCAATGCCATTAGATATGCGCTCGGAAATGACTTAGCGAACAGTCTATTCTTTATACATTCGTATACAGGATGTGACAGCACCTCCAGAATATTATTCCATATTGGAAAGCAATCAGTTTTCAAACGTTTTGTTGAAGATTAATACTTTCGTGAACTTGCACTATCGTTCAGCTCAACAAACCTTAATCCCGGTCAGGTTGAAGAATGTGGAAAGAAGATAATGGTATGTATTTTTGGTGGAAATCCAGATGATACACTAAATACACTTAGGTATAGAACTATTATTGATAAAGTATCGAAGGCAAAATGTTTCGTTCAGCCATAGAACCTTCCCCCAACGGAATCAGCTGTCAAGTACCATAGCCTCCGTGCATATTTGTAAATTTGTATATGGAAGCAAATGCAAGAAGGCTTGAATCCAACAGAGTGGGGACGGAATAGGAGTATACATGATAATATGTATGTACCGAAAAAAATGGATTTGCCACCAGCACCTGAAAGTATATTACGCATAGTAAGATGTAACTGCAAAACCGGCTGTGGTGCCATGAAATGTAGTTGCCGAAATAATGGTTTGGAATGTACCAGTTCATGTGGTCAGTGTCAAGAAACAAATTGTGAAAATAGTCCGCAGCGAATAGAAGATGAAGAAATGGAAAGTAGAGATGAAGATTATGATGAATTGTGAAAAAACAGCCAAATCATTTTAATTTTTGTTCAATAAAGGAAAATAACCCATACTTTGAAATAATGATTTTTTGTTCTTGTAAGTCTAATGTGTAATAAAGTTTTCTCTAATGTATAATAGGCAATTTGAGTGATTCAATACCTATCTTACCTATTCAATACCTATTTTATGCTTTTATCTTTGTATTTTAAACATTTTTGCCAAGTTACACCTTATAAATACAGTTATACACAGTTATAAATTTTGTAATGAAAAATACAAAATTCAGCCGCCATCTTGGATTTTGACTGATTTCCTGCGCCGGGATTAATGGAGATTTTGAATATGTTAAAATAGACACTTTTCACAACAGAATGCAAAAAAGAATCATTTGTGTTGCAATTTTGCCCAGGTCAAGGGAATTTTTACACCAATTTGACTGCACTAATAGTGATGAGAAGAAGTAAATATTCATAAATTTGGTTTCAGTTTCGAAGATTAATAAATGCGTGTTTCAGTTTAGAACATAATGAACATGATGCAGTAGTGAATGTTAATGATAAACAATAATAGTTGGTTCAATGAATTATTTTTATGTGAATTAAATAAATAAAGTGAATAAATAGGTAGTTTTATTGGTAACAACTATATGAAAATAACATTCAGTTTAATAATCTCAGAAAATACTCATAAAAAATCATGAAAATAATTCTGGATGTAGAAGAAATCCGGTGAAATCTTTAACTTTCACTCAAGACGGTTTAAGTGGAATTTTCGAAAACAAACTTACGGCTTTTCACTTCTCTGAAATACTACAAGAATCCTCTCATGAAAAATACTGCTTACTAATGGTGTTTTCCTTTCGATTTCAAAGATGGAAATGATAAAAACTATAGTCAGCTTGTTAGGAAATTTAAAAATGGAGACACGTTTCTTTGCTAGACTTCCTTAAAATTACGATTAGTTTACTACTTTTTATTCTACAACGGACACTGAGTCAAATTAGCAAGTAATAACAGTTTCTTTCTACTATACAGAAAGACTACTATTATTTGCAGTCAACAACAAAAAAAACTGTAATTTCAGAAAAGTAAAATGCCAGAGTAATGAAATGGAACAATTATAAATTCTTTTAAAAAAAGGTATAGACCTTACTAGCATGAACGCAAAAAAATATTTAATAATAAATAGTAAATAAGGGTTAAATCGTTCTATGAAATTATATTTTCAATAATTTTGGCATATTGTCAGAACATATTTTATATGGGTACATAATACTATCGCATCTTTTATTAAAAATTAAATTAGTTAAGTTAATATTAAGCTTTTGTTTTCCGGAATTGTAATATAGTTGTAGTAAAAAGTTTAGTGTGAGTTTTCATCCCCCATACCCTTGTTTGATGGCCTTTAACTACTTAGACTGAGATACCGCGTGAGAGATCAAGCCTTTCGCAAAAATTCTAAGGGTCGTGCGCCCATGCGAGTAACCTAGAGAGTGGGCCACCCACATAAGCACCACAATATCTTGAATCTTGAAAAATAATAAACCACAACAGTTTGCTATCTTTGAGAAAAGTAAAGATTTAATCTTTGACAAAAGACAAAACATCAGTTTATTTCATATTTTAATCCTTATTTCTTATGTTGGTACCGCAGTCACATGAAGTTGCCATTTCAATAATCAATATTGAAATCACTTCCAATATGCCAACCGGAATAGGTAATTTTTTCTGTTAATTAATTATTCATTCCGTCCCCTTTGCGTCCGGCATTAAACTTCATCCGCGGGAGGCAATGTTACACTTTCCTCCCTTGTTGTACAAATAGCTATTTATTGCCTGTGATGCTTTTGCCATCTTGTCTCTATAGCCTCTAAGATTACGCAAATGTTTACAAATCAATTTCTTTTAAATAGCCTTCTTGTTCTGGTTTTTTTTTTGTATGTTTACATTAACAGTTTGCTTCACCTCGCTCACAGAATACTCGATAAAAATGAGCTCTAGTTTTTTAGTTAAAAGATTTATATATACAAGTTTATTTGTATTTTCAGAAGATTTATATAGCAATCTTACTTGTACTAGGTAAGTATTAGAAATTATCAGTAATCAATCACTCTGGTATCATAAAATGGTGCTTATATAACACCACCACCAATATTTGGATAAAAGTGTGCGAAAACTTGAGGTATAAAATTTTCCTAATATTGTCCTTAGTTGAAATAGAAATTTTAAGTTTATTTGTATCTTTTCTAGTTAGAAAAGGGGTTTATGCGATTTCTTTTTTGTAAAACATTTACAGTTAGCTTGGAATCATCTATTTGTTTATTGATTATAATATAGATGTGAAAATATAATAATTTTTACTAGACTTACGCAGCATGCAATTTCGTATCCAATATTGTATTAAATTTGAAAATGGACCATCTGTAATTAGTTAATTGTCACTTGGGTTGCTGTTGCTAATGAAAATATGAATATGAAAAAGATAACCAATGCCATAAAAACACAATCCGTCCAACTAATTTTTTCTATCTAATATACTAATTCATTCTTAATGCTTTGTTCATTAAAGGTTAAAATAACACCTTGGATTGTTGAATGTGCTGCATCCTTTTGTAAATATAGCGACTATAATTGGGATTGGTCTTTACAACACATTTCTCAAAATTGTTTGAAACAAAAACTACGTACTATGACAGCATACCTGGTCCTGGAGTCTTCCATATTGGAGAAAGGTAAGAAAACTGAATATTTGTATACCGTGTTTTCATATTTCCACACTACTTAGTGAAGCAGCGTTGTTCAAACTAGTACATTTGGAGTAAAAGAGACATGGCGCTGGCACTGTGATAAGTTCTAGTCACATTTTGTATCTAGGGGACTGCACGAGCTTGACCGAACGATTCCCTATGTAGTGTTTTGAGATAAAAGCATAGTGTAGACGTTTATTCTCTAATGATAAATATACTCTTACAAATGAAAAATATATATTACAGTGGTGTCCATCACAAAAAAAAAAGAACTGCAAGTCAACATCTGCAATTTGGAAAGTGCTGCATGTGCTAAGTCAGCAAAAATACATTTATACCCAAATTATTTAATATTAACGTACACAATAATGCTAAAAAAAAAAATTTGGAAAAGGAATGGTGGATGGAATGACAGAAGAGATCACAAGTTATGTATGGGTATGACTATAAGATAGTCATATTATATTTTCAGTGATATGTTTAAAGTGATTTTATTTAGGAATTGTCTACAAGAAAGTCATGATCCAAGTTAATATGAAAAGAAAACACGTTACTTTTATAACTCTGGAATCTTGGATTATATATAATAATGCATACTATTTTAAAAAGTATCGTTCACGATAAAATAAATTGACAAATATGTTATTATGACAAATATTTTATTATGATAGATGTACAGGAGGGGTTAAAGATAAAATGAAATACACGACTTAAGTAAAATGTGCTATTCTCACTTTTTTTACTTTTTCAAAGATGAATACTCTCAATAGGTGAATAGGAACTGCTAACTTTCACTACTTGTCATCAGTATACAAACATTGTTGCCATGAAGCCATAAATAACAATTCATAAAATATCTAAGTACTTAATTCATGATCATAAATGAACATTGGCATTTGGGAAAATTGTATAAAAATTATAGCTGATGCCTGTTATTCATAAAATAGCCAATCAATAAATATCTACATACTGAACACTTCAGGGGCGTGCGGTGAGTTTTGATACAGCAGTTTGTGATATGTAGTGATGGGTAGTGCGAAGCCCGAGCGAAGCGAGGCAAAATTTTTTTTAAGAAAAGGGGCGTGGCTTCCGTATACTCATTTTAAAGCAAATATCGAAAGCTGCAAAGTTATGATATCTAGAAAAAAAGTACACTTGTAGGACCGCCACTCCTCAATAAACATAAAAACACCACAAAAATTAGACAACCCCCAATTCCAAAGCCGAAGCTGCACGGGCGAGGGTTACACTTATGAAAAAGACGCAGACACACAACTATACCCACCGACATTGCCAGCGCCGGTGGCGGGGATTGAACCCGCAGCGAAATAGATAGTTTGTTCAGTCACACTAGCCATCGTGCACTCACTAACCAACCATAAATTGAGCCGGCTAGTTAAGTAGTTAACATGCACAATATGCACATACCTACCGATTTATAATGTAGTTTAATCCTCCTCCCCTTTTTTGCGATGCCGCTTTTCACTGGTTGAATTTCTTGAAAGTTTTTATTCTTTTTAAGGTCGAAAAACTGCGTTCAACGGAAGCACTAGTTGCAGGTATCGTCAACACCAATTCACACAATTTCAACACTTCAGAGTAGGCCTGATCCAAACTATTTTCTTTTATAAAGATAATCAGTTCGTTGGCGTTATGTTTCTGACTAATATCTTCTGCAGCATAAATAACTGAAAGTTCCGATCGTAACCCAATTATATCAAAAAAATTTCCGTAGTTATCACTCAATGACTGAAGTGCGTTTTGTGGAAACTGTTTATTTTTAAAATTATTAAAATTACACAATTCTAAAAATTGTATCTCACTAAAATTTTTAAATCTATTATTTAGTTGCCCAGTGATATTGTCCAAAATTTCGATAAAATGTCTTCGATATGAAGTTCTATGATCCACTATAAATTCAGTTCGTATTCTTTTTCTTTTGCGGTTCTAAATTGTCATTACTAGTTTTCTCCCAGAACTTTTCAAATTCATTTCTTTTGTTACAAATCAAATTTTTGAATTCTTCAATTTTCTTTACACAAAATCCAACGTCATTTGATTTAGTTTGCAAAATATTGAATAAATTGTCAGTAAATGGGAATATTTCGGAGAAAATATTTAACAAAAAATTAAAATCAAAGTCTCAGTGTCCCAATCATCTTTGCTTTGTAAAATATTTTCAAATAAATCAATTAGAGGCTGTCGATATTCAGATACAGTTTGTACTAGCCTCCCATTGTAATTCCATCGTGTTGGAGCAACTCTGGGTAGTATCTTCTGTACTTCCAAATCTAAAGCTCGTGTCCGTTTTGATGATTTTGAAAAAAAGGCAGCCATTCCACAAATACTTGAAAAAAATACTTTGCACTCTTTAAGACACGCTGCAGATTGAGCAAGAGCTAAATTTAATCGATGCGCAAAACAGTGTACAAATATTGCATTCTGAAAAGTCTCTTTTACTTTGGCCTGCAGGCCCCCAATTCACCAGCCATTACAGCGGTCCCATCATAACTTTGGGCGATAAGTTTAGCACCACACTGTAGATCATCGACTATCTGACAAACTATAGTATATAAAGCTGCGGCCGTTCTTTGCGTTGTTTCGTCTAAAAATCCTAAAAAGCGCTCTTGGACTTTCCCATTTGGATTTATGTAGCGTACTACGATTGACAACTGACTAATATTCGTAATATCGGTTGTTTCATCTAACATAATTGCAACAAAAGGAGCTTTTTTATTTCTTGCTTGATCTTTTCTAAAACAATATTGCTTATCGACTGAATCAAATCATTTTGAATATGATTTGATGTACCGCGAAATATCGTGGAGTGTTCCAGATGGTTACTTAAAATTGTATCGTATTTTGCTAATAAATCAGCTAAATTGATAAAATTGCCCCTATTAGCAACGCTCCGAGATTCAGTATGACCTCTAAAACTAAGTTCATTTTCGCCGAGAAAACAAACAATGTCAATAAGTCTTTTTAACACCTCCTTTTTTTTTATAAATTCATTATGCTTTCTTTCAACTGCTGATCTAATGAATGCTCAATTCGTGATTTTCCAAATGTTTGTTCTTTTAGCACCGCTCGCAAATGAGTTTCACACTTACCATGCCTTTTTGTCACTTTGTGAATGTTGTTTAAATCTGAAAAGCCATTTTTATTCCTAACACCTTTTTCATTTGTGCAAAGTACACATGGCCAACAAAACAATTTACACACATTTTCACAACCCCTTAACCACTGATTAGCACTGTACACTTCAATATTAAAGTAACTATAGCATGATTTAACTTTCGTTTTTAAGAGTTTTAAATCAGGTGTTGGTCTCCCGTTTCTAATAATATCCAGTTTATCTTGAAACGAATATGTTGAAAATCCCCTTTTCAACAAATTACACACCACACAAACGCAAATAATATTTTCCACAGTGCTAGGACCAGCTTCCAAAATTAATAAGCAATTCTAAAACTGCTTACACGCGCACTAATGTTCAACGTTTTAAAAATCACTTGTCGCCGCACCACAGGTTTAGAAACACCAAAAAAGTTTTTACAAATATAGCACAAAAGCTGAGAATAATACTAGGAAGATTAATATTAAGTATAATATTTAAATCGATTTTAAAATCGAGATTAAAATAAAATCTATAAAACAAAACGCATTACGATGCTATACAGCTCAGATATCAAGATTATTAAGTGGGGATGGGATGCATTTCAAGAAGTTGCTTACATATATCGAAGTCGCGCGAGTTCGTGTTGGCTCGATTACTCGAGTTCGTCATCGTTACGGTTTTATCATGCAACATTATCTCAGCTGTTGAAAAGCAGGGCCGTGTCTATTGAAATTGGGTAAAAGTAAATTTTAATGATTAATATATGTGATAAATAATAATTGGGTTCTAATTATGTGTTTTTTTAATAATCCCAGGGGAAGCACTGCTTCCCTTGCGTCCATGGACCGACCGCCACTGGAACACTTTCAAAATTGTGTAAAATGTGTTAAATTTAGAAATTATTTATTTCATCAGCATGCATGTTTACGATATGATAACAAAATTTAGTTAATTAACAAATAACAGTAAAAAGAAGCGTAATAAAATTATTTAAATATTTAAACTTAGTTATGGGGAATGGTCCCTTCCATCAGCTTTCAGTTAAGTAAATTTTACACAATAATTTTTTGCATTACAAAAACTAGCCATTCTTCATTTTCAAAACCAGTCATCTAGATTCTTCAATGTAGCTGAATACAAGAATTATGCTAGGAAGGGACAATTTGAAAAATCAAAAATATGTGAACACGCGTGGCATAACAACCACATTATTAAGTGGGATTTTGCAAAAGTTCTGGAAAAAGAAAGTAATAATACAAGAAGAAAACTCAAAGATGCCGCCATTATTTTGTTAAATGGTGATAAATATGTATTCAATGAGGGCTACCATTTTTAGGATCATCAGTTGGCGCCACTGGTGAGTAAGGTAGCTGTCAAAAGTTATTGTTAGGCGCGGAACAAGTTTATAGTGTTTTATTATAATTATTTTGTATACCAGTAAATAAAAAAACTTATGTCTCAATGTTGTACAGTTTCAATTTGGCCAAAAACAGTGGTTGGTAGCAATTCGCAGGGATAACTTTACTCCTTCGAAACATTCGTGTATTTATAAGAAACATTTTAATCCTGACGATTATGCGGCACCGAAGGAGCCTACTATAGAAAATCGTAAATAATAATTATGCACATTCGTTATTTTCATCATGCTCATGCTTGATATAACCTAACATTAATGACATAAGACACATCTGATATGTATAGTAGACCACGACTTTAAGAGACACATAAAAAATCTCAAAGCTTTACCGCGATGCTCCTTAGGATGGAGCGGGGCATGCATTTTTCTACAGCATATTAAATAATAAATATAATGTATTACTTAATGCATAAAACATCATTATTCTCATGTAAAGTATGTTCTGGCATGATTATAATAAGAAATTAACGGGAACACGGCTGTACCAATTATAATTTCAAATTATTTTGATTTAATTACGCAACTCCCTTCTGGTCTAACGGTTACTAAAAGGCCATAAAAACCGGCCATAAAAGTGTCAAAGCCGGCGTAATTACATACGACTCAGTACCGTACTTAAAAATGTTTTGCGTTGAAACACACGTCACCACGTTAGAAATTTAAAAGTATTGTATCTTTGATAAATAAATAGTTATTTGATACCATGATAAATTAAAAAAATATCATTCTGTTTTGCTTGTGTCAAGATAGGAATAATATTTTATATATTGGTGGAGCATTGATGAATTTTGTGTCTAAATTAAAATTATATCTAATATTCTCTTGTTGCTCAGTTTAGCCAATAATAATTTAATATATCGAATTATTATTGTTGCCCAGCAAGGATCATGAGGAGGTACGATATATATATATATATATATATATATATATATATATATATATATATATATATATATATATATATATATATATATATATATATATATATATATATATTTTTATATATATATATATATATATATATATATATATATATATATATATATATATATATATATATATATATATATATATATATATATATATATATATATATATATATATATATTTTATATATATATATATATATATATATATATATATTTTATATATATATTTTATATATATATATATATATATATATATATATATATATATATATATATATATATATATATATATATATATATATTATTAAATATGATTTGAAGGAAACAACTACTCAGCGGGCAAATACCCCGACCTGCATTGGATTACACCTTCAAATCATGATAGATCGATAGCCAATATCATTTGTCAATTCCTAACCAGACTTCAGTATGCCATAGATTATGGAAGAGACAAATGATAGTGGCCAACCTGCTAGTTATATACTAAGTAAGGTGAAGTGAATAGTGGTGAGAGGTATGAAACTTCTCATATGGTCTGAATGCTACTATCCGACCGACATCCTAGATGTCTCTGTGGCGGATAGCGACTTGCGACACAGCAAGTACCGAGAGCGGCGACCACTAGCACAGGTGGACTAAACTAATGTTATTAAATATGACTTGAAGGAAACAACTACTCAGCGGGCAAATACCCCGACCTGCATTGGATTACACCTTCAAATCATGATAGATCGATAGCCAATATCATTTGTCAAATCCTAACCAGACACAGATCGATTTCGAACTTATTTGTTCTCTTCAGTATGCCATAGGTTATGGAACAGACAAATGATAGTGGCCAACCTGCTAGTTATATACTAACTAAGGTGAAGTGAATAGTGGTGAAAAAAAAAAAAAAAAAAAAAAAAAAAAAAAAAAAAAAAAAAAAAAAAAAAAAAAAAAAAAAAAAAAAAAAAAAAAAAAAAAAAAAAAAAAAAAAAAAAAAAAAAAAAAAAAAAAAAAAAAAAAAAAAAAAAAAAAAAAAAAAAAAAAAAAAAAAAAAAAAAAAAAAAAAAAAAAAAAAAAAAAAAAAAAAAAAAAAAAAAAAAAAAAAAAAAAAAAAAAAAAAAAAAAAAAAAAAAAAAAAAAAAAAAAAGAATAATATATATATATATATATATATATATATATATATATATATATATATATATATATATATATATATATATATATATATATATATATATATATATATATATATATATATATATATATATATATATATATATATATATATATATATATATATATTGTTTTAAAGGCAAGTACCACAACATTAAATATGTAGATATTTTTAGACATCACTTGGTAAAGTTCAAATACTCCATTTTCAGATAATGCAGATGAATGACCGATAACTGGAAATAGTACAAGTGGCTGAAATACAACAGAATTATTATTAGCGTAAGAATTTTCAGGGGATACTAGTTGCGAATACTACTTCTTAAATGAGGTGTAACAGAATGAGGAAAGCGAGACTCAGGCGAGTGGGTTAATTAGAAATCATGAAATGATCATCACAAACATGGAAAATCAAACACTGTTTAGCAGGACTAAATGTGCAAGCGTTTTTCCATGCTTGCCCGACAGAATCCTTGGAGAAACGATAGAATGTCTTCTTCGTATAGCCTTGCTAGACTTTACTGAAATAATATGAATATTTTCAGAAAGGGCACTTTCATTGTAGCTAGTTTTTGTAAAGATGATAACATTATATTATTTAAAAATCGAGATTGGTAAAAAATTACTATGTCGAGGAAAGTCGGTACATAATCAGAATATGTCTTGAACAAAACAGGATGGTCATCTTACCCAGTGTGACAAATAAAATACACACAAATCTCTATTAATTTGCCTGTATAATAATACAAAAATTAATATTTCAAAATTCAAACACAATTTTGTATTTATAATAGTGGGTCGACTAGTTTCGCATTATAAATACATATACTTATCGATGAATGTAACTGCAACTAACACAATAAACATACTAACGACCGTCATTTTAATCGATAAATTAACTGACAGTATTTACTGAACTTAATCATAAAAAAAAAAATAAACATCCTATTATGAAATTGTTGCAGCCGAAGTTCATCAATTAATTATTGAGTTTGTATAAAATATTGATTTCAACAAATATTGACAATACTGGAACTACGATTGAATTTTAGGAACATTAAAATTACCTACTGTACTACATTATTTTATCTAATTTAATTAAACTAAATACAATATTATATTTATTACATATGTAAATACATGATTTCTTTGTTTAAAAAAAATATTATATAGTTTCACATACAAAAATATTACAAATTACATACAAGTTACCCCAAAGGTACAGATACATCCTGAACTTACAGAATCTTGAAATTCGCTGGCTTCAAAAGGGTACTGACTACATAACCTAAAATATATGACAATTTCGATTAGAATTTGCCTTATAAAAATATGGAAAATTATTTAATTCTATAGACTAAAGTGTAGTCTCGAATTTCCAAAATTTAATCGCGATCTTATTTATTAGATTTAGAACTAGAATCTAACGGACGAATTTAGAATTTTTATAACTGTTCTGTGATTTTTATATTACATACATAAAATATCAATAGGTACCATAAAAACATTTTTACTTGCCGATATAATAAACACTTATTTAGTATAAACTAACAGCAATATAAAATTTCACTATATTTTAATCAATCATAGGTAAGTAACTCATATCATAACACTCAACATTTATATCAAAACAAATGCTTGACGCTTGCTTGGCACAGTCGCATACGCATACCCCTGTATTGATGGTCTTTCTTCTGTCTAATATCTAAGTTGTCCCTTTCTCTCCCATATATAATAATGCGAGAAAAAGAGTGATGAACGAGATCAGATAGACAAAACCATACCATTCCATTTTTGTGAACAAGACACATCAAAATCAACCTGAAAAGATGACGTAAACAAACACGGTCGGACATCCATTCGCTGAAAATTCGAAACTAATTCTTATGAATTATTTATTGTATACTCTAAAGTTATGGATATTATTAATTCTGTAGAATTTTTATATAGTTGTACATCTGTTAATAAGCAGAAATTTAGTTACAGCTGCTATAATTAAATTAATTAATTTAAATATTTTATTTTATTTGAATTATATTTTTTGTTTCATTTAGAAAGGAATCCTGTTGACATTTATGCGATGCAATTTTTATTTCACTCAAAGAATGATCAATTTGGATGTAAAATTTTTCCAAAACCAGAATGAAAAGAACTGGGGCCTAATTTGGACATACTAAAAGCATACATTTTATTAATTCCTAAAGATGTACCACATTGGACGTGTTAAAGACGTCCATATTAGGGTCCTAAGACGTAAATACCAAATAAGGATAAAAATTGAACGTGTCTGGGACGTTGTGTGCTATCTGGGTGTATTTTCAACCTGCACTCAAAATAAATCTAATTATTCATTAATGTCAAAGGTGTTTAAATTAATTTCTAACCTACAGTGACACCTATGTTTCATCGCTGTAGTTAATATAATTTAAGTCATATTTTGTGTAGTTGCCTATATCTAATACTTTTTAGTAGCAATCTTTGTATCATATTTATTTGCTGACCTGTTAGATGGTACTATTTGTACCGCCTGAATTTGAAACATTCTTTTTCAAAGTCCATATCAAAATGTTGTAGTCTTAAGAAAAGTTTACCTTTTGAACAAAACGGTGTAGGGTTTATAATTTAATGGCTAATAAATAAGTTATACAACTAAATACAATGTGATGCAAACGTCGACAGACGAAATTTGGCCTTATAAGACATTGTGCAAGCGCTTATAAAAAAATCGATACAAATTATGGAGTCATTTCAACTAAAAAGTAAAACAATGTTTAGAGTCCTGAAATTCCACTCTACAAGGCTATTAATAAGTGTTTTTTGATAATATAAACAGTTAACTTATACGGCACACATATCCATAGATATTTAGGACATATAGACATCTGATGGATATCCATTAGACGTTTTGGAATGTATTGACGTACAATGATTCATGAGATGCCCATTAGATATTCGTATCCTTGGATATCTAATAGATGTATATTGTATATGTGCTGTATGGGAAGTAGTTAGAGGCGTGTTAAATAAAAAAATTTGCTTGATTAAGGAAGTTGAGACAAATATAAACAGAGACTACACTAAATATATAGGAAACACAGAATACAATTTAAAAACAAATGTAGTCATTCTGGTCATATGCAGCCTATAATAAACGCAGTAATAAATCTGTTCCCAGTTTCATAATTTATAATAACACATTTTACGATGATGAAATCTGTGATACTTTTCATTAATATTTCAGCTCAGTATATGAACCTCTGGATACCTCCTCTAATATGATATTAGTTGAAAATAATTCTGGTAAGCTAGTAACAATGCATAGCATCACAGAAGAAAGAAATAGACAGCTTATGTTTAAACAAAGGCGCAGGACCTGAAACGCTTCTTGCTATATTTATTAAATCCTATAAAAACTCAATAATAGTACCTTTACTAATAGTATTTAATAAACCACTCTCAAAGGGAGTTTTTCCGACAATATGGAAGCCACAGCGGTGCTAAAAATGAGGTGTCAATCTATCGGCAATAGATTTCTATATACCTGGTAAAATGCTGAAGGTTATAATGACGAAAGAACTTTTTCCAATTTAAAAATACAATTATTGAGCAACAAGATGGTTTCTCTTGAGGCCGCTCTATGATAACTGATAACCAATTTGTTACCTTATATACGGGAAGTAACTGAGGCAATTTATAACAGGATTCAAGTAGATGTCGTGTACTCTGACTTTTCCAAAGCATTTGATAAAGTTCATCTAACCTCTATGTACCTATAGTAAATTGTAAGACCTTGGGTATTCAAGGTAATCTGTTAAGATGTGTGAACGGTTGAAAATGGACTGTATTTTTTTTCTATTCTTTTAAAAAGAAAACATAAATAAAAATAGCGTGTGGTTGCAATGCGAGTTACCAATTTTCAATGTAACTCGGTCGATGCAGTATGGGATTTGGCTGCAACCAGTAGCAGGAGGAATTCCAAAAATGGAAGCACAGTGCACAAAATCTTTCAAGAAAATGAGAAATAGCAGTTTATTATTTTAAAGCGATGTAATGCGGTATCTATTACCACGGCTTGATATCGATCAGTAACCGCGAGAAAAGAAATAGTACAAAAAATAACAAAAAAAACTATCTATTTTAACAAATCCATATGGGCAAAGAAAATGTAACATTATTTAATTTGTTCACCTAAAAATAAATTGAGGACTTATTAAAAATATATCAATTAGAGAGATACAATTCGAGCATTTAGACGAAGCATCGAAGTCGACTCGGAGCTTCGTAGTGGTGTTATTGGGTTTAATTAAGCTGAGATGTGGAATATAATAAATCTTGTCAGAAGTATGAAAATGAATCAGTCGATGGAAGCGGCATTAAACCCAAAATTTTAGTTCCTATGTTTTTCTCATGAAATGATAAAGCTTGTTGAAGACAATGATCAGTTGGGATAGTTTCAAGTATGAGAATGAGAAAATATAGGCTCTCCGTCTTTAAAAGGTAATGCCACAATATAACGACATGAACAGGCGAATGATTTTCTACAAAAGATTTTTCACAAAGAAGGTCTTCGGGAGAAGATGTATAAGCCTTGAGTACCTCTTTGAGTTCCCAAAATGTTGTAATAATCTCAGCTAACGAAAATTCAAGACTACTATGAAATAAGCTTGCGTCGAAGGCTAGAAACTTCCCATGAGAATCTACCCGAAAATTGTATTTATTGAAGTAGGTTCATTTCCATTACCTGCAATTTGGCCATTTGTTAAAATTAACGGAAAAATATCTGCTCCTAATAGGGGGTCAACATCATTAGGAATGTTGAATTTCGAATCAGGGAATGTTGAATTTCGAATCAGCTAGTTTAATGTTAGATAGGTTCGAAAAAATGTTGGATGTGAATATATTCGAGTGGCATAGAAGCACAAATTTTCGGTAGAACTATTGCATCCACAATTAAGCTCGGCGAAAGCTGACCTGGAGGTCGAATAATACTGATTATACTACCTGAAGCATTGGATGGTATTTCTCCCAAACCATGAATTGAAAGGCATAAGAGAGAACAAAAGTCCTAGGCGATTACAACACTTTTCTGTCCTGAAACTAACCTGACTGGCGCTATCAAGAAGAGCACGAACAGTTTGAAAATTTCTACGCGAATCTAAAATTTCTACAAGTGCGGTAGAAAGAAGCACTGTAGTGTTTCTGGGAACAACATTAGTCAAAGAATTTACTGCAGGTGAATTCGTTGAACTGGTTGAAGGTAGAGGATCAGGTAAGATGAAGAAATGGGAGTAGATATATTAGCAATCTGATTTGAAGTAGGTACTTCCAACAACGATGACGTCACAGCATTACCACTAATAATGTGTAATAAAGTATGATGTTTGGAATGACACGTTCGACAAGAGGATTGTGAATGACAAGATGATGTACGATGAGATGATTGGAGGCAATTAACACACAAGTTTTTTTGTTTAGCAAAATTAAATCTTTCGACAGCAAATTTTGCATGAAATAAAGAGCATTTATACAGAAGATGTGTTGAAGAACATATAATACTGTTACGCCACTGGACTGTGTAGACTGGTTTAGATGAGACTGGAATTGTATGCGAACGGCCGGGAATATTCTGGTCAGCTCTAGACCGTGTGAATGGATGTATAAATAAAACGCACGGTGGGCCGAGAATCAAGACAGCATAGTTCATCGAGCAGTCGAAGTGAGCAGACCTACCTAGACTGGAGAGCAAAGCGAACAGTGCGTGAGTGAACAGTGAAAGATAACCGAAGTAAAGCAACGGTCGGTGCAGTCGGAGCTAACGAAAGTTAAGCAACAGTTGGCGCGGTCGAGCTAACTGAGGTTAAGCCACCTGCTCTTTTCAGAGCAAAAGCTAAATAAGAAAAGAGAATTGTTCTTTTTAGAACAACCCTAATTTAAGAGAAGAATTCTGTTCTTATCAGAACAATAAGGTGTACTCAACTGAGTAACTAATAATAATTAATATTTTCTTCAATTTATGGGAAAGGCAAGGTGGACAGGACGAGCAATCTGGAAAGGCTTTCTGTGGAGGACAGAATGGCCAGTGACAGCAGATTAACGGCTTCCTCGGACACCGACTCGGAGGTTAGTGCGATAAGCCAGCCCAAGAAAAGAAACGCACGCGAAACGTTAATACAAGCCCTAAGGGAAGAAGTCAGAAGGACCCAGGAGGAGAAAAAGAAACTCCAGTGCCAACTGGATACCATCCTCTCCCAATTCCATGCGTTCCGATTGGAAGCAGCGAGGCACCGCGAGGAGGCAGCGGAACAAATTAAAAGTTTGTTAGCCGCCATCGAGAAGCTAAGCGCGAACTCAAAGAAGGAAAGGGATTCCCAGAGAGTGCAGGTACCAATGGAGACGGACAGCGAACCTCCAAGGACGGCGCCCGCCCAGAAGAGGAAAAAGGACTAGGACAGCCAAGAATCTGCGGAGGAAGGCACGACGCGAAGAGCCAGAAGGAAACCGGAGAGCGCCGCAGCGGTAGCCCCAGTCAGGAGGGGGCCGAAACCAAGTGGCTAAAGGAAGCCAGAATTAACTACACCAAGGCCAAGCTAGTCGGAGACGGAATAGCCATCGAGCCCTGCACAGCTGACGACTACAGGAAGCTGACCAAGTTGCTAGCCTATGAAAAGCACGAGTACCACACGTACTCGCTTCCCGAAGAGCGGCAGCTTAGAATGCTACTACGCGGGATCCCCATGGGCGTGGAGAACGCAGACATCCAAAAGGATCTGAAGGAGCAAGGATTCGCACCGTTATCCGTCCAAAGGATGACCAGCAGGCGGACCAAAGCCCAGATGCCCTTAGTACTGGTGCAAGTACCGAAAGAACAGGAGGAAGTTCTGAAGGTAACCAGATGCTGTTCACTAGTGGTACGAGTGGAGAGGCAGAAGGTCCAGCAGGTGGCAACGCAGTGCCACAGATGCCAGAAGTTCGGACACGCACAAGGCAAGTGCACCGCGCAAGCCAAGTGCGTAAAGTGCAGAGGACCCCACCGGCACCACTCCGGAGACTATACCAAGAAGAGGGACACGCCGGCAAAGTGCGAAAACTGCGGAGGAGCGCACCCCGCCAGCTACCGAAGATGCCCGAAGTTCCCCAGGAAGTCGGCCGCCCCCTCCCAGAAGCAAGCGCCAAAGGCACAACTCCAGGGAGGAGCTTCGCAGACGCCCCAAGCAGAGGAGAGCCGCCGCACCGCAGGTACAGAAAGAGGCCCCCGCTGCACTGAACGCGAGAAACCTCGCAGCAGCGCTGGCACAGATGCAGCAGATGTTCACAGCGATGAGCGCCTTCTTCGCCCAAATGCCAAACCTAGTGAACTAAAATGTTTACTAGGAGGGTGAAGCTGAAGTCCCTGCAGATAGCCTCATGGAACATCAATGGCCTTCGTGGCAACAAGTATGAACTAGAAGAGGTGCTAGCGAGATACGACATTGACGTCATGGCACTGCAAGAGACTAAGCTCAGAGCTGAAACATCGGTGAAGTCAAGAAGAATATAGACCACCACCCCATAGTGACGTCAGAGCTGGAAGAAGGCCTGGAAATGACTGCTGTGGAAGTGCAAACCCACGAACACGGTAGACTCAAAATATCTTCAGGATACCAACCGCCAAGAAGACCGATAGTGGAAGGCGACCTAGCAACACTCTTTCAAAGAGGGGAGCAGGGCGTTGCCATCGGAGACTTCAACGCCAAGTCGCCAGAGTAGAACAGCAGACTCACGAACAATAGGGGTAGAGCGCTGCTGAGATACCTAGGCACACGAGACGATATACTGGCGATAGGACCTGAAAAACCGACACACTATGGGGGCACAGGCAGACCTGACGTGCTGGACATCGCCATGTTGCAATGCATGAGGATGGTCTTCACGCTTCGAACCTTGGATGAGGGCTCCTCGGACCACAACCCAATACTCCTACAATTGGGAGACAAGGTGGACGAGGAAGAGACATTCATCAAAAGAAGGACGGACTGGGAGCAGTTTCGAGCAGAAATGCAAAGGAACATGCCCCCCATCCCTAGAATCGAGAGCGAAGAAGAGATTGAGGCAGCGATACTCGTGTTAGAACGCGACATCAAAGCAGCATTTCAAGCCAGCACGACAGAAACGACGGTGCGACGAGTTGTAGCTTCGGCAGGTGAGAGGCCAGAACAAACGAAGCAACTAATAAGGGACCGTCGAAGTGCCAAAAGACGAGCGCAGAGGACCGGACTCCGAGAGGACAAGCGGGAATACAACCAGCTATCCCGAAGAGTCAAGACGACCCTCGAAGCGCACCGTCAGGAGAGATGGCAAACCCATCTGGAGTCGCTCAATCCGGAGGACAGGAGCCTATGGAACACCCGGAAGGCCCTGAGAACCTCCAGGAAACCAATGCCACTGATCCACGGAGCAAACAGAGTAGTCTACACCAGGTAGCAAAAGGCCGAGGCATTCGCCGACAACCTAGAGCTGCAGTGTAGAGAAAACCAGCTCACAGACGAGGACAGGGAATGGACGGACGCTGTTGAGAGACGAGTTCAAAGACTGGCGCGCGCGCTAGACGACGAACAATTCAGACCAGCGATCCCGGAGGAGGTCAAAGAGATCCGGAGACATCTCAAAAACAGGAAGGCACCCGGAAGCGACGGTATCGGAAACCTGGCACTGAAAAAGCTGCCACGCAAGGGAGTCGCGGCGTTGGTCAACATAATCAACGCCATCCTGAGGTTCCGATACTTCCCAGACAGATGGAAGAGAGCGGATGTCATCCTGATTCTCAAACCAGGCAAGAATCCGATCCATCCCTCTAGTTACAGGCCCATCAGCTTACTGCCGGCGATGAGCAAAGTAGCCGAAAGGATAATCTTGGCCAGACTGCAAGAGTACTCCGAGGAACTGCGAGTCACTCAGGACGAACAGTTTGCTTACAAGAAAGGACACTCGACCGAGATGCAAATACTCCGCCTAGTGGAGTATGCAGTCGCAAAGACGTCGCAAAGACATTCGACAGGGTCTGGCATGCCGGACTCCTAGCCAAACTGTTAGATGCAGGATACCCGACAACAGTCGTCAAGCTGATCAAGTCGTACCTAAGAGGAAGGCAACTTCGCGCGAAGGTAGACGGGGAGCTATCGACCTACAGACCCATGGAAGCAGGAGTACCGCAGAGCACAGTACTTTCGTCACACCTGTTCACCATATACACCTCAGATCTGCCAAGGACAGCAGGAACGGCCTTGGCACTCTACGCGGACGACACAGCTCTAGTCGCCAGATCCTGGCAGGCAGCGCAAGTGACTCGTCACCTCCAGAAAGCATCATCCCACCTGGAGAAATGGTGCAACAGATGGAAAGTACTGATCAACGCAGAGAAAAGCAGTGCGATCCTGTTCAGGAAGAAGAGGACTCAAATCCCGGCGGGACATGTTACCATGAACGGCGAACCGATCCGGTGGACCGACACCGCCAAGTACCTAGGTGTCGTTCTGGATCGAGGGCTGATATGGAAACAAAACACCGACGAAGTGGTCAGGAAGGCAGAGGCGGTGAGGACCAGACTCTACCCGATGGTGGGTAGAAATAGTCAACTCAACCTGATGAACAAACTACTCCTACTCAGGACGCAGCGTATGCGTCAGTGGCCTGGGAGTACGCCGCCGAATCGCACAAGAAGAGGATACAGGCCGAGGAAAACGTGGCGCTGAGATGCGCTGTGGATGCACCATGGTTTGTAAGAAACACCGACATCTTCAGGGACCTTGAATATACCCCAGTGTCGAAGATCATCCAGGATCGGGCCAAGAAGATCTTCCTACGAGCGGAGACCCATGCGAATCCTCTGATCAGACGAGCCGTCGATTATGATCCGGCAGAGGCTCCGCGGTACAAGAGACCAAGGCTACAGATCCTGGACAACGGCTAACAGAGGCGAAAACCCCTTCAGCCTAGCCGCGAAGATGGACTACTCCGAAGAGACACAGACATAACCCAACACCCTTCACCGACCACGGAGCACCGAACCGGGCGACTGCCGGATCAGAGTCACGCTCCTTTGCCTCGAGCGGGCCCAAAGCGCTAAAGAAGCGTTTAGGCCTTGCGAAATCCTGAGCTACATAGCTCCACCTCCACACACGCCACTGCTGGTAGACACCGGCAATAACGTTACCCCCATAAACCCGACAAACTCCCAGGGCAGGACGGCAACAGTCGCCCTGCCCGCGACATGACGACCCCGACGAGCAGACGGCCGATGAAGAAAGAAAACAGGAACAAGAAGAACGCCAGAAGAGAAAGGCCCAAGTCGGCTGGGTCCAATAAACCAGGACTGGGGAGGTCTGCCAAAACGACCACACCGTTCGCATCAGCGGACGGGGTTGCCGGTGGAGCAGACCCGCCCCTTACGAGGTTGGTCCAGGCCTACAGCGATGCGTTAGGGTAAAGGGAAAGTAAAACTTCCGACCCCTGCCATCCAAGGTCATCGTCAAGCCAAGAATATTGGCGACGAGAATCAATCTTAAATTGAATGTGAACGAGTAAAGAAGAAATAAGAAAGAGACTTTTAAGTGTTCAAGTGTGATTATAGTTAAGACAGTAATTAATCTATTGTTGCTAATTGTTAATTAGTAAATAAAGTAGTGAGTAAGTGTTACCTGGACTTTCAATCAACGAATTTACGAGTAGAGGTGTTTGTGTGGATAGCAAACACATAACAATACATTTATTCGTATTGTTTACAGAATTTATAAAACATGATTAGTTCGGTTTATATCAAATAACATTTTGACTTTTATTAGAAATAAATTCCTTAGGTTTTTTTATTACTACAGACGAAGAAATTGCGACTGCCTCTAATGCCGTACATTGTTTTATTAAAAAACGTACAAGTTTATCATACGACGGAATATTGATTGATGCGTGTTCCAATTCAAAGTATGTAACTGTTGAGCTAATTTTGGTCCCAAAAGGTGAAATAAAATAAAACTCCAGCTATCACCAGGAAGACTTAAATTTTTTAAAGCGTCTAAATTTTCAGAAAAACAATCTAGTAAGTTTCTTAAAGCTGAGGCACTCTCAGATTTTAATTTTGGAGCATCAGTGATTTCTCACCAGTAAGTGCTAGCAAGTAATCGCGGATTTTGATAACGTTTAGTTAAAGCTTTGAATGCAACTGGATAGTTTTCGTTTGTTAATGGAATAGTATTGACAATTGAGAGCGCATTTTTTTTATAAAGATGATAAAAGAAAATGAAACTTCTCTGCATTAGATAAAGAATCGTTTGTATGAACTAAGGCACTAAGTAAATCAATAAATGTGGGCCAATCTTTGATATTACCATAAAATTTTGGCACATCGATTTTAGGTAATTTGACATTAGGTTGATTTGGAACAGTATGATCAATATCAGTGTTGTGGTTTTCAAATAAAGTGTGATAAATCGATTTATTGGCATAAAAGGAATCATCAAATTGAGCTAGAAATGCCTTTTCAGCAGCTAAATTTAGATTCTCTATGATAGCTAAGGTGGCTAGTACTGAATTATGTTGATGTAAAAATTCTTCTTGAATATTTACTATGTCCGAAAATCTAATTTTAAACATACTGTGAAGCTCTGCATCACCTAACGCGCGTCTTGCACTTTCTTCAAGAGAAGCAAGTCGATTTTGCCATACCTCTCTTTGTGCTTTAACTTGCTTAGGTTTGTTAGACAGTTCCAAAAAAAACAAAAAAGTGAAATTAATACTAGAGATGAAAAATGTAAATAAAGCGTTATTTAATGTACAAGAAAATATTACAAGAGTCAAATTAAGAACACCTCAACAAATGAATTAACTTATCAGAAAAAATCAGTTTAAATCGATTTAACACATTTAACTGTAATTAATTAAATTAGCTTGATAATGTACCAAAATGATAAAAATATATATTTAAAGACCATACATTAAGTATTGTGTGCCCAGCAATAATAAAACACCCTGTATAGTACTATAATTATGTATAACGCTGTATATAGTTACTAACTCGCAAATAAAAACAAAATTTATTATCCTTATTAACAAATTTTACACTACCGTACTATAAAACTGAAATAAATTTGTAACTAAATTTTAATCATAAAGTACTGGACTATAAAAATTAAATAAATTGATATTTATATTTTAATTATAAGGTATTGTACTAATATTTTATATTTAATACTTTATATAAGGTATAAAAAATGAAAATGAACACAATTAAATAAATTTAACAAGTAACAAGTTGCATTGCCAAACAACTTTTATTAAATTTATAAATATAAATTCGTATACTAAAGAAAGTAAAGTGATAAACATAAAAACTGAGTACAAAAAATTTCTTATAAAAACACGCACAATAAACGTACTGCTAATATACCAATATAAATGGACTAGTTATAATTAGAATAAATTATTAAATTTAATTAAGTAAAAATAAAGCCAAAATGCAGTATCCTTGGCTCAGTAAGGATAAAAAAATTAACGGTTGAAAATGGACTGTATTGTTTTTTGTATTCTTGAAAAAAAAAACATAAATAAAAATAGCGTGTGGTTGCAATTCGACTTACCAATTTCCAATGCAGCTCGGTCGGTGCTGTATGGGATATGGTTGCAACCAGTAGCAAGGAATTTCAGAAATGGAAGCATAATGCACAAAATATTTAAAGAAAATGAGAAATAGCAGTTTATTATTTTAAAACGATGAGATGCGTGTATCTATTACAAATAGTATAAAAAATAGTACAAAAAATAATAGTACAAAAAATAACAAAAAACCTATCTATTTTAACAAGTCCATATTGGCAAAGAAAATTTAATATTAATTAATTTGTTCACCTAAAAATAAATTTAGTTCGTTCTAAAATACAAAATAACTAGTATATATTAAATAATTATATAGAGGGTGTTCGGCCGAAACAATGTGACATATCCTACTTAAACACAGGTGCCAATGTGTTAAAATTAATAACTGCATTTCGAATTGCAATGAAATTACTACCGGGATCCCGTAGGGATCGCATCTGGGTCCCTTACTTTTTTCTTTGTTTATCAACGATATTGGCAGTTGATTTTCTAAATCCAGTTTTGCACTTTATGTTGATGATCTAAAGTTTTACCGATCTATACGATCCTCAAATGACTGTATTATTCTCCACTCTGATTTAGACAGGCTCTCAGAATATTGTGTAAAAACAAATTATTTTTAAATATAAAAAATGTAAATATATGACATTTAGTAGGATTGTTGATTATTTCAATTTTGCGTATAGTATAAATGGGACAGTTCTTGAAAATGTAAGTTTCGTTCGAGATCTAGCAATAATCTTAAAGTTAAATTTTAGTTTTTATATCGACAATGTAATTAAATTCTTCGTATTCCAGCTTTCATACTACGAATATCAAAATCATTCCGTGATCCCAGTTCTTTTATTATATTATATAATTCTTTAGTTCGTAGTAACTTAAAATATGCCTGCGTAGTTTGGAGTCCACAATATCATAAATATATAAAAATAAAGAATATCCAGGTAAAGTTTATTCGTCACCTTAATTATAAATTCAATAATCACCTACATTTTCAGTGTTACGATAATAATTTACGCCACTATAAATTATTAAAATTTAGCTCCAGAAGAATTGTTACAATATATTATTCTTTTACAAAACTATTCAATAATGTAATAGATTCTAGTCAAATTCTTCAAAAATTATTGTTTAATGTAAAACAATACAATTCTAGATCTGCTAATTTATTCCATAATCCATTTTACCAAACAAATGCAACATGTAAATCCCCTATTTATCGATTGCAGGAAAATTAACTTATTTTTCAACCATATTGATATATTCACTCTATCGCTCTCATCTGTTAGGCATTTAGTTAGTATAAGTATAATGATTCATTATGACAAAAAACAAAAATTTTTTGTTTATTAGGTTTAGTTTTTTTTAATTATAATAATTTGTCTATACATTATCTTTGTGTATTGTTGATGTGCAGCGCCCTATAATTAGTAATATTAATCATTCTGTTGGGTTGTCAGTATTACTATAAATAAATAAATATAAACAGCAAGTTTCAGGACCACGCATTAAACGTTAATCTTTAGTATTTAACTCCGTGCTTTCCAAATTGTTTAATTAATTATCAATGCTTACGTTAATGAAATTAAAATTTCATGTATTGACCAATCATAGAAAGATATTTAATAACCCGAGGGGTCTCTCACTGACCAAACATTTGTATACCTACAGCCATTTTTAACAGGACTTTTAACTTTTTCATGGTACTCCAATACTGCCGGAGGACCAGCAATCCTGCGAGGTACTGCGAAGTCCTGCGAGGTACTGCGAGGTCCTGCGAGGTACTGCGAAGTCTTGCGAGGTACTGCGAAGTCCTCCGAGATACTGTTTTAAACAATTAAAAAATATTAATGTTTCTGCATGCAAGAATATAACAGAGTTTCTGTTACTTTATTTGGTCAAATTCTAACAAAAAATGCTCTATGACTTTTTGTTGTAAGATCAATAGTTTTTTGTTACATGTTTTTGAAATTTGGAAAATACGTGTATTTGCCTAATTTCAACCCATCAAAAGGATACTAAAAAGTGGAATTTTTTATGAAATACCTACAATTTTTCATATCTTCAAATGTAGAAATTGGTGCATAATATTGAATAAAATCAACTAAGAAGCGAATAAATAAATTTTTAATTGTTTTTACTAATTCGGTTTATACTAAGAAGTTAGTAATTCTGTTTATTAAAAAAAATAAATAAACCATAGTGAAACAGTATTTCATTTATTATAAGTAAGTTTTCTAAGTAATCAACAGCACAGTTAAATCATATATTTCTACAATGCTCTACATCACATCCACATAAAGGTATGCACTTCGGTATATGGTACATGTTACATTATTACAATTACAATTAAGAAACAAGGGTCAAATGGGAAAAGATGTCAAATTGTTTTAGCAGAAATTATTAGAGATAATTCAAAGAAGATTTAAAAATTTGTATTTCATAAAAAAAATTCTAATATACCTTCGAAGGGTTGAAAATAGTCAAATTCACTTATTTTCAAACTTCTAAACATCACTGATTTCACAACAAAATGTCATAGAAAGAACATTTTCTGTTGGAATGTGACCAAAGGATACGAAAAAAAATTGTTGGATGCAAAAATGTTAATATTTTGTAATCGTTTAAACAGTAACCTGACATCTTGTAATCGTTAAAAAATACCTCTATTTTAAATTTCACTTTATTTAAGACACATATTTAATGAAATCAACAGCAAAAGACAAACCCTGGTGTTTCCATAACGCACTAGTTGAAAATGAGATGATTAAGTCTTTGAGATTGTATTAAACTGTTTCTTATAAATTAACGACCGCGAGTAAATAGTACATGACGTAATAACCAGGGGCTGATTCAGGACACCACGCTGACATACACATATAAAGATATGATAAATTGTGATAATTGGCGATTTTGTAGTATCCAAAATAACAGAAGCAATAAATATTTTACTGAACACACAATCCTGTGCAAGTCTGTCCTTTTAGATGAAAAATAAAAAAAGTTTTGGAAAGAATTCTTTAAAAGATAGAATAAATGTTAAATATGTCTTTAGAACTCGTGAAGGGATGTAGATATCGAAGAAATAAATGAAAAAACACTACCACATGTTCTATGTCGACTTTGAAAATTTTTTTTAAAAGATCGAATAGATTTTTATTAGCTGGCCATAGGCGCTTTAATTGCTCGTTACGCCTCTGATGTAAAGACATTTGATTGGTTTCTTATTAAGGGCTACTCAGCGGTAGGGGTTTCAAGGCCATACCTAATGCCCTTCTGGTTTCTAAATTTTTGTTTATAAACAGAATATCTCCAGTCTTCTTCGACTGAATCTTTATAATAAATCGACTTTATCAACTTTGGATATTATGGAATTCATTAAAAAAATTAAGATATATTGACATTGTGTCATACATGCATGAAAATATTTGCGCACAGACATATCACCTGCAGCCAATCCTGGTTTTGTCGTCATCAATACCTACATTCTGGGCTCTACTGATACTGAAATATGTACAATGTTTACTGCCTTAACTATTGAATATCTATGTGAAGCAGTTTTACAAACAAGGTTTCTTATTGACGAATCAATTCTTGAAAAATTACTGTGGATGTATATTAGGTCTTCACGAACGGCTGAGTCATTGAATGCTTGCTGAGCGTGTGAAATAGAGAGTGCGTCGTTTGCATTTAATTTGTCGATCACCCACATTACATCATCGAAATGAACATTTTAATAGTTTGCCCCATCTAACCATGTGCCCGAACGTGTCACAACATGCTGTGGTGATAATGGTGGCAGCAGTTCGTCTTCAAATAATTTTCTTCGAGACGGCGCTTTTGAAAATGTCTTCTTCACGCTGGTTTATCTATTGTGGAATATCAGTCTCTAACAGTGTCTTTAATGCGTTGGAGTGTGTATACTAAACATGTTACATGTAATAAATTTACATACTTACATGTAAACACTGTAGATGACTTCATATAGGAAATTGCGTCGGTTACATTGAGTAACACACGTCCTTTATTGTTCTCCAAGTCGGCGTTCTATATTTTTCTTAGAAAGAAAAATTGCATTACAAGCACAATTTTCGGGGTTAAATGCGGCAAGCGGTTACCGCAGCCTCTCTGACGAACATATATTTTTCACCATGTTTGCCTATGTATGATCAGTGGCGGCGGGTGGATTTAGGTTATATCATATCTCACTCTTGGAGCATGGAACCCAGGTAATATTTTAATAGATTACTTCTAAACCATTAGTAAAATATTTGTAAACTATTTTTTTCCGTAATCAGAAGGAACATTTGTCACCCCGATTTTTTGTTTTTCGAAAATTTTACGTATTGTTTGAAAGCGTCATTGGTATTACTTTTAATTATAAATACAACTATAAATTCATTCACAGATTTTTTTTTTACCTTAGTACGAAAAGAAAATTTTATTTGTACCCGTTTTAAAACTTCTACATTTAAATATTAAAAAAAAATCAGCAGAAATCGAATAAGTTAGGTTATGTTATAAATTTATTCTAGCTGCTGTAACGGAATTGACAACTGGAAACAAATATTAATTAATTATTATAATCATTCTTATTTATTTTTAACTTTCACCTGATTATGATATTATTCGATTAATATTGGAGCGTGCATTTTTTTAAAAAAATCGTAAAGTTTTTTACCGTTTTAAGAATTTAAATTATAAATAATGAATGGCAATAGTAAATCAATAACAGAATCATTTTCTACAAAAATTAATTGTTGTAAAATTTTTTTGGTAAGGGTCCTTATTTTGAGAAAAAACTACTTTTTTAACTTGCCGACGTTTCGGTAATTTTTATTACCATCTTCAGGGCAATTAATTATGAGTTTTTCCTGGTCACCATAAAATATGTATAAAACAGAAAACAAACAGATAAAATCGTTGGGTATTAAGAAATTTTCTTTAATGTACTTATGTAACATATACACACACACATATATATATATATATATATATATATATATATATATATATATATATATATATATATATATATATATATATATATATATATATATATATATATATATATATATATATATATATATATATATATATATATATATATCACATACTGAGGTACAATTATCAGACTATAGCATGTAATGGTAATGACACATTCGTGTCATTACCATTACACGCTATAGTCTGATAATTGTACCTCTATATGTGATATATATGTGTATAAATGTTACATAAGTACATTAAAGAAAATTTCTTAATACCCAACGATTTTATCTGTTTGTTTCCTGTTTTATATATATTTTATGGTGACCAGGAAAAACTCATAATTAATTGCCCTGAAGATGGTAATAAAAATTACCGAAACGTCGGCAAGTTAAAAAAGTAGTTTTTTCTCAAAATAAGGACCCTTACCCCAAAAAAAAAAAAAAATGTCCAACAATTATTAAGTCGGTCTAAAAATTTTTCTATTACAAAAATTAATGTACAAATTCACGAAATCGTTTAAAATCACAAATATTCTCAAATAGTTTTCAGGTACCAAAACAATATTTAAATAAAGAAAATATGGCAACACAGGCTCGGCCATATCACAGGGCGCATTATTTCATTGGATCAACTGGCGGCCATTTTAAATTAATCCAAACTTTCATATATTTTTTTTATAGTTCAAATTTTTTTTAAAATCCAACTACTTATAGATACTGATTACATAAATAGTGTAGAATCACATACAATAAAGAGAAATATGATTTTTACAAAGTTGTACCTTTTTGAAATATGCACAGTGAAAAAAAGGAGTTAAAATAAGAATTAAACGGTGTAACTTCAGCAATATTTTTTGATGAAATTTAAAATCTGTTGACATATTTTCCACCTAATTCTGAAAAAAAATGTTTTGCAAATATTTTAAATTGTTTAAAAAATAACCTGGTGTAGCACACAATTTTTCAACTTTCTTTTACAAATTTCGATCGTCAATTTTTTGTTGCAAAACTTCCTCATCTAGACTTGACATGCCTTAAAGTTTCGCTAGGGTCCCATGTTCAAATATTAGGATATGACATAACCTAAATTTCACCAGCTGCCACTGGTATATTTCTTCTTTTCTTGACCGTTGATATCAAATAATTTTTAATAGTGTTTCTTGGGATTTTCGGTTAGATATACAAGTAAAATTTTTTCGTTTCGGTATATTAAACCATCATGAGAGAAACGTTTATTTTAAATTTTATTACATATTAGATGTTATTTGTTTATAACAAACAAATAATGCAACTTACTGCGACAAACAAACAAATAACATATAATATGTAATAAAATTTAAAATAAATATCTAATGAATAGTTTGTCTGATGATGGTTTAACAAACCGAAACGTTGGAAAAAAATTTACCTGTATATCTGACAGAAAATCAAAAGAAACACTATCAAAAATTATTTATTTTTGGATATATTTAAGAAAATGTTAAATTTAATATACGACGATCTTAGGACATGGACTATTTTGAAGAGAGATAAATATGTCTTTAAAATATCATCATTCATGCAGTTTCATCTTTAGTATCAGAAGTAATAATTGTGAGACATCCTGTATTATATAAAGTCTTAAATTAATGAATTGAATATTAAAAGGTATTTATAAAAAATTGTTAAAATCTTTTTTTTGATTTTTGGACGATTATAAAATGAAAGTAAAATATTTTTTACGAATGCTGAAATAGTAATAACTTCTTCACTTTATTGCCAATTGAATTATCCACAAAAACTGAAAAAGCTAAACGCTGGACAATCACATGGAGACATCTGCAAAAAGTTTACACATTTCTTTTGATTGAAGACGTATTATCAAAACGGGAAATTGAGAAAAACAGCTTTGCGATTCATATACCGAACTTTTGTCGAAAGCCACCGACATCGGCCAAAGCTCTCTGATTGGTTTAAAAGCACGACAGATGTGAAGCACGGCGCGAGACATGAAAGCTTGAAAGTGTGCGTAACAACGTCGTCAGTCGAATCCATAGTGCGTGTTGGGTGGTGTGTGTGTGCGAACACTTTTTTTATTTACACATGGTCAGTTATATTTTTGTATCTCATAATTAATAATTAAGGAATTTTACGTCAGCAAATATTTTAAAATTTTTTCTCACGCTGGTTAAGTGTCAGTAACAGATGCCTGTTTTAAAGGTTCCGGTTGGTGAATACGATTTTTCGAAATGACAATATAGGATTTTTTATACCGGAAAGTTTTATGTGGATGTCACTAATGTTTTTATTTCTGATAGTGGACGTGAAACTTGTATGCATCTTTTAATTGCATTTTCTTATTCAATAATGTATTAGTTAGTGCCTTTTGTGTTATGTTAAAAGGATTCTTGGATTTAAAATATTATTTAAATATCCGCGACTTTTAGTTTACTATTCTTGAGTTTATATTTGAACAAAATGATTTTTTCTTCTAATATCTATCATATATTTAAATTTGTACACCATATATGTCGTTTGTACTTTAAAAACTATCAGACTGTGGTTTCTACTAAAAGTAAACAAGAGCTATTACTTTCACAGTTTCGTTATTTTCGTTCATTGTCATGGTTTTTTGTGTATCATGTGAGTACTTATACAGACGCACGTAGATTAATTTTCATAAACCTATAATTTTTCTGCAATAAAAATATGTTTGATCCAAGGTAATTTTGTTTTTAGCAAAACTTTCAGGAATAGTGATTCAATTTATTTAAAAGATAATAGACTGCATCATAAATTTTAAATGTTGATGAAAGTATGTTACTTTTTCTCTAGTTGGCAACTTTCAGTTAGAAAATTACAGTACTTTTGAAAAACACCTAAATGTTTACAGTCTAAGAGATAAAAATAAAACTTTGCCCTTTCATCAAAAATTACAATGACAAACACGAATGTTTTGCAAGTTAGTAAGCGTCCTGGGATCGACCAAATTGCAGGGCATGCGCAGTTCTATATCTTATTACTTTCCCTTATTTATACCCCATCCTTATTTATACGTTAAAGTTGGTGGCATTTGAGCTTACGATCTTTTTCCAACTTCCTACCTATACAATCAAAATAAAATGTCATCCGTTAGATTAAAACTTAATAAAAGGTGAAATTTAAATCTGCGCGTTGGAAAACTTTCACAGTTATTTTGAGAAAAAGCGATTTTTAATCGCAATATTGACAGACACGAAATATCGAATAAACATGATTTCTGGATGTTGCATATGATGCAGGATATTTACTGATTTCTCGCCATATTTTGATGTATAGTAGTCGGTATTGATCGGGATCTGTAGAAATTAAAGATGAAAATAATAGCAAAATATACCCACAGCTAGCTTTTTCAAAATCTGCTTCATCATTTTCATTATTAACATAATGTAAAATCGAGTACACAGACACTGGTTGCAGAAAAACAATGTATTTAACATTGAAAAACTTGGATCCTATAGACTTCTTAAATAATTGCAGTTGATGTCAATAAGAATATCCTAATGTCATCTTTACTTTTCGCGATTAACACATTTAGGACAATATTGTAACTTTATTTTTTACATTAGTTCGCAAATATTTCTAACAATATTTCCTTAGATTGTATCAGCAAAGCTTATATATGTATATTTATCTTCATGGTAGTACAAATAAAAAATTTAATATAAAAACAAATCACAAGAACATACATGAGCTGGACATATTTTCCTTGTTAAAAAAATGTAGAAAGGGCATTTTAATAATTATTAATTATTAACTGCCAGCGCGCCGTGCAAAAATAATTGTTTCCTGAATTATTCATACTTTTGTGGAAAACAAAATTGTGGTCTCATATTTTGCATTTAAATCAAATAAAAATCGTTTCTAAATAAATTTTAACGTGAAAAATTATCGTAAAATGAATATTGCGAGGGTAATTTCAAAATAACCTATTGTTTGATATCGTACCTATTTCATACAGAAAACTAGTACAGAACCGAAAACAGTAACAAGTAAAGACTTAATAGGTATACAAATTTTGTTTTAAAATGTATTGATTTTTCCTTATTGTGAGTCATTCCAGTAACGACGCCCGTGTATATAGAGAATTTCGCAGAGTCGACCGTGACCTGGGCAGCAACAAGGAAATGCGTTACGCACACGAAGCGGCTGCGTCGATTTCGCTCGTTCTTTGAAAGCCTGAGCTTTTCTATGACGTGTTCATGCGCTTTTCTCTGCGTCACGAATGAAGCTGCTGCTTCTACCATTTATATAAACAACATAATATTTACCTTCTGGTTTTTAGGAGCTAGCTACCTAATAAAGTTCTGTGTTATCGTTTTCGATATAGACCCTTTCGGATGATGCTGCTTGATTTTACTTTTACTTATGTTTTGGTAGAATGTTCTGACGATTCAGGTGTCAATACTTAAAATATACATTTTTTTATTGTTAAATTTATTCGTATCGTTTTTAAGGAATTAAATAAATAGTCCCATACGAGTGTTTCACTGTAGGAAGCTGGTAAAGATTAACAATGTCCAACTTTATAGTATTTAAATATAGAACTGTGTTTACAAAAAATAATATTCTATTTACTCTGGTTCTTATGTTTAAATATGTTTTTTCTCTTTCAGATATTATTTTTTATAAAAGATAATGTACAAACGATAATATGCTATTTTTATACGAAACATAACAGTACAAATACAAAAGAGTACAAATAACCCATCACCTCATCTCAGCGATATTCAGGATACCACAATGACAATAACGAAATTTCTTTTGTAATCCACTTTAGAAAACAGTAAAAATAGAGCTAACTGAAAATGTTGAGTTAGCGATGTGCTATTTATCAAAATGAGTGAAACGCTAAGTCAGGACCCAGACGGGCTGGGAGCGGCGTACACCACCCTGGCGCCGTCCTACCCACCTACACCAGCCACCCCAAGTTCAACAGTGCAGGATGTACCTCCAGGAGCCAACTTACCTCCATTCTCCACGTTCTCCTCGGACATGGACTCTAGTGGAGCTTTTAGTTCAGTGTCGGACCGTTTGTTTAGTGATACTCGTCTGTTAGACATATCAAATTGGGACTATTACACGGAAACGAGGCTTTTGGACAGGGGAGAAAACGGATTATCTATAATCACCTCTCAACCTCAATACAGACCATGGGAGTCCAAGCCAGTGGATTCCACGTCCACTTACGCAGCTACGACTCCTGTCAACACCTTTGCAGATGCTTTTGCCCAGCAAAATGGAGCATCAAAGTTGCCTTCATTCCAGTCGCAGTTTCAAACCTTCAACGATCCTGTTACGACGAGTGAACCAACCCTAACAACCCTTACCAACCTCACCCCCGTATCACCAAATTCTTCTTCTAGTCCAAGTCATAGTTTAACGACCTTAAACTCTAATTTTCATACCTTAAGTGCTGTTAATCCACGTAGTTACCCTTTGGTTCCCGCACCAATTCAAGCGAGAGAAATACCCTCCATTCAACAACAATTCCTAGATGAAAGGCACATACAATTATACTCTCATCCGCCAACAAATATAGCCTTAAATAACACATTGCATCCGACGTTTTTAAACAGTCAAAATGGTGCCATTATCCAAAACAATCAGTTGATCTCTTCACCGACGGTAGTTACAGTATTAAAATCCGAACCAGATTTAAAACTAACTGCCAACTTGGCCACCCTCCATCAAGATACCTTGAAAATCCAGAACGTTGGCCTTCACCCTACCCAGTTTCAAAATCCTATGACACAGATACAAAACAGTGATAGCGGTTTATATAACGGAATCGAGAAAAAAATAAACGGCAATATGACGTCTCCGACGCGTAATGACTTTAGAAAAAAAGAACGAAGGAAAATGCGTGCATCTAGCCTTGAAAGCTCGGTTGATAGTGACGGAGCTTCTAGTAATATGGACATGGGTTCGGAAAATTCGGGCCAAGTCGCTGCCATTTCTAGCACGGCAGGGTTCAAAACCCACCAAATGCACGTGAATAGTTCGGTAGACATGGACACAGACATTAGTGGTGGAAGCGTTGATAAACAAGTTAAGAAAAAACGAAAACGGTGCGGAGAATGTATAGGATGCCAACGGAAAGACAATTGCGGTGATTGTGCACCCTGTCGAAATGATAAAAGTCATCAGATCTGCAAACAGAGGCGATGCGAAAAACTCACCGAGAAAAAGGTTAGTGAAAACAACAATAATTTTAAATAACTTTTGGATAACTTCTAACTAAGATATTAACTTAATACTTTCATACGCGGTTATTGTGAATTGAACATTTAATATGAATATAAATACACAGTTTATTTCCTCAGTGTATAAAACATAATTTGTTACCTATTTTTGTAGTTAATTTTTTTAATTGGTAATTAATACTATTTGACATTTTATTCATTTTACAATAAATTTAAATTTTTAATTACAGAATTTTAAGCAAAGGCATACAAATTTCTTCTTCAAGCATACATTGTAAAATTCTAGAATGAGAAATTAAATTTGTGATTCTAATTTAAATAGTATGCAATGTTTTGGTGTTGGTGGATTTTATTTTAGCAAACATCCACTTAAGACTCCACATAAGGAACCATTTATTACCCTATCGTAGATTAAATAAAACAAGTCTAAAAAAAATTGTAAGATATTCTTTCAGGACAACTTTTTCTTTTATTTCACAATGTGGTCTAAGAAATACCAAGTCACTTTTGATCTTTTGAAATTATTAACTTTTTTTAAATGGTTTCTGTATTTATTATGTCATCCGATAGCATATTTCTTGTGATTTCACGCATGTTTTAATAATATTTCAGTTGGAATGTCTCTATTTAAAAAAATTTAATTTGTTGATGGTTTTAAGAAAAATGTAAAATAAAGAATTGCCTTTAGAAAGTATTTCTCATTTTTACTTATTTCGAAAAATATAATAGATAGTTTCTATGTTCAGATAAGCGAAATACCAATGGCGAAACTCGACTTTAGAATACCTTGTACATGTACATAAACTATTACTATTAGGCAACGGGAATATGTACCATTTTTCAGAATCTGCAGTTATATAAAAAAATCCTGTTTTTTAAAGAGAATTAATTGATACATCATTGATATATATGCGTTTATTTGCAACCAATATTGAAATGGGAAACCGGAATACAAGTGTATAATGTAATATGTAACCTTGCTCTTGTTCCTCAGTTGGTATTGGCCACACGACCGCGTATGGTTGATTACTTTCATGGAGAAGAGTTTGGCATATGTAAAATTCGTGAAGATAATCTACGATATTTGTCAGTGCCTTCTAGTGATGGGAATAATCGAGATATGTCAATAATCGATTAATACTAATGGATATATTTCATTAATCGATTAATATTATTAGTACTAATTTTAGTAATTTTAGCTTCCTAAATTATTTGTTATTTTTGTATAATGTTAAACGCATTTATTTATAATAAATAGGTTACGTACTAATTTTTGGAGTGTTCCATGTTTTATTTACTTTACAAATAGGTATTAAGTTTATTCCAGCGGCTGTCAGAAACGATTTCAAACCGTTCTAAACATGCGCAAAACGAAACTGGTGTTCTAGCACACAATAATCCAGGATTCTGTATACTAGTTCAATTTTACAGCCAGTTAAATGATTAGTTTCTAACTGATTTCATACGGTTTGAAGGATTCTGGGATTCCCCGTGGTTTTTAGCCTGGTCATGCGCAGTTCAAATATAAAATGTCGTTTAAAACTATTTGATTTATAAACATATTTGTGAATAAACCTAACATTCTGTGGTAGCATTCTTTAGTTTGCAAAGTGATAGAAATAGTTCGCTCCATTTTCTAAAACTATTGTTCTGGGAAATTAAACACAGGTTGCAAAAACAGAGGTTATGTTATTTATACGTTTCAATCAAATATCATGCGGCGAACTGCGAAAATGCGAAAGAAGCAGAAAAGAAGCAAAAATTTCATTCCAGCAGTATAAATTGCCAACTAATTCCCGACTAGTTGATGATTTGACATGCGCATTCAAAGAGTTCTTTAAACCATTTCTGATTTTCTACTGGAAATAACCTAATAACTACTTATTTAAAATTTAAACTCTACTTTCATCCCCGGTATTATCAAAATTTTAAAGGAACCTTTAGGTTAATGGAAGTTTTAGCGACAAAAAAATCTATTGTCAGCAATTCCAGCAAAATATAAATCGAGATATATGAATGCCATTAAACCTAATTTTTCATTTAAATTATAGGATTGCTATCTGATATTTATATTTTGTTTGTTTTCTGGTCACTAAAACCCCCTTTAAGTTAAAGATTTCTTTAAAATGTTGATAATACCGGGGTTAAAGATGTAATGAAATGGAAATATAATAACAACAAAATGTTTTTTGCTAATTTTAATTACTACTTTAAAATTATTTCACATTAACCCCCGGCTTTATCAACATTTTAAAGAAATTTTTAACTTAAAGGGCATTTTATTGATAAGAAATTTATTACAAATAAAATATAAATATCAGATAATAACCCTATGGTTTATATAGAAATTAAGTTTAATGGCTATCGTTTTTATATTTTGATTTAAGTTTTGCTGGAATTACTGGTAATACATTTTCTTGTCACTAAAACTCTCTTTAAGTTAAAGTTTCCTTTAAAATATTGATAATACCGAGGGGTATTTATAAAAAAACACTACGTTTCGCCAATTATTTTATCTGGTTTGCTAAATCAAATCTATTGCTGTACTCTGTTGTTGCCACTAACTAATTACCTATTTTGTACTTTATTGTTTTCATCGATCGAGGGTTCCAGCTTCAAAATAAAAAAAATAATCGAATAGGACGCCGCCGCATTCATCGTGCAATAATTGTGTACCTACAACTAATTTTCTTAACTAGTAATTTTTAGACGTCATAATCGATTATCTTGAGATATTTAAATAATCGCCTAATTCGGTTATTGTATCGTATCTCGATTATTTCCATCACTACTGCCTGCCCATTGAACTATTTAGAATTTGCACCATTAACCTCGGTAGATGTGGAACGTTCATTTTCCTTATAGACATATGTACACGGTGGGCAAATTTCGATGTTTGTATAGGTAACTCGGTAACTGTAAGAGATACAAAAAAAATGGTACACACATTCTCGATCTCTTTATTGGTGACAAATCACTGGCGAAAACAAAAATTTGCTCTCGCCGTTTGTTTTCGAGTTATGAACAAAAGTTCGATTTTTCGACTTTTAGAAACATGTCAATGTCTTCGTTGTTTGGAAAAAACAACTTTTACGTTCTTGTGTCACTCTTTCTGTATAATACAGTAGCGTCGAGAAAATTTAAAAAAAGGTGCAATTTCTAGTTCTGACATAAAGTTGTAATTTTTTCAACTTTTTTGGTCTTGACTTGTTGGATGGACCCACAATTAATGAGATTTTCTTTTAACCTCCTAAAAATAGCTTTATTAGATTATCTTCTTTCTGGATAGCGATTGGAATATATTTCCGATGCAATATCACAATTGTTATTACTTTGAATAAAGCATTCTAGAATATCATATTTCTCGTAATTTTCGTAAGATATCCTCACTTTTACGATTAAAAGGGGTGTAATTATGACGGAAACAAAATTGTTAATATGCAATTTACTGACAAATGGATAAACACTGTCATAGATGACACACGCCTATTTGGAATAAAATAATAAAAACGCAAAAAGTAATCTACTAAAAGAATATTTTTGCTATTAAATACTTACACATCAAAAGCGACCCCACATATGATATATAGTTTGAGAGAGAAATTAATTTCCCTTTTACCTAAACCATAGCCAACTATGATTCCTATTTAAAAAAATACAACTTTATGCCATAACTCGAAATAGCACCTTTTATTTTAAATTTTCTCGACGTCACTATATTATACAGAAAAAATTGCCTCAAGAACGTAAAAGATATTGACGTGTCTAAAAGTAGAAAAATCGAACTTTTGGTTATAACTCGAAAACAAAAAAAGATAGCAAATTTTTATTTTCGCCAGTGAATTTGTCTCAAAGAAAGAGATCGAGAATGTGCCTTCCATTTTTTTGTATCTCTTACAGTTACCGAGTTACCCTAAACAAACATCGAAATTTGTCCACCATGTACGGACCAAATCGCCCAAATTCAACAGCCATAAATGCAGAACGAATATTAGTTGTGACCCTGTATGCTAATGAGAATCAGTTGTATCTAGCGATATGTGTCATTATTCATTTTATGCTTTTGCTTTTATTTGTCTACGTATGTCCTTGTGTCAACCATAGTAGTAGCTACCGGTTCTGGACTCTCTCCAGTTTCGTCTCCCTATAAATTATGTCATTTAAATAAACAACAATCATATGGAATAAGGAAAGGGAAATATGTACTATTTTGCGTCTCTAATTAATTTCATAAACAACTCAGGAATAGTTACATAGTTACAATAACAGAAAAGCTAAAATTACTATCTTTGAAAAATAAAAAAATACTTTAAAAACATTTCCTGCCGGAAAATTTCTACTACTTAATACTTAGAATTCATTATTAAATAAAGAGTTTTGATGTCTAACTTCTCGTTAAAGTCACCAGGGTACAAAATTTAAATCTTTAATAAACATTTTCCCCTACAAAATACTGCTAAATAATAATTTTCTGGATTTCGTATCTACAGTTCATTACATTTTTAATAATTTTTGATTATATAATTTCTTTAATACCACTACAAGGCAAAGATTATTTATTATGTGTTTATCCCAAATTTTCTTTGACTGCTTCTTATAATAGTAGAGGTCTTAAATTTGTAAATGAAAATGCAAGTTTTATTTTTTAGTTTTATCTAGGTGTTTTGTGATGGCAAATGATGTCACTTTAGTTTTATGCAAATTTTACAAGAATACGAATATATAATAGCTATTTATGCACCAAGAGAGCAAAGTGAGTGTTTTACTCCCGGCATGAATAGGAGCAAGGGAAACTTCATACAAGGGATTAAAACACACTTTACTCCCGAGATGCACACAACGGGCACAATTTTTATTGCAAACAAAATGAAATTTAAAAACTAATGATTAATTGGCCACGAAACTTCTGTATTTTATTCCGAATTTGACTAAGTATCCTTGTATTTAATTGTTTGAATATTATTTTCTATTTATTTCTGTGTGACCTTTAGATTGAATAAAACTTACAGGAAACAACTACTCAGCGGACAAGAGCCCCGACCTGCATTGAATTAAATCTGCAAGTCTAGATTGGTAGCTAAAATCATTTGTCAATTCCTCACTAGACCGGTTTCGAACTTGTTATGTTCTCGTCAGTATGCCATAAGTAATGGAAAAGAAAAATAATAATAGCAAACTAGGCTAGCCTAAAGCAGACTAAGCAAGGCAGACATAGTGAGTGATATGTGTATCCCTCTGGTGGTCAGTGCTACTACCCGTCAGACATCTGGTAGGCTAATTAGCCTACCAGACCTACTAGTTTTGCGGGTTTAATTCAATGCATGTCGGGGCTTTTGCTTACCGAGTAGTTGTTTCCTGTAAGTCTTATTCAGTATATAGTTTAACTTACCAGGATTAGAGGTCTCAGCTCTTGGTACCTGGTGTGCAAGTCGCTATCAGTCACTAAGACATCAATGATGTCTGACGGGTCGTAGCACTGACCACCAGTGGGATACTCACTCACTACGTCTGACGTTTAGATAACTAAATGTCACTAATTACCAAATATTACAAACTGTGAAAATTACCCCATTAATTTTAATTTGAAATAAGTTATATACGTTATGATTTGTATGTTTGATTCTTAATTTTTTGTGTTTTCTACCATTAAAAGTTTGACGTAATAAAAATGTTGACGTTACATATTCATTAATTTCCATGGCGACTTTAAATCCTAAGGGAATAAACGCTTGTTTTACACTCTGTTTCGAGGCAGTAAAATACTGTTTTATTCCCGTTCGTCGCAAAAATATCCGTTTTTATTTTTTGGCTATTTGTTGTAGATATTAAACCCTAAGCCAGATGACCATAAAGTTAGACATTGCATTATTTAAACAAAAGCAGCACCTGATTACTCAATTAACTTTGATGAAAGACAAAGAGTATTAAGAATGACTGAAAATATTTTAATATCTACTAAATAAATAATTCCCAATATTCCTATTTATTGTATACATGAAACAATTTAAAATTATTAAACAAAAACCTCGTTGTGCCAGTAAACCAATGAAAAAGTAGCAGGCGCTCCAACTTAAAACCTACTAATATTTCGACGACCGCGACGTCATGATAAAAAGACGAGATTGAGATTATTATAGAAAACAAGTCGTAGGAGTCAAGCTTTTCGTCTAACACTACGAATGAATCCATAAAAAATTCGAGAATCGTTAAAATTGAACTTGAAGAGGCGTAATCGATAATTTCAGTTGTGAATAACGTGAGATTATAAATTAGTTAGCGCTGAGATTTCATAGTGGCACGTTCTGATATGCTTAGCTGCGATTAATTCGACACCCTAATTAATTAAAAAAAAAAAAATTAAACCTAGACAACACATTTTAGATGTTTATCAATTTTTGACTCTCCTGTGAAATTTGGTGAAAGCCACTTACGCCTTTTGTCGTGACGCCGTCGATTTTCTTTGGTATAATTAGGCAACAGACGCATGACTACATAATACCTGCACTTGACATTTAAAATATGATTATGACACTTCCTCTATTTTAATTATAATGATCGTCCTTTTCTTTGCAAAAACATGAGATATAATAAAACAAATATAATTTTTGGAATATTCTAATTTTCGATTTGTTATGTTCAGTTTTTCTAAATATTGACGAGCCATTTAACAATTCTTATACATTTGGTACAAAGCACAAAAATTGGTTCACTCTTAAGTACGTATTCATGTTGGTTGCTGTATCTAACAACACTAAGAGTTTTATAATGTATACAAAAATGTCTACATTATAAGGATTTTTTATTGTTATTTGACATATTAAGTTTAAAACTGGATAACAAAAAACTTTTCTCGCTTAAAATCTACCGAAAACATCACAATAAAACACAGAAGATGAATTTCTTCTTTCCATCGTTTTAAGCATAGATTTAGTATATGTTCACTTGCACTAAATGCACCCGAAAACCATTTTTTCTACGACCTTTATAAAAAGTAATATTTTCCTCCTTCAAATGCGGATAGAAAATGCTACTTTCTCTCCCTAGGGAGGCAAAATAGTTTTCGTCCCTAGGAAGGAAAGTATTTTCTACCCGCATTTTTGACTATTACCATAGTTACTTTGCAATTCCAATGTCTACTAAAATGTCAAAATAAACGTCAAAAATGGGGCAAATAATTTCATGTAAGGTGTTATACGTATAATGTTATATTAATTTTAAACAATACACATTTTAGACATATAATTATTAACATTTCAATTTTTATTATGCTTTCCAATATTTTCTGACCATAACAACAACCTTTGAAACTGGTATTTTAATATTGCCATGCCAATATACATTTAAGAAATGTTATTACCCTTTCACCCATTTTTTATATTGCCTGCAATATAAAAAATGGGTGAAAGTATGATTTTTCTACGACCTGTCGTAGAAAAATCATATGTACAACATGGGAGGAAAGGGATATCTCATCCCCTGGATGATTACTAAACTTTATCAGCGGGATGAAATGTTACACTTTCCTCCCTTGTTATACAAATAGCTATTAACGCGCATGCGCCCTCTTGTTTACGAAAGGTACGTTCTGAGAGGTTATTTTATCTTTACGATTGAAACTTTAAATGGACGGAACAAAAAAGAGATTGTTTCAATTTTCTTGAAACAAAGTTAAAGTAAAGACCTCACTTACGCTGACATAAGAGCTTTATAATACGTTAAGGCGACGTTGTTACAACTATTAAACAGATGTTATAATATTAGAGAAAGTCTGTTATTTAACGTTCATATGATGATATATTGTCTTGTGACGTTACCAAGCAACAAACTTTCGTAAATAAAAATTTAACCGACAAAATCATAAGCTCTTGATATATTTTTACTAAAATTATTAATTTCATTCATTTCAAATCGAATATGATGATGAGAGAGTACTATCCAGGAGCACTTAGTCATGACCGATTTTTTACATCTTACTGTATCACCTTACGTTTATAAGTATACAGAATTATTATTCTCTGCGGGGAAAATGAAGTATAACTCTAGAGTCTAGAATAAGTCAATATCGGACACTACAATCATGAAGGGTAAAGCAGTGTAAAATCTGCAGGTATGTTTTTAAAAAAAATGTCAATATTTTTAACTTGTTCACCACAAATAGGTACAAGAAACGATGCAAATATAATGATTTCTCTTCACTTCGCAAAATGTATACGTAAGCTTCCTTGTGCATACACATTAGTTGCAGTTAGCGAACATCCCTTAGCACGCACATATGGACCCGCCCAATTATGCCCCGGCAAATGCGTATGTATGCGTATGTAATATGACCGTATTCGAAAATCTTGCGAACTTATACCTACGATAAACTTATTTTACAAATAAATATATATCTTTGATCACTGGTCAATTAAAACAAAACACCTATTTATCAGATAGACGAGGAAGAAATACCTACGTCTGTCTTAAAATAATAAAAATGAAACAAAAAAAAATCTCATTGCAATCAAATCCAGTCAAATTTAAAAGTTATGGTTACGGGTTTTTTCTTTTATCATAGATTTATTTAAGTATTTCATTATGGATAAGATTTATTATGCCTCGGACAACAGAGACAAAAACTTAGTTGCGTTCATTGATTTAACCAAAACCTTTGAGACAATATGCCATACTGAACTGTTTTAGAAATAATTGTAAAACTCTTAGTCCTACCTAACTGATAGAATACAATACACAGAAATAAACTCTGAAATTGTTGTGTATGGTATACCGCAAGGGACGGTACTGGGGTCAATACTCTTCATAATATATATTAACGCCATGTTTGATTTACAGACTAGAGGTTCAATAATAAGCTATGCCGATGATACTGCTTTCAGTGCTTTCTTTTATACATTTTCTAACTGTAAACCTAAAACTTAAAGCAGAAAAAGATATGGAACATGTAAAAAAGTATTTCGATAGTACGTTATTAACGCTAAACGTATTTAAAACTAGTATTTTATCTGTATGAAATCTCTTTCTCGCCATTCCAAGAACTTAACTTGATGATCATATTAAAACTGAACCTACAACAGAAGTAAAATATTTAGGTATAATTATTATTGATTCAAAAATGAAATGGGGTGTATATATTAATTACATATCAAATAAAATAAGAAAACTAATATATAGATCTAAATGCTTAAAAGAAATTCTCGATTTTAAAGAAATCAAAATATTGTATCAGTCACTTGCTGAATCTCACCTAATGCAAAGACGCCGACGACATGTGTGCAACGGGGCGCATGCACCAATTGAAGTTATTTAATGGATTGACATTATGTATCAAATTACTAGATTATATCTAAGAATTCTACTGGATTTTTGAGTAAACAAAAAACGTACACTTAAGTCTCTAATCCAATTCGATGATCTAGACTTTTAAAGCTCGATGATATTAGACTAATTATGCCAAATGCCATTCAAATGCAACTTTTTTATTTGTGAAGGCGAATTCAAATAGATATACTTATTCATTAGAGTGCGACAATATCTACAAAAACGGTCTTTGACATGACTGAAGTTGATGGTGGTGATTTCAAAAATTTACTATAAATTCTTAATATGTAATAATAATTACTATTTCTTGTTTTAAATAGTTTATTGTGTTCTTCAATTAAACTAATAACAAGTTTGAATTTTGTTTTTATTAGACAACTTGAAATAACTAATAATGTAGCATTTAAGCAGCTACTTCATGAAAAACTATATATTTAATAAAATCTGAAATGTGGGCAAAGAACGAAAAAAAATACTTTGAGGGCTGGAAAGTTCTTAAGGAAGCACGTTTCACTTAAATGTATAACTAATCCTTTAAATTTATTAATATCCAAGTTCCACATAAAAATATGGCAGGTGTGTAAATAATTTCGCGAATATCAGTGGCGCAATCAGCTCGTGTACATTAATATTTTCATGTGCAAAAATGATATACAATACAAAATAGACTATATCTTACCTTATACATTTGACGGGTGATTTTTGCAATGTCCATAATTAGATGAACGGTGAACATTTAGCAAACAACACTATTGTCCTTTAACAATTACTTTTCGGCACTGGAATAATAATATATTGCGAGCATGTAATGATGGTTATTATTCACGTGAGTGTCATTATTAGTGAATAATAGCAGTTACATGAGGATAGAATACTGTAATTTATCCACAACTATTAAATAATTACAATTTTTGTTAAAATATCGCGATAAAAATTCTGACATTTGACGTTTCAACTCAAATAGAAGTTCCGTACTTTGACCGGCGGCATGTAATAGCATATTCAATGAAATTTTAATAAAACGTTTGAGAACCACTGAATAATGAAATCATTATTCGCTAGTGAATATTGGATAACATTATTCTTGAGGAAACACATACATAAAAGTATATTATTAATAATTGTTCTAAATGATTTGGAGTTAGATTCCAGCGCCAGTCATTAAAAATATATTTGTAGTCTGAAAACGACCGTTTCACGCATACAGAGGTAACTGGAGCGTATTTAAAATAATGAAAGTTTTAAAATGTTCGACTTTCGTGTACACTTTTACAGCATTTGCAGTGAAGTTTTGTGCTATTAAACTCTAGTTCTGGGTTGTTTTGTATCCACCCGTCCACGGTATTTCGCGAAGAAACCCGTCAAGAAATTTTTTCACAATAACACAATAAAATATCTAAGACTCTATCTATCGAAATGCAATTGCAAACTGCTGATTGTCGAGAAGCTCACACGTGTCTTCAATTACGATGTGTGTAGGTGGCGGGGGTTCTGTCTTACACGTATGTCTACTTATTTATTTATTTGAACTGCGATATATTCTTGCATTTCACAATATTTATTCTCATTTTATTAGTTGTACGAAAGTTGTACCTAAGCTCGTAACTGGAATGACTTCCTGAGATGCGCTCTTTATATATTATTTTTTAATTATTCGTTTCACATACTAATAACAAATGACCAATATTTGAATTGTCCTTTTTACATATCTAAATTCACCATTTGATAATTTTGAAAATGTTACCCTTAAAATAATGCAGCCTGAGATAGTCACTTAACTGCCTCATCCTATGAGCCGGCCCTGTAGGATATAACTGTGTACTAAATTTGACAAATATCGCAGTCATCAGAATACTGGAGGGCTTTTAACACACATTTTCGAATTTATGGCAAGAAAAACAATAGTTGAATTCATTTTCAAAAATTGGATCTTTATTTAACAATAATGTCAAAATGCAGGCTTCTATAAACACAATTAGGTATATGTTTTTAAATTTTTTCTCAATTAATTTGTTAGATATTGACGATTGAATAGTGGACAATAAAATAATGATTATTCTGTGCTGATGTTTTGCGAATTTATTTTCATTTCTTCAGAACTATTTTATCTGCAAAAATATCAGATTTTCCTTAATTTTTTTCAAAAATTTGTCATCCTTTGTTTCGAACAAATCCAAATATAGATCAAAAATAATATAGGTAACTTAGGGTGTCCATGATTTTTCTTCACATAAGTATTTTAATTTATGTAATATTATTGCATCGAAACATATTAAAGTTCCTGTATACTACCTTTTTTAACATTTCTTTTACTGCTGTTAAATTAACCTAGGTTTAAACTCTAGTACTTCGGAACTTAATTACTTATAACATGACAGTTTCAAAACGTATATTAGCACCTAAATCAAGAAATAAGATTACCCCTGAAAATATTTTCGTCTCAGATACAGTCCTTGATGGAAATTCTAATCTACAGCTCAATACATTACTATAGAAGAAATATCTAGAGAAGAAATAAACCCAATGGAAATAGAAACCGTACGGCAGCGAGAGGTAAAAAAATGGTAATACTTATAAGTTAATGATATATACAATAATTTATTTGTATAGTAAAATAGATCCAATAGTAAAATTGCAATATCTCTTATTCAATAATAAAATAAAATTGTGTAAACTTAAAATTACTTATCCTTAAAAAAATAAAATACGTAAGCAACATCCATTCAAATCTAACTAGTCCAGCAGGCGGTGTCAAGTACTCGTATATAAAAAATCCGATTGAAATTTAACCAACTATTAAATATAACATTCAGAAATGATTCTTGATAAAATGCAAGTTTTTTCAAAAAGTTAGAAACTCTGTGTTGACATGTTATGACATCGAAATAGTTTGATTGAATCAAACTAACAGAATTATTAAATTATTGCCAATTTCCTACTACATGCAAGAAGAATTTGAGGAACTAAATATTAGGTGCCTCCAGATTATTGGTATAAAATTGACATTATAATAATGAAATTGTTAATAACTTTATTAACACATGGTACAAGTTTCGCAATTAGCATCGATGGTTGTGGTGCCAAGTTCACATCTACTGAATTAAACATATCATCAATAAATAAGTTAGAATGGGTTCTCAAGACTTTTACCTCGTTAATTGAGACAATAGAATAAAAAATGCAGATAATGTCTAGTATATTTTGAGTGGTGTAATTTCTGTACTATATTTAATAATCATATAATAAAATTTTTACAAATTACAACTGATTTACGAAACATTTTTAGATTATATGCTTTTGTAGCTCTTTTTTATTTTGGGTCATAATGTTAATGTTAATGTTTTCGGGACATCGCGACCAAATTTTAAGCTCAGGGACAAGTCCTAATGGTCCCGAAATCGGAATAGTGTGTTCGGTGCGTTCGGGACATTTTAAGGTTTTGTGACTTCTGCTGTGGTCCCGGGACTAGATTTTTTTGTAAAATCCCGGAATTTGCATATTTTCAAAGAAACTGATTTCTTCTAGTCATTCAGAATTATTGGTTTGCTGTGCTCCGTAAAGTCATTTAATCAGACTATGATTTGTGAACCATAATGGATTGTAAAGAATGAATGTGTTATCATTTATTAATTCGGAAAAAAAATACAAAGCAAAACCAACGCAACTTGTTTGCCTAGCCTAGGCGACCCTAGTCTAGCCAGATATGTGATATTCAAATGAGTTTTTTCCCGATTGTAATCTGCGGATGCTGGGGAAACGTCCGTGAGATAATTTTCTTCTTGACCGTTAAACCTGTATGATTTAAAGCCGCGGGTACACATTTAACTATTAAAATGTGAAAACCAGATATACGGGTTCAAAATGTAATCAAAACGTATAGTGCATTAATTACACATCTTGGCCCTATTCAAAATGTTTTAAGAAATCACAACGTATGGTGTTCCCCTAATTCAAAATTATTATTTATTTAGCAACTGAATTTTATTTTGTCACCTATAACCGACCAAATTTGTGTTCAACCATTATCTGATATTAGGAAAAACAACTCTATTATCTGTTTTAATTATTGCCAATATATTTAAACTGTTACCATATATGAAGAAAAATGGACATCATATGATACCTTCAATACCATTTTCACCACTTTTTTGACCCAAACATTTTGGCAAGATAATTTTTAAATAAAATGAGACAATGAATTAGTTCTTTTTATTTTTATACAAAGTACAAGTGTATTTTGAACCACCCCATAACTTCTTTATTTTTAATTTTGCTAAAAAATCTTTGTTAATAATGGTTTTAACTCTTTTTCAGAAGATTCCAAATATCTGATCAAAAACAATCGAACATCTTAGGCAGAAAATACAGACTAAACTATTGTTTTTTTTAATGAAGTATCCTGTATATTTTATGAATTGCCTCAACATCATTTCGTAAAAAAAATTAAAAAACGTTCACCATTTAGTGAATGTAAAATATAATAGTTTTTTCAATAGGGGTGATATGTTTTCAATTTGACATTGTGGCCATATTTGAAATGTCAAAATCGTCTATCACTATCAGTTGTATTCAGTAAGGTTTGCAATTTAATCATGGAAAGACACACCTCACAACGTTTGGAAATTATCCAACTTTTTTATCAAAATTATCGTTCTCTCACCAAACAAAATGTCTGTCTTTCTTGAAACTATATGTAAAGTAATGTGAATTATCACTATACCAGAAGTGCATATTTTTTCTATTAAAAACACCAGATGTTGTAAAGCTGGCCTCATCCGTCCCCATAATATTTTATTAAAAAAAATTCATTGTCCAAACCATCATTCCACAAAATTTCAGCCTTGCATTTTTATTTGCCTCAGTAAACCTGGACACAGGTATTGATTTCAAGGGTCGAACATTATACCTATTTAAAATTTTCCATATTTTTCCTATACATATGTTCAGATCCCTTGTTACATCTCAAATTTGATTTTTGTGGATGTTTTTAAAAATAAAGTAGCGGCAACGGCATTTTTATTATTTTTACAATATCATAATGCTGACGTAGTTTTCCACAAAACACCAAAACACTATATACTGCATTCGATGCGTGTTTCGCCAACTGGCATCATCTAGAGACGCTTAAAACTGGTTAACTAGTAAACTAGTTTTAATCATCTGGGCTCCAGGTACCTCGGAGAACGTTGCCGCCGTGATATTCGTGTTCAGCGACCCCGAAAACCCCCGAGTAATGATTTTCAACCAAGTATATTAAAAATTCATAAAAAGTTCCAGGAGATGAGGTCCACCCTGGGCTCCAGGTACCTCGGAGGTCATTGCCACCGTGATATTCGTATTCAGCGACCCCGAAAACCCCCGAGTAATGAGTTTCAACTAAATATATTACAAGTTCACATGAAATTCCAGGAGATGAGGTAGATAGTATCCACCCTGGGCTCCAGGTACCTCGGAGGCCGTTGCCGCTATGATATTCGTGTTCAGCGACCCCGAAAACCTCCGAGTAACAAATTTGGACTCATATCAATCAATTTTTACCCAGTTGCAAATTAATTATTCTAAATGCACTTTGAACAATGCATTTTTACAATGCAAATATGCAATTTTTCATTTGCTATTCATCAGATTAGTTCACAAAATTTCCTGATGCTCTCACGAATCGAATGCAAAAAACCGTATTAAAATCCATCTTGCTGCGGAAATTTCGGAGGTTCAGTGCTTTATTTCCTCGACTATATGAAATTGAGAACATTTTATTTTCGCGGAGCCTGTCAAAATTTCAATTTTTGGGCGAATATTTCTTTTCACTGCGGCAAATTTCTACATAATGCGTAGAATATCCATGAATTTTTTGGACTTGTTTCAATAATTACAAAATGTACATAATGAATTAAACAACTAAGTGTCAATACAACGGGCCCGCTCGCTACGGGGTTTAATTACACAACTTTGAACACGGTTAAACTATAAAACTACCGTCGTGGATTTTTTTTGAGAATTTCTCCTCTACAACATTGACCCTATAAAATTTTAACGAATCTGTTACGGCATTTTGGATGAAGGGTCGCGCCGCACTTTTTAAAAATGTTTTTTAAATTTTTTTGCATACTTGTCTTGTCAGTTGAATATGAAACTTGGGATCATTATATTCAATTTTTAATTCTGAACAACTTCCAAATATTTTCAATCACTAGGTAATGATAATTATGTAATTACCGTCAAATTCTCATCTTATTTTCTTGGACTATACGGTCCAATTAACAAATATATGTAAAAGACGAGAGAAATTATACCAAGTAAGTGGACGAACAAATAATTGCAAGTGCGATATCACGGTATAGTTTGTAACACTTCATTCATTCATAAGATATTAATGTTTCCCCTGAAGATGGCAATGTGCCAAAACTAGTTGAAAACTGCATGTACAGGATGTTCACGTATATTTTGAACTACTTCATAAATTCTTTATTTTCAATTTCACAAAAAAACATTGTTAACAGAAGTTTCAACTCCTTTCAAAGGATTCCATATAATGTAATCAAAATAACAATAGAACATTAACATTTTTTTTGCATACTTGTCCTGTTGGTCAAACCTGAAATTTTGGATCATTATACGCAGTTTTAATTCTGAGCAACTTCCAAATATTTTCAACCACTTACTAATTATTGTCAACTTAGGGAAATTGTCTCTTCTTTCTTGGACTAGTATGGCTACGATATCTTGATAGAATTTGTAAGGCTTCATATGATATTAATGTTTCTCCTGATGAGGGCAATGAGCCGAAACTGGTTGGGACCTGCATGTACCTTGTACATAAATAAAAAGGACTATAGTTCATGGTCACATTTAATTGTTGTTATTATTGACTGGGTATTTCAAAATTTCAATTTATCGATCAAATAAATTTTGATGAAATGTTACATAACACTGACATAGTTTTCCACAAAACACCAAAATACTATATACTAAGTTGGTATCATCTGGAGATGATTAAAACTATCCTTATGCTAACAATGTGTCCTATTTGTACCTAAACAATTATCACGATTCGATGAACCGTGACTTACTAACCAATAGAGTGGGCAATTTGGGATTGGCCCTATGTTACCATTCATACTATTTTTACTCTTTGTAATTTCCAAGCTTTCAAATGCATTCAGTTGTCTATTATTTGTTATATTCCCAATTAATCGTGAAATGCTAATATCTATTTTATGGTTGTCCTAAAACGCATGTTGGGCAACGCTAGACTTATCTATTCTACCATATTTGAGATGAGCTTTATGCTCTTTGAATCTAGTTTGAATTAATCATCTAGTTTGTCCAACATACTTTTGTTTTGTTTACCTTACAGGTAATTTCGTAAATTCCCGACTTTTCGTTTGTTCCAATTTTGTCTTTTGGATTGCCCAAAAGTTGTTGTAGTTTATTTTCCGACGAATGATCCACTATCACATCTATATCTTTAAAAAATCTTACCAATACCACGGGTGAATCGAGGATCGAATGGAATCGATACAAATTACGGATTTTCTTTTATTTTGAAAGATAGAAATATTTCGAAGTGTCTTTAAATTTACGTTTCCGATTTTATCAATTAAACTTACGGAACATCCATTACTTGCAGCCATATCCTTAATCAATGCCTTTTCTTTTTCAAACTTCTCCTTATTGAGGGGGAAGCGTAATAGGTGATGAACTAGAAAATTAAAACTCGCCATTTTGTGTTGAGCACAATGGTGAGAGTCCTTAAGGATATATCTTAGAATACCCGTATCTTTTCTGTATATGTCAAATTTTAACTTATTTTCACTGTTTCTAATTATTAATACATCTGAAAATGGTAGTTGTCCAGAGTTTTTAATTTCATATGTGAATTTAACTGACGTGAAACGACTGTTTAATTTAGATACAAAGTTGTCAATATCAGCGACTTTTGTATCGAACAATGCAAAAATATCATCCACATACCTACGCCAAACCCTGGGGAAATACTCGAATTCTTCTTTGGCGTTTGTTCCGAATCTGTTCATGAAAAGACTGGTAATGAATGGCAACAAGGAGTTACCTATTGTTGTTCCTCCATGTTGTTCAAATAAATTTATCATTGAATTAAAAGCAATATTGTTCCATGCAAAGTTTTGTGTGTTGAGGATATTCTTTTACATCTTGACTGAGATAATTTGATTCGAGTAGATCGTTAAGGTAGTCCAAGGTCTGTGATATCGGAACACTTGGAAATAGTGAACAAATGTCAATTTTACCTTCTTGCAAATATGTTTAAAATGTAGAATTTTCAGCTGATCACCCTGTACATTGTACAAAAAATTGCATTGATTCCATTTTTTTATATTTTTTGTTTACTTTCCAATAAAAACAATAAATAAATAAATATTGGTCACTTTTTCACCAACAAAAATTATAGATAGATAGATATATAGCCTTTATTTAACTACGTGTACCTATATTACAGAACATTTGTAGCAAGTCATAAAATACGTAGCTATCTAGCTACTAGTCAGCGAAAATTTAATAAAGGTGCCGTGTAAAAAATAAAAATATGGAAACAGTATAATAGACAATAGAAATATTAACATACATGACATATATACATACATACACACATATATAGATATAAAATTATAATATATATAACATTGTCACATACATCGAAGTAACTGTGTTATAAACAACAATAAAGATTATTAAACATACATATAGAAAACATGTTAAAATGAACGATGTTCTTTAAGTGTATGCATATCAACATTCAATGGTGTTTTACTATAGGGAGTATGTAGATATTCATCAATCGAGTAAAAGCAATATTTTAAAATAAATTGTTTGATTTTTTGATTTAAACGCTAATAGAGATAACTGAATTCTTGAGGTAGATGATTGTATAATTTTAAGTTGGGGGAGTTGTTGACACTTAATGTTAACCTATAACGAGGGTTTTTAAGAAGTGCTGCAGAACGTGTGTTATATTCATGAAAGTCAGAATGGGTAGAGGAACTGAATGCATCCTTATGAATTTCAATCAGACTGTAATATATAAACAATGAAGGAAGAGGCATTATGCCTAATTTAATAAATATAGGTTGGCAGTGCTTTATAAAATTAGCACTTATAAGAATCCTTACAGATTTTTTTTTGTTGACAAAACACCTTTAATGTATGGTAGGAATTTCCTCATAAAACAATTGCATAACACATCTTATAATGGAAAAGAGCGAAATAAGTATTTCTTAATACAGCAGAGTCACGAATGCGCTTTAGTTTCCTGCGCTTGAGAGCTTTTTTATTTAGGTAATCGATGATTTGATCAATTAAGATTGTCATCCAGGTAAATACCTAATAGTTTCACATGATCATTCTTAGTTATGTTTTTATTAGAGGATATAATAAGTTTTTGTGTTTTCTCTTCATTGCGCCTCTAGTAAACCAAGAGCTCGCTTATTTTCCAGATTATTTATCTTTTATTTTACAGGGCATTACAGAGTTTAATTACAATTTGCAAAATGGAATACTAATTAATTTTGTAGAATGTTTCCACAGTTTTTTGTATTCTTCTGTTTCAATCAAAGTAGAAAAAAAATATTAAAAAATTACGTTTGTTTTGCTTCGTCTGACAGTTGTTCTAACAATAATCAAATTTCAAACTAGAAACCCAATTAAATTTTTGTCCTGTAAAGTCTAGCACAGAAACTTGCATCGAGCATATGCCATATTATATGTGTGTTTAAACCAGGTAGGTAGTACGCCATGGTCCTATAAACCAACAGCTGCGTTCTGAAGAATAAACTTCTGCCAGCTGTTTATGTACAGCGGTCCGGATAAATAGCACATATTTCAGTGTGTTTTCCATTACAAAATTAAATTGACTAACTACCGTTATGCACATAATAGCGAAAATGTATTTAAAGAATACACTTACAATAGGAAGTTTGATGATACTGATTATAAAATATTACATAAAATAAATATAACGAACTAACGATTTTTATGTAATTTGGGACAAAAGCGAATTTTATTTTTCATGTGTGAAAAAGTGCATTGACATTTGGAATTGATATGGCTTCGGAGAGAGGCTGCTAAATCTTAAGTGATTTCAATACCAGATGTGGAAAATAGCACAAAAAATTTCGTGTATGAAGGATTGTATAACTTTACAATTTTATATTTACAATATAATCATATACAGGGTGATATTAAAACATACGCTCTACGACAGATTCCTCTTATTAAAATATGAAAAAAAGTTTCCGTAGAAGTGGGCATCGAAATCTCGTTCGATATATTTGTTCACTTCTTTTTTAGCAACAACAATAAAAATTTAAAGAATTGTAACGGAACACGTTTTTTAATTTCTTAAATTTTTAAAAATTGTTTTATCCACCCCTTAATCTAGAGTGTCTTAAAATTCTTAATGATTCTAAATTATTATTAATTGGTCCTTTGTTAGCTAAGGGACATGGCAGATTTTCAGAAATTCTAAAATTTTAATGTGTTGTAGTTTAAAAGAAGACATTTTCACTTTTGCCAGAAAGTTCTAGGTATACAGGGTTTATCTGAAAAGTGAATTAAAAAATGGCGAATATTAAAATATTTATGTGTTCTTTTATTTTACAGGGTATTAAAAATATATGAATATAAAAATGCATGTTTTAAAAATTATGTTCATTCTTAGTCTTATTGTTTAAAGTTACAACAAATAAATAACTATTTTCTCAGTCATTACACAAGGAAATTAAAACACATGTGTTTTTTTACATCATACGGGGTGTTACAAAATATTCAAATAAGTGGTATGGATAATTATTATGTCACATAAATAATCCTGGTTTCTTGGTTGGAAATGCATAATACTAGAACTGCTAAATCTTCTTTGATAGTTAACTTCCTCGTCGTTGTCGGGTTTATTTAGAAGTGAACTGTTTCTACTTCTAGTTCTTATTATTATATTACAAACAAAACAGTTTACATTTTTAACTTTTATACTTCCAGTTGTAAGAATAAGTATCAATAAATGCTTCTGACAACTGAACCTTATCACCTTTGATATAATATCTGTCAAATAACAATCGTTTTTCCAAACTGACCACGGCTTACTTTTGTATGTCGGAGCTGCAAAAATTGAAATTATTTTATGACTGTGATAACAGTTGTCTTTTATTACAACTTTCACACCTGATCCTCTTTTTAGTTTTACAATTGTATATCCCGGTCGTTCTTAAAAATAGTTTTTTGGACTATTTAACTATTTTTTTATTTACTAGAATGCTGCTCGAATAGTAATAATTTTTACTGAAAACGCGCATATCGATCGTTATATTTTTGCAATACGCCTGTATGATATAACAGAAGTTGGTACTTTCATCCTTCGTAGAATTTTGTCTAATAATAGTAATTGAATAGCAATTAAAATAGATGTGATTTTTATTTGTTATCAGAAAAATAATAATCTTTGAAAATATTCATATTAAAAAATTATATTCTATACGATATAGACATGTCTTAATTTTAATCTTCTCTAGGTAGTACTACACGTTGTATAATGAGATTTAAATAATTAAAATAGTTATTAGTTTTGAAACTAGTAATAAAAATACGAAAAAATCGAAATCTCCAACTTTTGCCTAATTATTCTTAGGACTGATAAAATTATCTTATTTTGATATAAACTATAATATATAAAATTTTAGATGATCTTAAAGATCTGCCATGTCATTTATGTAAATTTTCTGGAGTAAAGAAATAATGTCTCTTGCATATGATTCGCAAAATGTGAAAAATCTGAATTTGACTTAATGAAGTTTTGATATGTTTTTCCTACATAATTTTTTACTTTTGTTAAAAGACGAGACAAGTATAAATCAAGTCCTCGGAATTTTAAACTACTATTTTTTTATGGTAATTATTCAGTTATAAAAACATTTGTCGCAAATGATAAAAGTTCTGGATTAAAAATTAAAATTGAAACCAAAAGTAGCCATTGTAAGATGGAAAACAGCATTCAACATGATATTTTAAGTTAATTTATATCTTTCTTTGACACATTCAAAGCTCCTTTAAATTCTGGCAGACTTCATATAGTAATACGATTAGTCTCCAAAAAGATCGAGTGTTCCACCAAATCTTTATTTTTTCATTTTCAAAGAAAATGTATTTTGATTTTTCAGTAATAACCAAAATACTTTTAAAATATATGGAAATTTATGTACAATTGTCAAAACTCTAAAGTATTTAATAATACCTTTCATTAAAAAAATTTTTATTTTTGTAAAGTTTGGGAGACCTCAATGATAGATCGGCACACTTATCGAACCTAAAGCAAATGAAAAATTAGTGTAAATAGCGCTGCACTGCAATCTAGCAAGCATTAGCAGACAACACTAATTTATTGTAACCAAAAAACGGAAAAAATAGTAATATTTGAATCGATTGTAACTTTTTTATTTTAAGAGATATAGAAAACTTTTTTAACGAAATTTGACGGCAAAATAAATACCTCTTAGATTATATTACATACTTTCCAAATTTCCTGTAGATTTTTCTGCCCCTATTAAACATAGGAAAAACTATCTCTATCGAAGATTGTGAGTTGATGCATCCCCAAGTTTTAAGAAATGCTTTAAAAGTAGTGGACATAGCAAAGCTTGTTTGTGTATAAGAAACAACGGTGGTAACATTGAATATCTTTAATAAACTATTGCAGTCGGTGTTTTGCGTTACCTAGATTAATTTTTTTATATATTTAAAAAAATACTTTTATTTTGCTATTAATAATTATTTTTAGGTGTCTTATAAATTTAATTAAGAAACATTTAGGATTAAACATATTTTTTTGTACGCCTACTGTACATATACTATGCGTCTTTTTTATTCCTATCCATGTCTGTATTATATTAAAGGACTTCAAAATCTAATTACGTTTTTTTTTTAAATTGCGAAAAATGCAATAAATGTAAAAGATACGTTGGGCATTTAGTATACCGAACGAAAGAGAGAGAAAAACAAGCAACTTTTTGGTACTATAGCCTACTTCGATTTAGACAAGTTTCTCTATGTCCAAAGATGGTGAAGAAAAATCTATTGGACATTTGGAAAATCTGTTAACACAGTGTAAAATATATTCATTTTGCCGTCAAATTTCTGCATCTTTTAAAATAAAAAAAGTTATAAGCAATTGAAGTTTTGTCACTTTTTCGGTTTTTTTGGGTACAACTCAGAAAGTTGGCCATGAACATCAAATTTGATTTTGCTGGCATGTAGCCCAAAAATTTAGAACATACGACATTTAAACACTTTTGGTCGACGGCGCAAATTTAGGGAAATATTTTGAAGTGGCCTTATAGTAGACTGTATATGTACTGTGGTATCACACGAGAATTGACCCCCTGTAACTTCTTTATTTTTTTAAGTTAAAGAAAAATGTTTTAAATAAAAATAATAGGGAATTTTATGGTTTTATTCATGGTTTTTGAATGTACAAAGTTCTCCATAAAAGCAGGACATAGCAAACTTGCATTTTTTAAAATGGAATATATTTTTTTAAATTTACGCATTAATTCGATTTTAAGATATATATCTGTTGTATGTTTACATCATTGATTGGAAGATACAGGCTGTTAAATTATCGAATTTTGTAACTATAAGCAAAGATGTCCTATACACTACTGGTCTCGATTTCAAACAAAACCTGCGTTTAATGCGATAAAAAATAAGAGAATTAGATTTTAAATATGTGGGGAGACAGTTGGTATAGTACCTACTACTATTTCAAGAAAACTCTAATGCATCTATTCCAGAAGCAGTGACAGTATTATAATTTTCATATTTTCAACAGCATTTTTTAAGAAGAAATAATTTTTTTTCTTTATTAGATTCGATCTGTGCAAGCACTTGAGAAACTCACATTGAAAACAGATTTTACTATACCACATATATGAGAAAGAGGTTAGGAAGAGGTCAAAACTTTTTTAATATTATGGATAGATGAATCCACGACTGCAGGATGTGATCTCAGATAAAACACGAGACATTGGTCTTTGGGAAATTCACACTAAATAAAGGAAATACGATTTCAAGGAAGAACTTCTATACATGTTTGGTGTGGTGTTTTACGCAACAAAATTTTAGGTATCATATTTTTTGAGCACACTTTAAATGGTCATTTATACTATGACATTCTCATCAACCAAATATATGAGCTATCTCTAGCTCAACGAAGAGAAATTAAATGGCATACAGCTTTATTAAAACGTTGCAGTAACATTTTTTTTTATTTTTCCATGGCAACCTCGACTTTGTGTTTGATATACCGATTATTATAGTTATAAATATCTGATGTTGCCAGCACATAACTTTCTTATACCAGTGTATATTATCCTGATCTGAAAAAATTATTCTAATTTAATTTTTGCCTTACCTCAATTAAATTTTAAAAGCGTACCTTGAAATATTTTATTAAAAATTTTAAATAATTAATTATCAGTCCTTAGATACGGTCAATAATAATTCTTATCGTATTTTTTTATAATTTCTTATTGGCATATTGACATTTTTGTAATTAAATTAGATATTTCAAATGTCAAACTGCCAAAATCCTTACCACATGTTATGAACGCAAAAATGTGTACAAAATATCAGTTCTCTGCTTCAAATATTTGATAAAATAAGGTTTTCCTAAAATTTGTCTAGATTCATTCAAAAATGCAATAACAATTTTTGATTCTTTTTTTCGAAATTGTACTTTTCTTCTTCTTTCTTTTATTATATCTCTTCTGGTGGTACCATATTCACTAAATTTAATGCGTCACATAAAATGTTGTTGAAAATGTTAATTGTCAAATTTTGATATTCTCCCATTAATATTTTTTGATTTATCGCCGATACACACATACATTCACACACGCAGACGAACCAACACACATCATTCGGAAAATAGTCAGAATAGATTCAGAAGGGTACAAAACGTATATATCAATGAAAATCTCTAGGTTGAAAAAATCATGATTACTATACTTGCATTAAGTATAAGAAAGTAAAAATAAATAATTTAACACCTTATATCTTCCAAACGAATGATTCAAGTATACATCATATATAGATCATTGGAATAAATCGAATAAATGCGTAAATTTCTATGTTCTATGTTCTATTTAAAAAAAAAATGCAAGATTGCTATGTCCCGCTTACGAGACACCCTGTATATTCAAAGAGATCACCACAAAGAAATTAATAACAACTTTTATTTGAAACATTTTTCTTCAACTTGAAAAATAAAAAAGTTACAAGGGGAAAATTTTTAGAATCTTTGTATAAACATTTTTGTTCAGTCCTTATATTTTACATAGGGAACGAAAGATATAAAAATCACCCGAAATCCCCTTCTACGCGCACAATTCCCAGGATCAACATTTCACATAAACTTTGCAAGGATCAAATATACTTTTATTTCAATTCTGATGCGGCGTGTTTAAACCGTATAATTTCGAATATCAACAACCACAATATTTTCTGAAATTAATGGTAGTTTATATTAATCTTTAAACACTTTATTTTTATCATCATTCTTTACCAAAACTATATAAAAATAAGTAAAATAGTTCTAGGCAGGACGATAGGAAGAAAAAAACATAAAAGCCACACCATAACGTCTTACGATAAAAGGTAAATGCTGTTATGCCAGGTATTTTATAGACAAATTGATAATTAGCCACTCTTTTAGCTTTTTGGTGACTTGAATAATAAAAATATTGACATTATAATATGAAACCCTTTGATTGTTTTCCATTTCGCTAAACATTTCATGTACCTGGCTGGTTTTCTTTTTTAGTCGTCTCATTTTATTCATGATTTCCAATTTTTCTTGCTACCTTCGGCCATTTTGAAATTTAATTTTTTTCGACTGGAGAATTCTTGAGGCAACCAATAAATTAAGGGTTATCCCACAATTTATTACATGTAATGTAATTGCATGCAATAGTTATATTTAGAACATTTTTTGGAAACAAGTTTTCAAAAAAAATAAAAGCAAAAAATGGAAACAAGACAAATATCTTGGTTTAAACATTACACATGTCATTTTCTTTAAAAAGAAACTAGGTTTTATTGAGTTCCTCATGAATATCTAAAAGAGATTTTTAATACACAATTAGGTAAAAATTGACCGTTGGTTCTACATGGAAAAAAAGTGTTGTCATAAATACTACAATTGTATGGACGATACAAATGGGGACAACAACAAATTGAAGTAAATTTCAAGAAGAAATTGTAGTAAAATTAAACTACAAATTATTAGGTTATTTGCAACACAAACAAAATTTGCAAAAGAAAAAGTGACTAGTTCAATTTCGATGTTCAAAATACACCTATTGTTGGACATTTGCATACCAACAATTATTTTAATAGTAGAAACCGAAATTGTTGCTATGTTAATTTCCCAGAAGATATTTTTCGTCTGTATAATAATGATATATACAAAGGAACAAATATGAAATATTAACAGAATCTGATTAGAATATATGTTTTTCGATTTTTTATATAGGTACATTTTTTATTTTTATGCATTATTTTTACGTTTTTATTATACTTATTGCGAGGCTTATTATTACTTTTTCGTTGTGTAATGTAAGAATGTAATTATTTCTTCAATAAAAAACAGAAAAAACTTTATTTCCTATTTTTATTTTTAGAGGACTTCCAGCCAGGTATATGGACCATTTATCCTACGTTTCGTCCGAGTTTTCGGACTTTTTCAAAGGTTAAAAGCTAATATAAATTTTCTGTTTTAATTTCATTGTATGAGCTGGTCTTATTTTGTTTTTCATCATTTTTTTTATTTGGTAGGTATGTATATGTTGTACGTGTAGTTCGACGAGTTAGGCAGAGAACTACACATACAACACATACATACATACCAAATAAAAAAATGATGAAAAACAAAATAAGACCAGCCCATACAATGAAATTAAAATAGAAAATTTATATTAGCTTTTAACCTTTGAAAAAGTCCGAAAACTCGGACGAAACGTAGGATAAATTGTCCATATACCTGGCTGGAAGTCCTCTAAAAATAAAAATAGGAAATAAAGTTTTCTCTGCTTTTTATTGAAGAAATAATATCTACTTTAACAATCAACAACTTGTAAAATATCATCTGTAAGAATGTAAGTTGTTTTGGTCTGAATAAAAATTTATTGTATATGTAAAGAATGCTTTTGTATTTTCTTTCGGTATTACACATTAATTGCAATATACTGAAATCTACTGAATTTTTAAATGGCAATCTAATGATGAAAATTAAATTGACCTGGCAACACTGAGTTATAGTTTGCGAAATAGATATTGTGACGGGACGTTCGGGGTAAGACGCTATGGAACGCAGAGTCGGATTTAACTGTATTGTTCGCTCGTTTACTTTTTCAATGTACGTTTTTTTTAACAATTGTGCAAAAAAGTATTAACTTGAAATAAAAGTATTGAATTTAACGTATTGACTACACATACAGCAGTTACAGTATTCAAGTTTGCTTAATATAAATTGTTACTATCCAGCAAGAACCGCGAGGAGGTATGAGTATTTCTTGCCAGGAAAGGATGGATATGGAATATTAGTATAGAAAAGAGATTATTTAAAAAGAAACAAGAAAGCTTTAAAACAATAAAAACAAAAAATATGCTCTCAAAATAGTAACAGAAAGAAATATTTTTCTCAATAAATGAACTAAAAATAAATTCTAATAGTAAAGTTATTACTATAATAAATATCTGATGTAGTCAGCACATAACTTTCTTATACCAGTATATATGATCCTGATCTAAAAAAATCATTCTGTTTAATTCTTCACTTATCTCATTTAAATTTTAATAGCGTACCTTGAAATGTTTCATAAAAATTTTTTAATAATTAATTAATAGCGTCCTTCGATACTATCAATAATAATTCGTCATATATTTTAATAATTTCTTCTTATTGACATTGACATTTTTGTAACTAAACTAGATATTTGAAATGTCAAACTGCCAGATTTATCCTAACCCCATTTTATGAGGTCAAATGCATACAAAATTTCAGTTTACATCAGCTTTTTTTAAATACTTGGAAAATACACTTTGTTCGCTTGATATAGTAGACACGATTTATAATCTATCTTCAAGAATATGTTCTTTTGTAAAGTCAAATACAAACATGTTTGGGTCCAGCTGGCTAATTTTGCTCATCACCGATTTTCTCATTGTCTTTGGCCTTTAGAACAAGTGTACCATATTTGAAATATTTTTCTCAATAACAGTGGTTGCTATCTCGATACTACAGACATGCAGACAGATTTTTTTTCCATAAAGTTATGTTTTTTCATTATAATTCCTCGATAATCATCCAAAAATGCAATAAAAATTTTTAATTGTTTTTCCTGCAATTGTACCTTTTTTCTTCTTTCATTCATTATGTCTCTTCTGGTAGTACCAGAATTATAGTGTCACCTAAAATGTTGTTGACAATCTTAACTGCCAAATTTGGGAAGTCTCCCATTAGTATTTTTTGAGTTATTACAGATACACACATACACACACGCACCGACAGACATCATTCGGTAAATAGTCAGAATGGATTCAGGAGGGTTCAAAATCTATAAGTCAATCAAGATCTCGAGGTCAAAAAAAAAATCACGATTACTATACTTCCTTATATTAGGTATAAGAAAGTAAAAACAGAAAGACATATTTTTGTCAAAATGAAAGAAAAATAATAACAATAAATAACAACATCCTGAAAAAGAATATTTCCCAAGCACTGAACCACGAAAGCACAAAAACGGAATTAAATAATACAGTTGATATCACAAAATTCACTTCTTCACTTCACATCACTTCACTTTACCTCACCTCACATTGCTTCTTCCTGTGAATCCTCGTCCTTCTCACCCTGTTCTTAATTTTGAGATGACTACTATCCTCGTTCAAATTTATAATTATATTATATTATAATTATTTATAACTATATTTTTTACGGTGTCATGAGTATCATACCAAGTTTCATCTAGATAATAAATTATTCTATTTTCCTTATATGCTTTTCTTGACCGTTAATTTCAAAAATATGAATGACGTAGAAATATCCTGGGCTTTCGATCATTTAGATAAATAAGAACAGTGTTTATTTTCTTACGTTTCGGTTTATTACAACCATCGTCAGAAAACTACAAATAATTACACAAAAATTATAAGGTTATGCTATGTTATGACCGAAAGTCCAGGATATTTCTACATCAGTTCTATCTTCCCTTCTGAGTTATTTTATCTCTTCTAGATATGAATTTCGCCAATCCACCATTCGTCTACTTTCCATAATCGCCATGCGTTTATTAATAGTTTGATATTTAAATACAATTTTTCTCAGCCAAGTTCCTAAAGTTCTTTTGGTATATTTTAGATGATAATTTATTCCCTTTCATTTTCTGTCTACCACGTCAATAGTTGGGATTTAATTTTTCTGATACCCACCGTAAAGTTCTTAAAAATTTTGCTAACGATGGGTCCAGAGTTTTCGACTAACTGGCGTCGGATCTTTGTTTTCTTGGGAGGGTACCTTCTTTCACCAGTTTGTGTATTGTGGGACGGGAAACGTTAGTAAAAGATGTTATCTCGCCTAGTACATCCAAATTATACAAATTAAGGTCATTAACTCGCTTCAGAAGATTATTGTAAACATTAAGGCAAATTTATTTCGCTTGCTCATTCAAATGTAACCGATTTTTTTCTTAATGAAAACACTAATGAACTTTGATTTTCTTTATCACTGTAAACACTATCACTTTCATTTTACAAACACAATAACATGCGGACGTAAAGGCCTCCCACGGTCGAAACATTTTTACATCAAATACCCTCTTAAATTATTTTTAAAAACAGACCAGCAAATAAGCAGATATAAAATAATTATTACTTATATTACATTATTACACAATCCACTGCAATATGATAACCTTCTTAAATTATTTTCAAAAACACACCAGCAAATAAACAGATATGAAATAATTATTACTTATATTATACTATTACACAACTCACTGCAACACGATAACCATTTTAAAATGATTCCGTAACAAAATTAAGTGTGGACCTGAACTATCACAAAATATAAGCTAAACTACGCCTCGGTCGCGTGCCAGCAAAAACAACAATCATCGTTCTCGCTTTAATGTAAGCGGTGTAAAAGACGGAAGATGTCATGTGTTATACATTTCCCGCCTACATGACGTGTCTTGCTCCGTAAGTCTCGTCATAATATAAGTTTTGCAGACTAGAAATACATCTGACCACATCTCAAACGTTGTTATTATTTAACGGAATTAATTCTTTTACATTCAACTCAGTTAATGAAACAAAAACTTCCTCTTCAATTTTTGCTGTTCTATAAGTTATAAATAAAGATTCCCTGTAATGTTATGCAATATTATAACTTATGTCTGGAAATGACTTAGTTGAGGCAAATCCCAACTAAGTGTTTAAGAGTGAGATGACGAAATCATTCATGGTGAGTTATTTTTATATAGATATCACCACCCATTACACTCATATTATAAATGTAACTGTAAAAAAATCACAGGGTTAAATGTTAGATTTTCTGAATTGGAGGGTATTTAGGGAATTATATTGAAATATATAGTACGTACGTAATCTATAACGCAAAAGCAATAACTTAATGGTAAACAAATGTGATGATGAATATTTCATGCGCGGCGCGCGCATATCGTATACGTCTAAATTAAAATTATTACTACATTCTGGAGCAGATTTTGCTACCAATTATTTCGTAATGCAACACAATTTGTAGCGGAATTTCCAATTAGTCTTGTTATTAAAATCCTTGTAACGATAGGTACTTTGTACAATGTTCGTTTGAGTTCAACAAAGCCCACGTTTTTATTTTCTACACATTATAGTTGATTTCTTACTTTGACGTAAATGGTTATTTCTACCATCGTAAGAGAACAAAAAGTCAAACAATATTAATTGTTTATAACTACAACAATTTTACTGCAAATGTTTATAGTTCTTTTATATGTATTATATGACAATGAATTACAAACTTTGATGAAGGCAACTACAATCTCCATCAAACAACGTTGAAGTAAAATAGTTAACGCGTTTTTTTTCGTGTACCTATATTTATCGCCTTTATTATCTGTTTGTTCTTTGAATTGATGAATTAGGCATTTTGCTTCCCTCAAAGCAAGTTTCACAGCTAGGTAATAAGTAATACCATTTACTTTCTGTTTTTGTTTAAAGATATTTCTACCCCGAAATAAGTTTTTAAAACAACCGATTCATATCTTCTTAAACAACTGTTTAGTAAATTTCCGCTTTCCACGATTTCTCTCATTCAGTTTTATTTTCTTGAAACAAATGACAAACACGACGTGCCACGTTTTTTATTCGTTTCGTTTGCGAAAAAGTCATATTCCTTTCGCTCGTCATTCATGTTTATACACATGTCTTATATGGCGCATTCGATGCGGAGAAATATCGAAAAGGAAAAAGTAAATAGAGATAAATCATTGTAAGAGAATCGTGCATTATCGAACTTTATTTTGAAATGTGTTAGTGTCGGCAGCTGCATACGTTGGATGTGTCGGGCACGCGACAAGATTTCTTTATCTGGGACAATTGTTGTTTCATCTGCTCACTTTTTGTTCCATTCAAGAGACAGCCATGGAGAAGGACGTATGAAAAACCATATATTTCGGTATTAGCTAGTTTGCCGTTATGATCTAAACCCTGAGTCTTTTGTTTATTATATTACTTTTATTTATAATAGATATACTACATACTAGTATGACTGCGGAAATATTTTGTTCTGTGTTAAACACCATAAAATTAACTAACAATAATTTTAAGTTTAATAAAAGTTATTTTGTACAAATAAAATGTTTTTTTAATTTTGAAATTATTTTGCAATATAAACCCCACATAATGTTGATAGTTAAGGCTAATAAAGGTTTTCATGATCTATCAAAAAAGATTTGACTGTGCAAATCATAAAATAATGCTTAGGAAATTGGGCAAATATGAAATAGGTGGGATAAATAATAACTGATTTTGCTAATATTTGGGCGACTGACAAAAACTATGTAAGAATTAAAAATGAAACGTGGAGCCCCTCAAGGATCTATTCTGGGACCAATTCTCCTTTTATTAGACATAAATAATATCACAGCACTTCCAACAGAAGTATGTTCGCCTTTGCTGATTATGCTGACGAATTTATGTAATAGTGATTAAAAGTTTCTGTACAATTCGATCGCCAGAGACACGAGTTTTGTAACTGAAAAAAATTAGTATCATAATATTTAATAATTGTAATCTTATTATTATAGAAGTCAATAACGATATTATTGGAAAAAAAAAACGGGCACTAAAACTCTTTGGAGTCTACATTGACAGTAGACTGAAATGAGAGGAGCACATCCTATATACAGGATGTTCCCTAAGTGATGTCGATTTATTAAATTATTAAACACCACAGATAATACAGCCCCCTATATCCCTGAAGGTACCTCAAGATACCTTCTGTGGAAGAGGACTACACATTTAGAGACAATGGACACACAATCAACGTCCGATTATGCTAGGATTAATTTCTGGTTTAGAAAAAATTCCAGCTTCTCGATCGGGAGTCGAATCCGGGACTCCAGAGTGAGAACCAAGTGTCCTTACCATTCGATCACAATCATTAGATAATTTTCATTTTTTTTAACTTTGAAGGGAAGCATTTCCGTACCCATGTACATATAACTTTTCCTTTAAAATAGTCCAAGGAATTACCTCCTGAAGTTTATGATGTCACTTAAGAAACGCTTTCTATAAATGAAAAAAATCCCGACTGTCAAAATAATTCATCTGATTTGGGGTTTGTTATCTGATACACCTATACATTGCTGTAATGGAATCTCATTTTATATATTATGATATTTAATTTTTGAGGTGTATGTAGTGAATACTTCTATTACAAAAAAGCTAAATAAGATATCTAAAATAAGATTATTTTTAGACAGCAAGCAATGCTTGTATTTTTATTTTGGGAACAATGTACATTGTTCAAAAACAACAAAATTAATAATCACATCACGTTGGTTGTTGATCTGAAAACTCAGGGTCTTTCAATTGAAGCCACAAATATGCGACTGGCCCGCCTGTCAGTGGTTTTCCGTTTGTGTCTTTTTCTAAGTTCTGCCCATTTTTTTAACTTGGGTACACTATGCCAATGAGAACCAATAAGTCTAAAACACGTGTCAACGATTTACAATCTTTATGCGGGTTTTTCCATTGATCAAATATCTTGGAAGAAATTTCAAAATTTAGAAAACATATAATAACTCATTGGTTCTACATATAAAACATTATAACATTAACCTCATGTTCATTCGTTGCAGAAAATTTCATGGACGATATTATCTAACAATCCTTAACGATTATTTCATGGAAGTGCTTTCATGACATGACTAAGTTCAATGATTCATTGTAAGAATAATCGGTTTTTTATATAAGTAAAATTTATGAATGTTTTATATTTACTACTGGGAAATAATTTTGCTTCATTTGATTATCAAACGATTTATTTATATTTTTATTTCATTTACCAATTTATTTGTCAACTAAAGTCAATATAGGGTCATATTGACTTTTATTTGAATAAAATTTAAAAAACCATTATAAATTTATTCTTTAACGGTGTATAACGGTAATGGTAGATTTAGTGGAAAACAAAAGATGCGAAACAAAAACAATGAACTGTAAATTTAAGAAAAGAAAACGAAAAATTGATTTCTGGTGTCAAAAATGAAAAAAGATAAATAGAAGAAAATAAATGCAATCGTAGCAGTTTCTCCGACTACCTACCTATTAATCTTAACTGTACAACGCAAAATAAATAAAGGTGTTTCTAATGTAAAAAAAATGCATAAAACAGTTAAACTATCATTTTAATAAGTATGTTTCTTTCACAAGATGCAAATGGCGAAATTTATGGATTTATCAGTAGATAAAGATATATACATGTTGATATATAAAATTAGTAAATAATACTAGACTAATACGCAGTTTTGAAGTTCATGAATATGTACAGGTTGGATCAAATTAGATGGGATTTGGGGTTTTCTCTAAAACTATGGCAGATAGACAAAAACCAATATAGGTGTCTTGAGTTTGATGTTCGAGAAACGATTAATGGCGCAAACCGCAATCGTCTATCTTTTTCCACTACCGAGCTATAGAGAGTTTTTTAGAAAATTGGCATTTTAAGATGACCTCTATATCTCAATTATCACGTGTCGAATCGAAAATCGAGTAATATATTCCTAAGGAGTAGAATCCGTTGCTGATAAGAAGAAAATTATGCATGTCTCAGTTCTTGAGATATAGACATAACTTATGTTTTTTTTTTTAATGGAACATCCTATAAATTATTTCATTGTTCGATCACAATTTAAATTAGCTTTCCAACGAAATATCATGTATCATATTTATCTCTAGAAAAAGTGGAAATAGTGGTTAATTTTCGAAAAATTAAATATATTTGTGAGGAGGCCATGGAAAACTATTAACAACAACACTTTTTATAATATAAAATAATTTTGCCAAAAATAGGAAAACTAAACTACAATAAATGTTCGAATTGTCTTCCATTGACATCTATGCATATTTATCGTATTTCTAATATTTATTGAGAAGGCCATGGTAGAAAAAAAGAAAATCGAAATAATCGTAAATATCAAAAACTAATTTGTGAGTTAATTGTGAGTGAGCATTGTTAAAAATGGTTCAATTTATTAATTATGAAAAATATGATATAATTAAGTGTTTTATAGAATGTGGAGAAGATTAATATTTAGCTTCCGAGCTTTGTTTTAATAGGTAAGTTATAGACAGCAAAACTTTGTGCCAAAAGTGCCGCCTAAGCAATATTTTTATATATCCAGAAAAGAGACAGCCAGACATAAAAATATTCAAAAGGCTACAACAAAATTTAAAAGAGTTTGGATCATTTGTAAAACCTCGAGCAAAAATATATAATAAAGCAGGTAGAGAAGCTGTAGAAAATATTATTTTAGAAACTGTAAGAGAAATTCCTAATATATCATCTCAAGAAATACAGGAAATTTTAGGAATCCCAAAAGGCACTGCTTTGCGTTGCTTAAAAAAAAAAATTCAAACCCTACAAAATTAAGATTAGTCACCATCTACACCCAAACGACTTTCAAAGGCGTCTCGATTTTTGCCAGTGGTTTTTACGTCAGTGCAATGAAGTGCCAGGATTTGAAGGAACAATTATATGGACAGACGAGGCCCATATAAGCAGTGCCGGAATTTTTAATCGGCATAATAACCACCAGCATGAAAATCCGCACGTAACCGCTACGGTTAGTCGTCAAGGATGATTTGGATTTGGTGTATGGTGTGGTTTTATTGGATACCAAATAATAGGTCCTCATATTTTTCACGGTAATTTGAATACCGAAACTTATATTAACATTCTACGACAAGAAATAGAGCCCTCAAAGATTATGTTATCAACAAGATGGCGCTCCAGGTCATACGTCAAATGAAACACGAAATTATTTAAATGCTGAATTTGGGAAGAATTGGATAGGTATTTATATATCACTTAGGACTCATTTATCAATGTCTAGTTAGCTAAGTTAACCAAATTGATAACTAACAATTAATTTAGCTAACTGGACATTAATAAACAACAAAGTAGTTTAGATATTGTTAAATTTTTAGGAAATAATGATTCTATTTTGTGGCCAGCTAGAGCTCCCGATATAGCCCCTGCCGGCTTTTGGCTTTGGGGTTATTTACAAAATATTATATATAGAGAACGTTCTGATAACATGGAAGAATTGGAAAACAAAACATTAGTTGCGTTTGGGACAATAATTCCTAACACGATTAGAAATGCAACAAATGCTGTAAGAAGAAGGTGTCAAAAATGCATAGATGTCAATGGAAGACAATTCGAATATTTATTGTAGTTTAGTTTTTTCCTATTTTTGGCAAAATTATTTTATGTTATAGGAAATGTTGTTCTTAATAGTTTTCCATGGCCTCCTCATAAATATATTTAATTTTTCGAAAATTGGAAAGCTAATTTAAGTTGAACAATGAAATAATTTATAGGGTGTTCCAAGTTATGTTTATATCTCGAAAACAGAGGCATGCATAATTATTTTCTTATAAGCAACGGATTCTACTCAAAAAAGTGCCTTAATAATGTGTTACTCGATTTTCGATTCGACACGTGATAATTGAGATATAGAGGCCACCCAAAAATGTCAAACGCTCTGTAGCTCGATAGTCGAAAAGATAGACGATCGCGGTTTGCGCCATTGTTTGCTTCTCAAAAATCGAACTCAGGACACCTATATTGGTTTTTGTCTATCTGCCATAGTTTTAGAGAAAATCCCAAATCCCTTCTAATTTGGTCCACCCTGTACATAAATGAAAAACTTAATTTGAAATTATAGCATTGTTGCATAAAGAAACAAAAAAAGGCCAAAGATTTTATATATTTACATAATATGTTTCTAATATATTTTAAAAATACTGAAATTAGGGATACAAATTCTTCATTACTTTACAAAATTTTTATTTTCAAAATTTGAAATGATAATATGACATTTATCGAGATTTTAACAAATACCTTCAACAATTTTCTACGCCTACTAATTCCTGAATAACAATAATCAATTTTTAATTTTCTTGTAGGCTCCATAATGAAGTAGGTACTATCACGGCCGACTCTAAGCAGGCCATGAAATAGGAGATCTTGCAACACCGCATGATTGTCTACTCTAACATTTAACTGTTAGCTACAACCGTTTTAGCTTTTATGATATGATCAGCTTTTGGAAATTTTCGAGAAATTTGGAAGTTATTGCCAGTACATAATATTAAAGGTACTGAAATGATACCAGTCACAAAAAATTTTACTTTTTTAATACAAAAATGTTGCTTCACAATTTTAGATATAATAACAAATAACCATAGAATTAATCGGTCAATGTTTTCAAATTTAACAAAGAATTTAACATTTTCTCAAATTCTGACATCGTCAAAATAAAATATTTTTCAGTTACGAGTTTGTTCATATATTTAAAAATATAATAAATAATTGGCGCAATTTAAAAAAATTTAGACAACACATTTGTATATCCCAATTTTGATAATTTTAATGTGATTAAACATGCAAAATTCTAAGACATTAAAGATAACTATAATAAAGACAAAAATCTGGCAAGAAAGAAAGCATACAAACTTAATCATAAAACAAAAACAAAAGGCAAAAGGTTTATTTAGCAGACAATATATATGTGACTATTCTACTATTTCTCCTTTAAAAGAATACGGATTTCATGACACTGCAAACTTTTTAAAAATTATAAGACATTGATGGGATATTGCAAATAACATGAAACTTGTTATTAAATGAAAATAAATGGTGTGAACCTATTTCAGGAATAAATGATTTTCGCATTGAATATTTAAAAATTTATAACATTGGCAAAAACTTAACAATAATAGTCGGCCTACAAATGATACCTACTCTGCACTTCATCATAGCGTTTCTGTTTTGTTAGAAATAATTCAATACTTTTTTGAAAAGTTTGCAATATTATATATTTTACCTGGTAAATTTATAACTGAAAATTTAGAAAACAGATTTAGTAAATACAGACTGTTTGATGAAATCATTAATGCAGAGAAAAAAATAAGACAAACATATATTTAGAAAGGCTTCCGGAACTATGTTTTCACTTTTGAAAATCCAAAAACATAGTGAAAACTGCTGCAATGAATCCTATCTTGACTAAGACATTCCCAAAAATACTGAAATCGAAATATATTCACATATACTGGAAACAGAGTATTTAAATGAGTACCAAATAAATGAATCCGCTCAAATATACATATTTGGATATGCTTCATTCAAAATTTCTAAAGAAACTAAAATGTAATATTTGTGTTTCTCTAATTACTGACAGTAAGGAGACTTATACAGAAAATGAGTATTTTATTTATTATTTACAACACTGTGATCCTACAGACATGATAAAAATTGTCCTATTTCATATCTGTGCCATCTTTGAAAACATTATAAACCATACCTCCACCGAATATTACTCCAAAAATGTATAACCAAAAATACATTTTATGTCACCTTATTCTTTTTAGTGTATCCTAGGATATATTTTTAAAAGATTTCTATTCTCAGTGTGTCTGTGGTAAAGAACATAAAAATATTCTTATTATGCTATGTTCAATATTTTCTAATGTTTTACTTAACGACCACATTAAAAAGAAAAACAATCAATTCAGTGCTGAAAAGATCTAATCGAAAAACTTAATACTTTTAATAAATGATAGGAGTAAAATACTTGATTTTCTGTAATTTAAAGCCAATATGCGGCAACTTACCCCATTGTGATATCAAAAAATACCAAGTTTTCACGTTAACTTTAACGTTTTGGCAAGTTTATTTTTAAGTTCCCTCCAAAGAAAGAAAACCGGTAAAAAAATACTATAAAACTCGTAAAACTAGCAAAAATACCAGCGGCAAAGTAGACAACTAACTAACATTTGGCAACAACGCACCGCGGATCTGTTCATGGTCTGCTTCGAGTCGGCCGTGGTACTGTCAAAGGTAAAAAAATTTCCTGCAACAAAAATAAACCAAAATATTTAAAAAATTATCCTAAACAACTGCTTCCTGAACTATCTGATTTATACAAGTGCTTAATTACAAAAGGTAAAAATATTGTCTATTGGTGATTTGTGATAATCTTGTCACTATGTATGATTGTGATTAAAAGCTCTGTGAAAATTTAGAAATTTAATTCACTAATTTGATGAAAATTCCATAACGGGAACATTTTTTTCTTTAGTGTAATTTATTTGTTGAATAATATCGCCAGTTGATTTTATGTAAAATTGAACATGCATTATCTTCAAACAATATGTTTTGCTTCAGTTATAATATTGAAGATGAATTTATCTCCAAGCAATATATGTTGCTTCTGTAGATGCGTTATAAAAAGTAAATATTATAAATTATAATATATATGTTTTGCTTCTGTAGATGCATTATAAAAAGTGAATATTATAATTTATAATATTTACTTTTTATAACGCATCTACAGAAGCAAAACATATTGCTCGAAGATAAACGCATCTTCAATTTTACCATTTTCCATAATCCTACCTTCTTTACTATAGACATATTTTAAAGCTAGGGCTAGAGACGGACATAACATACAAAATTTCAGTATTAGCTACAGAGTGAAAATATTGGCATAAAATCAACTGGCGATATTATTCAATAAATAAATTACACTAAAGAAAAAATGTTCCCGTTAATAATATTTTTTCAAATATTTCACTGAAAATAAAGCGACCTACCTCACATAAGAAATGTACACGTACAAGGTGGGCAAATTTCGATGTTTGTATATGGTAACTTCGTAACTGTAAGAGATACAAAAAATGGAACGCACTTTCTCGACCTCTTTTTTGAGACAAATTCACTGACGAAATAAAAAAATATGCTATCGTCTTCTGTTTTCGAGTTCGATTTTTCGACTTATAGACGCATGTCAATATCTTAGTTGTTTGTAAAGTTATGAAAAAACAACTTTTACATTCTTGAGGCACTTTTTTCTGTATAATACAGTGACGTCGAGAACATTAAAAAAAGGGTGCAATTTCGAATTATGGCATAAAGTTGTATTTTTTTTAAATGGAAATCATAGTTGGCTATGGTTTACTTAAAAACAAAAAGAGGTCGCTTTTGATGTGTAAGTATTTAATAGCGTTTTTTTTATATTTATTCCAAGTAGGCATGTGTCATATATGACAGTGTTTATCCGTTTGTCAGTAAATTGCATATTAATAATTTTATTTCTGTCATAATTACACCTCATTTAATCGTAAAAGTGAAGATATCTTACGAAAATTACGCGAAATATGATATGCTGGAATGCTTTATTCAAAATGATAACAATTGTGATACTGTAACCGAAATATATTTCAGTCGCTATCCAGAAAGACGACAACCTAATAAAGCTATTTTAAAGAGGTTAACAGAAAATCTCATTAATTGTGGGTCCTTCAACAAGCCAAGACCAAAAAATTAGATATTAATGACTAATTTTATAATATAATTACAAAATAGAAATTCAAATTAAAGTAAATGTTCAAATATGATATTCATTATGTTCGATACATAAATTACACCTCTTCATAACACTCTGAACTGCATTACAAATATGAAGTTTTGAAATGGAATTCACATAGTCTATAAAATTTTGTCTGAGTTCATTTATGTCGGTACTGGTTTTCTTGTATAATTTGTCTGCAATGTGGCCCCAAAAAATCCAATGGGGTTAAGTCAAGTGATCGTGGTGGCCACCTCATTGGTCCGTTACTTCCCATCCAGTTATTTACAAAATTGGTATTTAATAATTCTGAAACGGTCTTGATATTATGAGGTGGGGCACCGTCTTGTTGGAAGAACTGAATTCTTGCCTCAATTAAGGGTAGATTGTCCATAAATTCCTCAATAATTTTCCGGTTTAAGATTTCGTAGTACCGTTGGCCATTAAGATTTTCTTGATATATGTGATATGTTAAAACATGATTGCCACGTAGAGCACACCAAACACTAGAACCAACGCATCCCTGAGATCGCACGTCAACGATACGTGAGGGTTTATATCAGACCAATAGTGCTCGTTATGCCGATTGAAAACTTCTGCACTGCTAATGTAGGCTTCATCTGTCCAAACTACATTTCTAGAGAAGAATGGTTCCTGTTGACTTTTTTGATGATACCATATGCAAAACTCTAATCGTCGCTGAAGATCAGTTGGTTGCAGGTGATGCTGAATTTGTGTCTTCAAAATATCCAAAGCTCGATGTCTTGAAATACCCGAATCAGATTCAATTTGACGACTTGAAATTGAAGGATTTGCAACCGCTATGCCATTCAAATTACAGTTATAGAAGTTTCTTCAGCATCTTGAGTGTTGTAATTTTTTGGTCTTGGCATGTTGAAGAACTCACAATTACTGAGATTTTATTTTAACCTCTTGAAAATAGCTTTTTCATTAGATTGTCTTTTTCTGGATAGTGATTGAAATATATTTCGGATGCAATATCACAATTGTTATTCCTTGGAATAAAGCATTCTAGCATATCACATTTCTCGTAATTTTCGTAACTTCACTTTTACGATTAAATGGGGTGTAATTATGACGGAAACAAAATTATTAATATGCAATTTACTGACAAATGGATAAACACTGTCATATATGACACACGCCTACTTGAAATAAATATAAGAAAATGTAAAAAAATAATCTACCAATAGATTATTTTCGCTATTGAATACTTTCATACCAAAAGCGACCCCACATATGATATATAGTATGAAAGAGAAAAAAATTCCTTTTTAACTAAACCATAGCTAACTATGATTCCCATTTAAAGAAATACAATTTTTTCCCATAACTCGAAATTGCATATTTTTTTTATATTTTCTTGACGCCACTGTATTATACCGAAAAAGGTGTCTGAAGAGTGTAAAAGTTATTTTTTCATAACTTTACAAACAACCAAGACATTGACATGTGTCGAAAAATCGTACTTTTGTTTATAACTCGAAAACAAAAGACGGTAGCTAATTTTTGTTTTCGCCAGTAAATTTGTCACAAAAAAAGGAGATCGAGAATGTGTCTTCCATTTCTTTTGTATCTCTTACAGTTACCGAGTTATCCTATACAAACATCGAAATTTGCCCACCTGGTACATCATTTGCTTTCTTTTAACGCATGTTCGAATTGAATCAATTCTAACTGTATATAATTATTTAAATCCGTGATTATGGAATAATAAAAGTAAAGTATATTCAGACAAGAATTTAAGAAACATAACATAAAATATTATCGAAAAATGTATGGAAGCCAGTTTTTGGCTTTGACTTTTTATTTATGAATAATATAGCCCTCATTATTGATAATAACACTGATGTTGGCAAATACTCAGACCTGTTAAAAAACGTGTTTCAAGCATCAGCATTAGTTCACAAACTATCAAGAATCAGTAATGTGGGGACGAACTGAAATTGGTGAAAGTTTCATGAAACTTACTGTGTGTGTAGGTCGCTTAACTGGTTGAACAATTGAATTTTATTACTATTAACACTAGTGTTCAACCAGCTATTGTCATTAAATAATAGTTATTTATGATACAAGTGTTAAAAGTGTTATTTTATTTTGCGAGTGGGGAAGTTTGCGACTGAGACGTAGCCGAGTGAAGCAACCTCACGAACAAAATAAAATCACTTTTAACATGTGCTTCATACTCTACTTTTTCTACGACAGTGACAATAACAATTACGAAAATTACTCAACGAATTATTTGGGCCTCTTTCTCACATTTGTATTATCTATTGGTAATTCGACTTACATTTGATATTTCTGAAATATTTATCTACATTTTATGTAAACTAATGATTTTCCACAGATTATTTTTATTACCTCGACAAATAATTTTTGAGAATATCTCCGATATATTAAAATAAAAAAATATATAGCATGCATATTTTTGGAGAAATAGTGGATTAATATTTGATGATGAAAAACAAATTAAAGATTGGTACAATTTTCGATAAAAATTATCAAATATTCAAAACTGTCTAACATAACTGAATCAAATTTTAGTGAACGGTTTACAACTCATACAGAATTGGCACAATTTTTTAAATTTTTTCTGATCTGTCGTTTTTGAGTTTCGCACATAAAGTGGAGGATTAAGACAAACATTTGATTCCTATTGTAAAATAATCAGTTTTTGAATATGACGGGCAGAGGGGAAAACCAAAATAGTCACGTTTTATAAATTTTACACCAGAGCAATTTTAAACTTTAAAAACGCATAGAACTGACAAACATTGTAAAAGAAATGTATTTAACTGATCGATTGTCAATACGCCAAAGAATCATGTTATGGTTCAACTTTTATATTTTTTGTGCAAATTTTATTCATAATGCAATTTAGTTATGCAAACTACCATATGATCTGGGGAAAAGACAGAAAAGTCTCTGGACTTTATTTACTTTTCTCCTGTAAAATTAGACACAGGAGAGGAAAATGAAGGGAACTTTAGTCAAAAAGTGCAAAGTGAAATACATTTTGCAATACAATAATAATACAAATAAAGAATAGATATAAACATAAATATTTTTCCTTCCATGATTAGGTCAAAAAATTATTGGTGCTTCCCCTGTATGGACATTCTTTAAACGTAAATTCTGAGCTAACCTTCTCATTTTCCCCTGATATGGTCAGTCTATAGGTTCCATTATGATCTAAAAGATAGCACACAAATCACAAAATCGAGAAGAATGGAATTTTCTTGATTTTCCCCTGTACCGTTCATATAGTATAGAACACAGGGAAATTATTACACTATCCTTTGTATTTAATATAATCTAATCTTAAATCACTACTTTAATGTAGAAGAGACATATGCAACTTAAGCCAATTAAATTATATATCCAATTGAAAATTATTCTCTTAAAAAAGTCATAATTTTGTATCCTTATAAGCAATAAAAAATAACTTCAAATTGGTATAATATATTACTCAGAGCTCGCCAAACGTTTTTGGTACATTTTCTGGTATAGATGACATCATTATTAGTATGTATTATACTATCAATTTTTCTTTAATTAACCCTTATTTATAAACTATATGTATAAAACATTATTATCACAAAAACTACTAACTATAAGAGTAAAATTTAATAAACATATATATAATACAAATAATTCTCTATCACCTATTAGAAAGCAAACGTCATCGCTAAAATTTCCCATAAGGGCATTTTTAATTTTTAATAACTTATCGTTCTACGTCTACTATTAATTTTAAAAAAGTAATTATTTTAAGCAAAGGATGTGGTATTGCAAGTACTTTCAAACATGATTAAAAATTTGGATTAATAACTATTTAGATGCACAAAATAGCCACGAGCTATCTAAAGTATATCGCAAAACAGTCAAAAACATGTGAAGAGTTAACTTCATCCATTGTCCTTTTTATTAATTAGAGATATTAATGTTTCCCTTGTATCATCCTATAAATTCTTATGTTCGCAGCCCTTCAATTATTTCATTAACACTTCTCAAAATCAAATAAAGTACTTTAACCTGAATCTGGTCAATACCGCCCAACAAAAGTAAAACTGAAATATGCCATCGAAAATGAGAGTGTTGTCACTTTCATTCGAAAGTGTCGGGTGAACGAAATTTGGCAACATTTGGCATTTGCTGTTCCAGGATTGATTTTTTCGATGGTGTGCGTGGTGAACGGTGGTCGCGCGGGGGTTAAGTATTAGGGGTCGGGGGGTGTCGCATGAGTCATCATTGCACTCGTATTCTTATCGATCTAGTGGTGGTACGGCGATGTTGTAGCCGCCGTTTTGAAGCTGCTGATGTTCCGTAGACGCCGTAATATGTTTTGTTGAGACCCAGGGCGATTACACTCATCCGATTTCATCCCTTGTAAACGCTATGCAATTCCCTTTCTTTTACTACTTCCATACCAGTATAAGTATGAAAATATAGCAATATAATAACATACCTATTACATTTTATTTATTTATTTACTTGAGTCAATTTTACAACTTCAATAACAAAATAATTCAGCTAGTTTATTTTTAGCAGCAAGTAACGTTCTGTCTTGATAACGGGAATAAAAATATTCCAGAGATAATGGGTTTCTTCTTCTTTATATCCTTCTTTAGATAAAAATATCTTTGTTTTATTACTGTTGTTTAAGTCTCATGAAGTTTGCAATAATTAATTGTAGCAAGCATATTATATTGACTATTGGGAAATCAGTTCAAGATGGAAGCGCCACTGTGACAAAATTATTAAGATATCTATTAGACATTAAACCTAACCTCAATTAAGTTTTAAATTTGTTTTATTGTTTTGCTGAATAAAGTCCTGTTTTATAGCAATATTTTGTTATTATTAGGCTTCTCCCAACAGAGCATTCGGAACGGTTTCGTATATGATTTCCAAATGTTATTGGTTAATTTATAATACTGTATTGAATCACCTGGACCAATCAAATCAAAATATCAAATTCGGAACCGTCCTGGATTACCTGTTGGAACAAACCTATTGACAGTCTTTAAATCTTTTTATTGTAGGTATTTTAATAATAAAAGGACATAAGTAAGTACAGTTTTATAAAAGAATGTAATAAACATTTTTTGCCAATGGAGTCTACTACCAGTCACAGAATAACTATATTAGAATCGTTATTTCCTAAGAAAGAGAAGGCAACAGCTGTGACGTTTTAATATTCAAGGCTATGTTAGAATATTTGGCGGGCTCTTTGAATCGTACTTCTAAATTAAATTTAAATTGTTAGTTTGTACAAAACCAGTATTTAAAAGGGAAACACAATTTTCTTTGACAAAAATTGTATTTGCCCTTTAAATATCGCTTTTGTGTTTTGGAAAATATATAAATGAAACATGTTTTATGATTTCCATTTATTAACCATAATTATACATATATTGTACGTTCATTTGATATGATAAAATAAATAACAGAAAATAATTGCTTTAGCTCGCAGTAACAAAATATTTACAATATATGTTTATATTAGTCACTTCCCACCGAAGTCCTCTATAGACTGCAATAATCTTCGCCCTTGTTGCCACTTGACAATGGAACTCCCAGGTTATTAATTACTAGTCTTTACAACAACTGTAACAAACTGATGATATGTTGAATTTTTATTACAAATGCCATGCTGTCTTATATGGCAAAATAGGTTCTCTAAAATCCCTTGATTCAAATTTCGGAGGGACAGGTGCTTCAAACATTTTACCTCATTATAGACATATTCTAGAGAAACTCTTTTTCATTCGCTTTAATGTATATCCAGTTTTACATGCAGTACTAATTTTAAAAACATTCGAAAATACTGAAAAATTAGTATTTACATATTCATGATTATATATAGAGATAATAGACTTTTAACAATATAACGTTTACGTTTATTGGGGATAGGCCAAGTTTTATAGAAAAACCAATTTATATATAGTCGACGTTTCGATTTTAATTAAATCATCCTTAGGGCTCTGTACACAAAAGATAACAAAAAAAGGTAAATTGACAATTTTTAACATATTCTAAAACAAACGAGCGCACTACTATAAATAACTAATAGTTGATATTTAATAGAATTTGAAGGTTCATAAAATTTTAATTTTTCTTTTTGAATTATTATAAATTATAGTTAAAAAAAACTAAAAAAATACGCTTCAATAGCAAACCGAACTAAAAAGTAAAAAATAAGAGTGAAGTGATTGACAAAAAAATTCATTTTATTGTAAAAACCGTGGGGTGCTTGATATCAGTTGTTATAAATATTTTATTGGTAGCTATTAATAAAAGTAGAGTTCTCATAACAATATAGTAAAAAGCACCCCACGATTTTTACAATAAAATGAATTTTTTTGTCAATCACTTCCTTCTTATTTTTTACTTTTTAGTTAGTTCGGTTTGCTATTAAAGCGTGTTTTTTTAGTTTTTTAAACTATAATTTATTTTTTTTATCTTTTAGTCATGAAACGAAAACAAATGTAATAGTCTTCAAGAATTTTTGTCGAAATTTTTTAATTAAAATTTTTTTCAAAATGTACTGATTTGAATTTATTTCGGATTCTTTTTTTATTTTATTTTTCATATTATTGTGTTGCTATTGTGGAATTGCTGTATATTTTGACAAAACGAAAGAATTAAATGCTTTAAAAAAAACATTCTTATCATAAATTGGTAACTAGTTCATCTTGTATTTCAAGTATAGTATGAGTTAAGGTATTCAATTAGTGGTTAACTTTCTGCCAACTTACCATTGATGCGATATTTTGGCGAATGCGCCGATCACACAACTTTCACATCCGCTTAGAATTTTTTTTTTAAGTGAAATGCGTCGATACGCATTCAAATTATTGTATTGTCATCGGTCCTTAATATGTGTGCAAATTTTCAATTTAATCAGACGTCTTGAGGTTGATGAAAATTACGTTGAAAGGTTCCGTTATTTTGGCTAATGCGCCAATCACACAACTTTGACATCCGCTTGGAAAATTTTTTTTTAAGAGAAATGTGTCGATACGAATTCAAATTATTGTGTTGTCATCGGTCCTTAACACGTGTACAAATTTTCAATTTAATCAGACAGACGTCTTGAAGTTGGTGAAAATTACGTTGAAAAATTCCGTTACATAGATACATACATATACATACAGGTGAAGCTAATAATAATAATAATAATAATAATAATAACACCACATGAAATTACAATCCCCTTTATCCCTGAAGGTCTGAAATGACTTTGTGTGGGAGAGGGCTACACATTTAGAGACAATGGACACACCCAATAATATAATAATATAATGTTTATTGACAAAAAATTTGGTTTACAGAATTTAAATATTACAAATGTAAATAGATATACAAATATTACATACACATATATATAAATACGAATATTATACAAAATATTACAATTATAAATGAAATATAAATAAAATATAAATAAATCTTCACTGTCAATAAAAGTGTAAGCCTCACAAAAGTTTAAAAAACTGCGCGTGAGTGCTAATTTATAGTTAGATTAATATGTGAAAATTCATATGAAAGGAAGAACTAATAATTACAACTAAGCAATACAAAACGGTATGGCTTTAAGGTTATGGACATAGTACACCTGAGTAGTAACTAATTATATTATTATTATTTTTTTTTTTTAACAAATATTTGGGAACAATGTAAGAATTGCTGTGTAAGAGTACACTATAATATAATATATTCGCATCAAAATGTAAGCATAATCCGAGTATACTACGATTAATCTCTCTCACAGAAAAATTCCAGTTCCTCGACCGGGAATCGAACCCGAGACCCCGAGGTTTCGAGGCAAGTACGTTACCTCTAGACCACGGAGCCATATATAAAGCCATAATATAAAGCTTGTTAAAAAATATAAAAATGATGTATAAAATACAAAAAAAAAACACAAAAATGACAAACTCAGCACAAATGATTAAATTGAAATAAACTCGTATCTTCAAAATTGAATTGATGGAGATTGTTCAGGCTATGTTCCGCCAAGGCAGTAGGATTACTTTCTTTCATTCAAGGGTTACGTATATTCTTTTGATCATTTTTATGTTCATCCACTCGTGTTTTTAGATACCTACCGGTCTGACTTATATATACCCTAGCACAATTGCCGCAAGGAATTTTATAAATAACATCAGATTCTAGATATCTTGCTGTTTTGGCATTGATTTTAGTAAAAAATACTTCTTTATTTGTGTTTTCATTTTATAATGATACATGTGTGGAGTCATTATTAATAGTTTTACATAACTTCTCTGAAAAGTTCTTAATATATGGTATTTTGTGTAATTTTTTTTGTTTGTACATCTTGTTTCTTTGAAAGTTGTGCAGTGTTTTTATTTAATATTTTTTTCACCAGGGCAATTATTTTTGGTAAGATATTGTTTAATTTAGTGTAAATTATTTTCCCAGAAATCTTTATGTGATAGATGTAACATTCTGTATTTTAAATTATGAATAATATTGATTGATTTTGTGACATTTGTTGTTAAGAATAATAGTCAAAAATCTTTCAGAGAAGGTAGGCTTATGATACCGGTGTGCTTTTAAAATGTTATTATTTCTTACAGCAATTATTGTATCTAAAAACGGTAGTTTGTTGTTTTCTTCTATCTCTATTGTAAATTGTAATCTGCTATGGAAATTATTGAAAATTGTTTTGTGAATGTGGATTTTTCAAAATTTTTTTTTAATATCTAATGATTGTTCAAATTGTTAGTTATATAACAACAGGGAGAGCCTGCTTTAAATGTGAACACCTTATACCACTTGTAATTGTTAATTTTAATTTAATCATTTGTACTGAGGTCATTTTTGTGTTTTATACATACATTTTTATATTTTTTATATTAATTTTAAAAAAAAATTCTAATTATATGAACCTTCAAATTCTTTTAAATATCAACTATTAGTTATTTTATAGTAGTATGTTTGTTTTAGACTATGTTAAAAGTTGTCAATTTACCTTTTTTTATTATCTTTTGTGTACAGAGTCCTGAGAATGATTTAATAAAAATCGGAACGTCGTCGGTTATATATAAATTGGTTTCTCTATAAAACTTGGAATATTCTCATTAAACGTAAACATCATTTACATATTCACTTGTAAAGAAAGCCCTTTTTGATTTGATACTTCCCTATGGATATGGCAAATTGCAATATTAATTTTCTTAAGAATGCTGCTAAAAACAATATGCTGCTGCTCAATTTTCCGCATTCATCATCGCATGGACCCAGATTAATTATTTAGACACCTTTTTATTTTATTTTCATTCAAATTAACTGAAACATAAATTAACGTTATTAATTAACAATTTTTTTTTCAATAATTTCAATAGAAAAATAATAAAAACTATAATTTTATTTATGAAGAACTATGATAGATATTTACACTTTACGATTAATTCAAACAGATTCCAGCTAAAATAAAAGGGATAAGATTCAAATACCTATACGATAGTCGGACAGTCATTGATTTTCAGCATTAAGGTTACTATTATAATAAAACAATTAAAAAAACTAACAAAATAACAGATCGTTGATAATAGCCGTTCCTCTTGTGGAATAGGTTTTTCAAGTAATCTTCCCTGTAAGATACCGGTTAGGAACATACTAATTATTTTTGATTAAAGTAATGCCTATAAAATTAACTACGCATAGAATAAAAAGAAGTATATAGTAATATATCATTTATAATAAGAATCTAATAGCTAAAGCAAAAACATATTGAACAGAGTTACGACCGGTGACAACCACTGGTAACCGATTGTCCTTCGAAAGGGACAAAGTTGACGTATCAGCAATGCTAGTTTCAGGCTCATGCTACCAGTATTAATTTTTCTCTGGTGAAGTATCTTCAATATCTTGAAGCCAACAGTAATTTCAAATGCATTTTTGAGGGTAAAGAAGAGTAATGCAGGACATATGATATTGTGTGGAGTTAGTTCTGGAGAAAATATTACTATTTTAGTTAATAATTAGGTAAATAAGTGCCCTAGATGTTCCTCCTCACATAATTGTAGTATTTGATGCAGGTGTATCCAATTCGATATCTTCACGGTTTTCTTAGCTGACAGGCAAATTAACTTACATCTGTACTTCCTTTATAAGGTTCCTTTTTGCTAATCGTGTGATTCTGTCTCTATTTAACTCTCTTGATGTTGATGGTACTATGTCTGTAACGGCAAGTTTACAGAACGAACAGCAATTTGTTTTGACTTCTTTCGTTTTGTTCTCATTTCCTACATTAAAGATTGTTTTAAATACAGCAAATGTTTACAACAGCTTTATGGAAATTACGCATAGCTTAATATACTAACCTTTAAAAACAAAATGCAAAGACCATACGTTTTTCGTATTTTCAATTTAATAATCCGAGTCTTTTGCCTCTACCAATTCATATCCTTCTGATGTCGTCAGTAATTGTACTTTTTCTCTTCCCTTTTTATGAAAAGGAGCGAACAGTCATTTTTTGGGCTTTTTTTTTCCAGTTCACACTGAACAGTAAGCATTTGCCATTACAGTATTTGTCATAACAATACAATCTTAAAGTGTGGTTATGTTCGATGTCTATTAGAAACATTACACTAAACACCTGTATTCCTTCTCTACAAATCCTAATTTTCTTCACATTATAATAACCAGTGAATTAAGATTTTGAAAATTTGGGCCAGAAACACAGTTTCTACGAATTAAAAGTTTAAAAAATTTACAGTGAATATTGAACTGGTTTGGCAACTGAAACGTCACACGGCACACTAGTGTTAAAACTAAAAATATTCAATTGTGCAACCAATTATCGTCATTAAATAATAGCTATTTATGATACAAGTGTTAAAAGTGTCATTTTATTTTGTGAGTAGGGAAGTTTGCGAACGAACGAAGCCGAGAGAAGCAATCCCATGAACACAATAAGATCACTTTTAACATTTGTTTCATACACTATTTTTTCTACGACGGTAATAATAATCAAAAATATTATTAAAACATATTAAATTTGACATTTAAAATTAAATCAAATAAATTGTAACAGTTGCTAATGTCACTTTAATAAAACTACAATACTATATTATTCAACGAGCATGTATTGATGGGTATTATTCACGAGAGTGAAGTAAATCATCCTAGTGAATAATAGTCATTACATGCGAGTAGAATACTGTACTTTGTCCGTAACTATTAAATAATAACACGTTTTGGTAAAATATCGAAGTCTAACAAACTTTGACGTTTCAGATCAAATAGCAGTTCTGCGTTTTGACTGACATATTATGACTTATTCGATGAAACTGTAAAAATTTTTAGAATCAGTAAATAATGAAGTCATTATTCACTGCAGTACATAATGAAAACAGATTGAGGAAACAGATACATAATGGACACTTTATTTAATAGTCGTGGATAAAGAGCTTTATTTAATGAAAATAGTTGGTTGAACAATTGATAATTTTTCAATAAATTCGCTTAAAAGTAGTCCAGTCATAATTTTTTTCGTTGCCAAGAATTTGTAACAAAAAATAAACCACGGTGTAAACAAAGTTTGTTTGGCCATTTGTAGTGTCAAAATGAGTCGTTTTGGAGAGTTTTATTTGGAAAATGTCACACAAAGTATTGATAAAGGCAATTCAGAAGATATTAAAAAGTACAAGGCGTATCTACCTAAGGACACAATTTATTATTTTGTAATGAAAGGTAGTTTGAAAGCACATAATTAGAGATCCTTAAAGACTGGGCATACAGTATCCACCACGAGATCTAAAAACTCGAAATGTAAATCCCACGAGATCTAATTCGCATGAGTTCTAATTGTAACGTCATTTTACACATAACGTCCAGAGACGTACGCATATTTTATAAATTCAATTTATATCCGATAAAATTTTAAATTTACAATATGATTTGTTACCAAAACAGTGAATGTAGGTTGAATATTAAAGTATTTATTATTTTGTTATATTATAAATATTAATAATGGAATTTATTGGTAAAATTTTACATATTTCTACAATAATATAAATATGTATATTTAATAAAACATGAAGCTAAAATATTACGTCACACTAAAATTGTTTCATGTAAATAAAATGCTTCTGCTGATCAATCAAATTAAGTTTGAATAAAGAAATATACAATCACCGTAAGAAACATAGACATATTTCCAAAATTAAAATTTTCTATAAGATAAATACATATGGATTTAATAATTTATTGTTTCAGTAGTACTTTATCAAAAAAACATCGTTTTTATGGTACAGTGTATTATAGTTGTCCCCCTACGCCTCCGAATGCTACGCACGTAATGCATTACTTCAGTATGTAAGGCAACGTCACATTTTTAGATTTCATGTGATTTAGATCTCGTGGGAATCAGATCTCGTCAGATTTTTAAATTGATATTTTTAAATATGTTACAATGATAAAACACATTCGGGAAGAACAGATATACAGGGTGATGTGTTAGACCTCATAGGAAAGTGTCATCAGAGTTTTAGATATCGTGGGAATTAGATCTCATGTGACTTTTTATCGGTCCATGTTAAACTCATTCAGAAACCTGACCAGATATACAGGGTGGCTATTAGAATTCGATCTCGTGGGTATTAGATCTTGTGGAATTTAGATCACGTGGGAATTATATTTCGTGGGAATTTGAGCTTATGGTAAGTAAAAAGCGTAAAAACTGGACCTACAACCTATAGACATACAATAAACTAATTAATTTTAATGTTGAAACAATATTTCAGAACTTGTTGCGTGGATTGTCTATATTTTAGAACATACAAAACAAGAAAACAAGTTATCTGCCTTCCTAGCGTATTTGATAGCTAACCGTTGAGTTGAGGGAAAAATACTTAAACAGTTTTTTTATAGGAAATTTTTGTTCTCCACATATTTGCTTATAACTATTTTTAACGCCAGATTTGTGGTAAGTGAGATAGAATGGCAAATTCGATTTTGGTGCCATTTTTAAAAAATGGCGACGAACATTCATTGTTGTTAGAAAAATATTGGATGTTGATTATGACCCGAAAATTTACGTGTATACAAAAATTCTGTTTTTTTACAATTAATGCGATCAAATCATACCTTTTGCTTCTCTACCGACTGTTCTGTATTTGTCAAATAACAGATTACTTTAATTTTCAGTTAAAAATATGCATGATATAAAAACCGCAAAGTTTATTTTAAAACTATAAAAATAATTCATGGAACTTTTTTTTGCACGAAAATAAATTTTTTTATTCCAAATTTATTGTTTTTAGTTTCACTGTTCTTCTTCTTCTCCTCTAAAAGAGATATTATATCCTATATTTTCACATATACAGATAAAATATATAAAAGTAATAATTTTTACCCGCCTTAAGGGTTGATACAACGTTTCTTGATATTATTCTAAAATTTATTGTTTCTTTCGTATCCTGTTCGCACATATCTTTACATTCACGTTAAAAACGACGCTGAGGGTTTTTCTGGAAGGAACGTTAAATTTCATTTGTTTCTTTGGTATATCTATATTTCTATTTGAATTTTTTTCTTATTGTATTCTCCAATCATTTTAGACAATTCAAAGTTCTACGGGGTATCCCATTAACGATCCTCACAGATTTTCGAAACCTTTAATCAAAGTGGCTTTGACACCATAACGTACTCATTCCTTCTTGAAAAGTCAAGTCGCTATGGTGTCATACAAACAGTTTTGGCCTAGTTCAATTCATATTTGTAGTACTGAATATTATATTATTGAAGGTTTATGACTAGCTATATATTGATATTACAACTTGGTGGCAATAGGTCAATCAAAAACAGAAAAACTACTTTTTTAATTTAGTCGCCGTTTCGCTAATTTTTATTAGCATTTTAACGACTAGTTAAATTGTGTTTTTCTTGTTCATGATGAGTAATAAATTGAACAAACGAGAACTGGTACAAAACATAGGTTTAATCAAATACAACACAGATAATGTAAAAACGCTTTATGTGTTCTGTGTTATATTTGATTAAACTTGTGTTTTGTACCAGTTCTCGTTTGTTTATTACTAGAAAAACTGTTACTAAGAAAAACACAATTTAATTAGTCCTGAAGATGCTAATAAAAGTTAGCGACACGTCGGCTAAATTAAAAACGTAGTTTTTCTGTTTTTGATTTACCTATTCCCACCAAATTGTAATATCACTGAATATTATAATAGAAACATTAGCCCAAACAAAAGATTGTTTTCCTGTGATGTTCGTCTAATTAAAATATAGGGTTATCCTCAGTGGCGGCTGGTGAAATTTAGGCTATGTCATATTTTAGTATTGGGGCATGGGACCCAAGCGATACTTTAAAGCATAACTATCGTAAAAAAATATCGATTTTTACAAATTTACACGGTTTGAAATTTTATTTTAGATTAATTCTTCACTGTACAAAATTCGAAAAGGTGCAACTTAAAAAAATGAAATTTTTTTATGAAATTTGAAATCTGTGGATCTATTGTCCACCTGACTCTGGAAAAAATGTTTTGCAAATATTTTACAAATCGTTTAAAAAATAATCTGGTGATAGTCTTGATAGTTCTGCCATAAAATATCGTTTGGGTCCCATGCTCCAATACTAAGATATGACATATCTTAAATTTCACCAGCCGCCACTGCTTATCCTTGCTTTCAAAGGGACAGTCAGATTGTGTTTTTGACAAATAACATAAATTAAGGAAGCAATTTAAAAAGTATGAAATAATATTTAAGCAGTACATACAAAGACAGGAGTGCCCCAAGGATAGGCATTCCGGCTTCTTCTTTTTATATTTTTATGTTCCAAAATACATGTCACGTATAGATCTATTTTTTAATTAATATATGAGTGTACATACTATGCAATATACTTAAGATAGTTTTAGTTCAGGACAAATTTTGCTTCAGAAACAAGCAAAATACCAACAAAATACTATTACTTGCCGTTTTCAGTCATTTTTAAATTAGAAATAGTGACAGATACACGATAATTTTAGCTTCAATTACAGCAGAAAATATTGTAAGAAAATGATTTTCTGCAGGTTGCGAAATAAGATTTGTAGATAATGGCTATATTTTTACAATGTTAATGGTTTTAAAGAAATATTATTATTTACATTTTTTAATAGATGGTTAATTCAAATCTCACATGTGAATTTGTGTTAAAAATATTAGTGCAACAATTTTAATAATCAAAATACTGAAAATTTTAAAGCATCATCTCTATCTCATTGTTAAAAATAAAGAAATATTTTTTATACATTTTAAGTGGGCGGATATTTATTTTGGCAAATCCAAAACACTTACCATAGACAACTTTTTGTTCTGATTTAATCTTATAGCAGATTCTATTGCTAATAATTTGTGTTATAAAACTATCATCAAGCTTTTTTTTTATATAAACATGGAGGTTTATGTCAAGTTTTTTAGTTTCTCTGAATTTACTCGGAAATTATTAAAGGTAAATAAAATTTGTTTTAAGACTATTGTTTTCTATTCAATAATGAAGAGCATCAAATTTTACAAACTAATGTCTTATAATATCCAAAGTATGAATGGTGAGTCTTCATTTCGGGATATTCAGTACTTTTACTACTACATATTTAACAAAAAGGAAGGACATTTAGATACCAAAATGCTGCATTTCTGCAAGGGTGGATTGCACAATTTATTGATTAGTTCTCTGGCTCTTTTATCTATCTAAACAGGATTGTATTTATTCACGTAAACATAGTCAAGTCCCCTACTATATATTGTGTGCAGATACTGATGATGGTGAAAATAAGAGACGGTTTCGTTCCAATTAGATTTTATAATTAAATAAAATATTTTGATTTTGTTATTGTTTAAATACAAACTAGACCGTTAAGACTTTATTTGAAATGTAAATTATCATTCGTCATATTAACGTCAATATTAACTTTTGCCTTTTTAGAACCAACAGAGTGGTGTTTTGAAAAATTGAGAACAAAATACAATACAAAATTTATAGAAGTAATCTAAAACACACACATTGTAAAATTCATTATGGTGATTTTATTTAGACTACATGTATGCTAATTCTCTAGTGAACTGGAGGAACAATTGAGGAGCATTCGTGCAAAACACGATAAATCCAGTTTTTGCATTTCTCAGCAAATCAACGAAAATGTATACTATGCAATTGGTTGGACAATTTTAAATACATTTTTCTAAAATTTTGACAAAATTCAATGTGCAAAGCTCTTTTTTAGAAAGAAAAATCATTGGATTTATCGGCTTTTGCACAAAATTATTGGATTTATCGGTTTTTGCACAAAATTTTTGAAATGATATATTTTTCTTTTCTGTTTTCCTTAATTGGCTATATAAATTCATTACCAAAAACATTTATTTTAAAATCATTACAAAACTGCAAAAAGTAACTTATTTTCAGAAAAAGTAGTTTTTTTTACATAATAACTTGAACTAAATATGTATTGCAGTTTCCTTTTCGAGGCAATCACAAAGTTCTTCTTGCTCTTGATTCTCATATTCCACTTCAACAAAAGGTGCACTCAATAACTTCTTCTACCACATAATTTCTGGCGTTGTCTCCTCTTCCCAACTAGGACCAAATTGTTGCGCCAATAGGTGCCTTAAAGACTTTTTTCTTTCCGGGATGCCATATTCTAATCTACTGATATCCTGGAGTATGAGATCATCGTCATATCGTTTCTTTTAAAAAGTTTTTGAAAATTTTCGGCACCTGTAGTATAGAAAAAATTTGAGTATATATATTGCACTGAGGTATTTCCAAATAAAACGAGGTTGGCTTCTCACATCGAAACATTCATATCACTGTTAATTTCTAGTTTTATAAACAAGTTACAACGAAATTTTGTATTATTCACACACAACAACAGTGCTAACCTCGAAATAAAAGAGGAGTCAGCATGCAGAATGAAACATCTGCATTACAACCCCCAATAGTTTTTTATTTTTTTTCTCGGTAACGGCCGCATATACGGAAAAACTACAAAAGACCAAAAAGTTTCTAAATAAAACAGGAAAATCATACTGTATTTTAGAATCTGCCAGCGGCGCATTGAAAAAAAGTCCAGGAGAAGAAAAAGAGGCATGGCTCCTGAAAAAAATCTCCCTGTAGATTCTCACAATCATTTGGCATGCCCAATGATGTAAGCCCTACAGCGTAACCTATATTCCAAATTTGAGCTAAATATCTCAAGAACTGCAGGAGCTATAAAGAAAAAGAAATATTCAAATTTCAACACCCTGTAGATCAGTAAAGAAGCGTTTGCGAACCAATGTTTATATAAACTTTCAGTCATGATATAAGCCAAAGAATTACCCCCTTGCGTATGTACATGATATTTAGGAACACCCTATATAAAACCGCCCTGAGTACTATCATTAAGACTTTTCGGGTGTCAAAGTCGGTTAATACCGCAGGGTACTAAATGGTAATAACCATGACATTACGGTAATAATAAGGTGGTAGGTACACCCGAAATGGATGATAACAAAAAACAGAACCCATTCCAATTTACTATTTGAATTTTAAATCTGAATGATGTGACATGACTAATAATTCTTCTATAAATGTTCTATGTTTTAACGTTTGTTAGACTGAACATCTTATATGTTCTGTGTATAACATGTTTATTTACCGTAAATAAATTTTTCGGCTACTTCTTGATCATTCTCCTCATATTCAAAAATGATGTTAATGAATTTTAATAACATTTTTGTATCACAGAATATAAAAATTGTATGAGCTCTAGTCTCTGTGTAGTTAGTACGCGTTTAACCTAAAAGTCACGTCTGTTTATAGTTTTCTGACATTTAACGCAGTCATCTCATAACCGCCGGTATTAACCCAAGTGGAGACTTGAGTTAAAACCAACTAATACCAGGTAGTACTGGGTAGTACCTCGTATTGCACTCGAATTACACTAGTTTTAACATATTATAACTTGGTCCTATATTTGGTTATAACCAATTTGTCACCCGAAAACCCTTATTGTGTGTATTATATTTGACCAAGGTATATTAGTCTAACTGTCAGCTATGCTTGTGTTTGCAAGGTCTATTTGTTTACCTAGTTGTTTTTATTACGTCATCAGTCTTCTTATTTATTTTATATATTTTTTACTTCCTCACCCCTCAAAGTGAGGAAGTTATGTATTCGTGAAAAAAATTTTGAAAATTTTTATTGCATTTCCGGACGAATCTCGACTAATTATGACGATACATAAAATATCAGACAGAAGAAATTGTCTGTCTGTGTGTCTGTCTGGTTTGCGATAGCAGCTACAGTTTTTGAGATAAAGCTCTCAAATTTGGTAGACACATTCTAGAGATCAAGGAAGAGATTGAGTTCGCTGATGAGCAAAATCGGTCCAAATTTTTGAAACGTCACAAAACGTGACTTCTTTGAAACGTCAAAATGTGACTTTTTTGAAACATTAAAAAATGTGACTGTTTTGAAACGTCAAAGTGACTTTTTTGAAACGTCAAAATGTGACTTACTTGAAACGTCAATTAATGTGACTTTTCTGAAACGTCAAAAATTACGTTTATTATAAACTCCACCACACGTCGAGTTTTACTACGATGAGGAGGTTCTGATCCCCAAGTGATTGGCAGTGGTTTTTTAAAGAAAATTAACAAGGACCCTATTTCAAATCAAATGAAATATGCACTTTTAGCATACAATAATTCTATACACTCCACCACAGTAATTGGCAGCGGTTTCTTTATAATACATTTAAAATTTTATCTAGCTTCACTTTATTCCTTGACATGTTTTGTTATTTCTGTTTGTCCAATTATTTTGTATATCTTTTTTTGTAACATTTTTTGACATGGTTTGCATACAAACCATGTCAAAAAATGCCTGTACATATACCGGCTTCAGTGTAATACATATAAAAAAAAGTGACGACCTTCCAAGTAGAGGTTTACGCCATCCTAGCGGTGGCAGGTAAGGCTGAGGCATTTTCGAGATTTTGTGACGAGGCCGAAAAATTCGAGATCGACCTAGTTACTGGGCCAGAGTCGGAAGGCTCCGAATCTTTTAATCGCAGTTTTGACAGTCCACTGCAGACTTAGGAGGCATTTAACATTGATAGGTATTGAGGAAGACCCTACATGTCCAGGATGCGGGAGTGGTGAAGAAACATCTTACCATTTCCTGGGTGTGACGCATTTGGGCGTTTGAGACATAGCATCTTCGGTTCTGAAGTGCTTCTAAAGGAGGAGATGAGTTCCCTCACATTGAGTGACATCCCGACCTTTATTAAAAGATCGGTAAGATTCGACGAGAGAACAAGAGAAGTACATGGCTGAGGGGACAGCTGGGGGTTGGTAAAAAAGGGCCCGTCTGCGACTTACTTGCCAGGTGTCAGCCTCTCTCTCTATTACCATTACTAAGGGCCGTGTTCACCATTTTATGGTTTTATCTATATGAACTTAAAATAAAGTTGAAGTTGCTATACATTAGTCAAATCATTTTAGAGCCTGAATGTTTTCTTAACATACTCTCAAGTCACCGAAGTAACCCTTCGACAATCCTAGAATTTTGTGTTAGGAAAAGAGAGACGAGGTCCTATTGTTTATTGTGGAATCCGAACGACATCTAGGACATCGACAATGCTCTCTCCTATCTTAGCCCGAAACAAATTACAAATAACATTTCTAGGATGGAATCGAACCATCGATCTTTGGTACCGAATAAATAGCTATAAGCGTTTTACCCACTAGGTTGCCATCCGAATGCTTAACACTTTTAAATCATGTAATTATAATTATTATTGCTATATTGTCGTTTTTTGTATGTTAGAAAATACGCAAATTTTTTATTACAATTACTCTAGCCATTTTTGAAACCATGTATGGTTAAAAATTATCAAAGACATCGACCACACACATTTTTTAAAATTCTGCCAATGATTTTCTGCGGTTTAAATGGTGAAGATTTTTTCATCTTTCCAAATTTGAATTTTCGGACAAAGTTACTTTTACGCTGAAATGAAATGTAATAAGAGATGGAACAACGTTTGGCGAATGCAACTGCTGAGAATTAGCACTCAACCCGTTAGTTAGTTATTATTATTGTTAACAGTTGTAATAAATATTTCTAATTTTAAATAAAATTTCAAACTTGCATTTAGAAGTAGTTGGAACAATCTGGGTAAATTTGTTTATTATATAATCACTTAAAACATAAATTGTGTTATCGTTGGCGATTCCATTCATTTTATTCATATTATTTTTGAGGTTATGTACATAGCACAGCATTTCACAACCTATGCTGACTAGAAACAGCGTAAAAATTTGTCGCTTACTACTTTGAACAGAAGCTTCCAGTTATCGTATAGTCAACGGTCTCGTTTTGCGGACCATTGCCGGTCAACCTCACAACGGTTGTATTCGCTAAACACGCCCATTGGAAGGGACTTAAGACCCATTTACAGAACACTTGAATCCATGGTGTTTTTAAAAAATCATATTAAAATTTAAAATGATGCTACATGAAATGTTACTTCAGAACGTGGGAATGATTTCAAAAGATAGTTATTTAGAGAGTAAAAAAAAATTAAAAATAGGTACCAAAAATTAGAATTTTAATATTCATAATGAATATTAAAAACATATTTGCCATAAACGTATACTAAAGCTCTAAAACAAGACAAAAAGAAAAATTATACGAATTAATTCTAATAACCTCCTGTTAAAACTTTTTAAAAAAGACCCTTACAAACAGGAATCATTTTACTGGGAGGTGATGTCTATAGGAAAAACTGTTTAAATGTATATTTTACTACATGTCCAGTATTTGAGGAGGGTCATTCCTAAATGTGCCTTGTCCACTTGAGAATAATTTCGGGAAATCGAAAATAATCATGTGCTGATATTAGTACAGGGTGAATATTCTAATTTGATATCCCCCTTTATCTTCGTAAATTTTGAGATATTTTAAAAATTCAAAATACTACTTTATATAATTTTTTCTGCAGATTTCAGATCTGCTATCAGAATTTTCATAGACCTTTTACTATACGAGGGATGTTCTAAAGTTACATTTTTTAAATGGAACACCCTGTATATTTTTACATATTTGGATTCGCCTCGTGTTTCTGATTTTAAAAATGTATAATTGCTATATACTTATTTCAATAATAACCGTGAAAACCATAAATTCATATTTTTATTCATACCCACATACCTACCTATATTTTTTTCAAATAACTAATTAACAATAATTAACAGGCAGCACACGAACAATTTAATTAACCATCAACATAAATAATAAAAGTAACTACAATAAATTTTCAATGTGTGCGCCATTTTGTGCAATGCACAGCTGGTATCTCTTAATTAAATTCTGAATCACATTATTCAGTATATGCCGATTATCATTTAGGTACTGAATTTCTACTAGTTGCTCTCGTATAATGTCTAATGTTAAATTGTCTTTCGCGTAAATTTTATTCTTCAAATGCGCCCACAAAAAGGTATCTAGGGGCGTTAGATCTGGACTTCTCGGTGGCCAACTAATTGTTCCATATTTTCCGATCCACTCCTGGTAATTTTCATTTAAATAATTACTGACATTTACAACGTTATGGCATGGCGCACCATCTTGTTGCCAAATGATGTTCCTAGTGATTCCTATGATAACATCGTCCAAAAAATTTTCAATTTCATTTCTCAAAAAAATCTAAATACCTTTCGTCATTTAAATTTCCTTCATAACAAAGTGGTCCAATTACTCTATTATTCATTATTCCGCATCAAACCTTTTTAAAAAATAAATTAAACTTTAGAACATACGATTATTACCATTTTACCTGAAGAGATTGTCGTCCTTGAAATTGAATTTCTTTATATTTATGGGAATTTTTAAACGACCAATAGTGAATGTTTTTCCTATTGAAACATCCTGCAGTTGTGAATGATGCCTCATCCGTCCACAGAATATTCTGAAAAATTGCTTCGTGGTTTTCCCTGTGAATTATTTGCTGACAAAATTGTAATCGCGAGATAGGATCTGCAGGTAACAGTTTTTGACTGGCATTACACTATAAGGTTTACGTTTATATTTCTTTAAAGTCTTTATTACTGAACCCTGGGAAACTTCATTTATTCGTGCGCAGTTTCGGGTTGAGTCATAGGGATTTTCTTCAAAATGTAGCAATATTCTCAATTCAATTTCTTCCGTTAAAATTGTAGCTTTAGCATTTCTATTTGTATTAGTAAAATTTCTTGTGTTAAGGAATTTTTCTTCTGTTCTTTTAAATATTAATTTGGTGGGTTGTCGTCTGTTGGGAAACTTTCTTCCATAATGTCTTAAAGCTGCTGCAGCATTTCTGTTGTTTTCCAGATATGTGTTATATATATCAAATTTTTCTGCCCAAGAATACCTCATATTTATATTATAAATTCCCCTAACACGCGAACACTATTATAACAAAGCATCGCTAATTGTTACAATCAATTGTTGTAACTGTCAAAAAAGTTGTTTCAAATTTGTTTTTAATAGCAAAGCCCACTGTTTCTAAGCAAGAAATTTATGGTTTAATTTATGGCTAAAATATGAATTTATGGTTTTCACGGTTATTATTGAAATAAACTTATAACAATTATACATTTTTGAAATCAGAAACACGAGGCGAATCCAAATATGTAAAAATATATAGGGTTCCATTTAAAAAAATGTACTTTAGAACATCCCTCGTATAGTAAAAGGTCTATGAAAATTCTGATAGCAGATCTGAAATCTGCAGAAAAAATTACATAAAGTAGTATTTAGAATTTTTTAAATATCTCAAAATTTACGAAGATAAAGGGGGGTATCAAATTAGAATATTCCCGGTACAACATTTTGCATTTAGTTAAATTTTATTACAAAAGAATATTATCTGTAACTTAGTATGAGGTACTGTAAATAATTTATGTTCTAAATACAGAAAAAAATAAAATTAAATTTGGATAAGGAATGTTTTGGAACTACACACTGGATAAGGCTCACTTTGGAATGAGATCATAGGTGATTAAAAAAAACTTGTAATGAAGTTTAGCGAAATAAATTTGAATGTTGAAAGTATTTTCCCCATATTACGTGAGCCAAAATAAATTAAAAAGAAAATCCAACTAATTAAATTTATTAGAACCATTTATGCAACAACAAAAATACAGCATAAAAATAGAAGAAACGCATTCAGTTTTAATGGAAAATACTAAATTTGGATTTTTGCAATGTTTTTTTTTATCAAGATTCTCTTTCCTCCACGCCCTGGCGGTGATGGTTTTACTGTATCTTCCACTCTATAAAATTTTAAATATCAAGCATTACTTTTTAGGAAAAGAAGATAATGAACTGATCAAACACATGGATGCGCAGGAAATCACATGGTCAAAATACTTACCACCGATTGGACTAGTGGATAAAACCCGCTTTGAAATGTCGATGGTTAAAGCACGTTTTGGGAAATCACAATTTTTACGCATGATTTGTATAGTATAATAGTTCCTTTAGAAAGACAAAGCATATCCTGATATTACCAGGGCAATGTAAGAAAACAAATCCTGTAGCTAACTAAAATTTGACTAAAAGTGGATAAGATAAATTTTGGAATGACCTCCTTATTTTCAAATAACTTTAGATCAGTGTTTGTAACACCGCTTTGTAATAAAATTTACAATATCTTGAGATTATATAATGTGTCTTCAGTAACAACGTTTAAGTATCTGTTTGATTAAGTGAAATAATTTAAAATGTCAATAATATAAACGGCTACCACGACTATGCGTCAACTACACAGTCAGTTGGATATGATAAATTAAATGTAGTGCAAAACATATTTTCCTGTTCTGTTTTAGCCCTCTCAATTTTCATATTGTTTTTCATACTATTTCATTATTAATTAATTTTAACTGAAAATGAAGATACCACTTTAAAATGTTAATTTAATTAATTCTTGTTTTGTAAGTACATCCTCTTTTTTATCAAAGGTATTCTTGAAGCCCATATAGTGTAGCTCTAGATTGTTTTTTATTAGACTTGCCGAGGTATACGTTTTAAGCCCACGTTCCTCCACCTGTAATATTAAATGCAAAATTATAGGAACGTTTTCTTTAACAGATGCGATTAATTATTATTAAACTATGAAATTATAAAAAAAAAGATAAAAACGGTACTTCTTACACTACCTAGGAACTAAAATGGATGTAAGTAAAATAACCCAAAACTAATATAACTTTTTAACCCAAAATGCCTATTTTTCATCACATGTGGAAAAATAGGTATACGTACGTTCATATACAAAAGCTACGATTAGCACAATTTTAAAATTTTTAATTTTTGAATGTTTCGAATTATATTTCCGGAGTCAATTTGCAGTTTAGAGGCTGCAGCATAGATGATTTCTTTATGCCACCTTTGTAAAAAGTAACGGTTTATAGGAAATGTGGGTCTTTTAAACTGCAACATTACAATGTTAACCAGAGACAGACAACCCGTCGTTGGTCAGCGAATACATTTTCCATCTAGATGTAGAGATCGGGAGGTAGCGATAAATTCCAGAGATGACTTTACGTGGATATAATATACTGTAAATACCTAATGAAACATTCCCAATCAATATAAAATAACAAAATATTCTTATGTACTAGGTATGCAATAAATCTGTTGTCTTTCTAAAAATGGGAAATAAAAACAAAAAGTTTTTATCAGGTGAGGAGCGTTTATTCAAAAGTGGATATGTGCATTTTTTGTCAAAATTAAGCGAAGTCTGATTTCAGATTATGCTTCTATATCATTCCGTGCCAAGAACTGAAGCAAAACGCATCATTTGCAATAGAAGCAGCCATATGACGTTTATGCGTTCGAGCAAAGTAAGGCATATCCATCATTTGCGCAGTATATTAATATCAAGCCAAATACGGGCATGTCCATTTGGTTATGTCAGGAATAAATCAAACGGTCCAAAAGTAGACATTTCTCGAACTGTCATCCTTTTTCGGATAATTTTTAAACATCCTACAGAAATATAAAATAGTTACTATATACAGCCCCAATTTACATCGATGCGTAGTAACATAAAGTGGACAAAACTGCTGTTAGATTCGCACTCATCCCAGTGACGAGTCAGATGATTTCTTGCTTCAATCATCTTCGTCTAGTCTTTTCTCTAAATCGTGCGGAAATCAGACATTTTGCAGATGTTTCGCTTAATTTAAAATATGGAAGCCGTTGTGGGTGAAAGTAATAGTAAAATTCGAAGTAAAATATATCGTCGTCTTCCATAAAAGTGGTTAAAAGCGAGTAGAATTTAAATTTCGAATTTATTGGTCGGAACTCGAGTATAAAAGCACAAATTATAAAAAAAAGAATGGACTCTCAGGGCTTTCGTGTTCTCGTTTGAAATAAACTAATAAAGTCAGTGAAAAAAATATTTATTTTATTGTCCAAATTTTTGTTATATTACTCAAACCTGGTCATGTCCCTTTCAGGGGTTATCCAAAACGAGTCATGTCCATACAGTTCATTCAAAATATGACATGTTCAATCTCTTTTGTTGATAATGGTGCTATTGTTTAATAAACACATTTCTATTTTAGTATTTGCATTGGCAATAATGAATACAATATTTTGCGCAACGCTGATTTTAAATAATTCAAAAATGTGATGCCTGTAAGTTATTTGACATTTTTCTGAAAAAGCGTTTTCTTGGATTTTAACGGCTTGCAGCTATAAAAAACAAATATTTACTGACCGTCATCTTGACGAAGAAATGCTCATTATTGTCGAGTATCCAATTTCAATGCGAATGCATAGATATACAGGCGGATCGCGTCACTTGGCAATCACGTTTACGCCCACTGTCCCATGTTGATAATGAATGTACTTTAAATACGTAGTATTTATAAAACGTCTGTGAATAACACGTAGATACATAAACAATGCGAAATTATTGATAACGGAAGTTAGCTTTTTTAAAATGACTTGTTCAATTCATTCAGAGGATACAGTGAACTCTAAGATTAGTGATTTCCTGGAGCTTCAATTTAACGGCACACAATTATACTGCACAAGCTGTAAAAGAACGGTTTCATGCAACATCAAAGCAGACATTAAGAGACACTAAGAAAAAAATATTTATCCCAGAGATTCCACAGTGTTAAACAAACCACAAGGTAAGATATTGTGTCATGTATATATGAACATATTTACGATGTGACACGTCACCTAGCGTCAACCTTGGAATTGACGTTAGTTATCGATACCTCCCGATCTATCTAGATGTCGTGCGATCAACAGTATGCACCGAGCGTGAAACGTTGCTAAATTTCAGTCTACCTTCAATGTACTATGGCTAACAGAGCATGTACAAAGTTATGGAGAATTATTATTTAGTTGTGACAGGCGTCCAAAGCGGCGGCGTGGCAAAAGCGCTTGCATGTGCGCTGTCATTGCTAGTTGTTTAACGGATTTTAGGCAACTAAAAATTAATAATTAAATTTGAAAAAAGTTATGTTCTAGATACGCTGAATAACAATCGGAATGAAGTAAAAATTGTTTTTATCTAAAACTGGAATTATGTTGGCTCCGCAGGAAGCACTTCGAATGTTGGACCAATCCACATATCTAAGCCAAACCCGGGGGGAAGTAGTCGAATTCTGTTTTGCTTCTGCTACGAATCTGTTCATAAAGAGACTGACAATGAGTGATAAGAAAGAGTTTTCCATTGCTGTCCCTTCATATTATTCGAGGAAATTATCATTGAATCGAAGCAATTTTGCCTCATGCAAAGTTTAATGAATTGAATATATTCTTTTACTACATCTTGACTGAGATTGTTTGATCCAACTAAATACTTAAAATAGTCCAAGGTCTGTGGTGTCGGAACACTTGAAAACAATAAACAGACGTCAAAGGAGATCAAAATTTTATCTTTTTGGAGCTGGATACTTTTCACCTTATTAATGAAATGACTGGAAATAATCACAGAGATACTGGGTGATAATAGGTAAAATTTCAAACTCCTCTGTTAATCACTTTGCTAGGTGGTAAGTCGGCGATCCAATTGTTGAAACAATAAGACGCACTGACTTTCCTGGTTTATGTATCATAGGCAATCGGTACAATCTAGATATACCTGGATTAGATACATCTAATCTTTTATTTAAAGCTGGAGTAATAAGGTTGTTACAGGATTTAAGTACATTTCTTAGTTTAGTAATCATTTTTGGTAGTGGATTTCTAGAAAGTTTCCTTATAAAGACCATTATTAATCAGGATGTCTACCCTTTCATAATAGTCGTCTTTATCTAAAATAACAACCTTATTACGCAACCGTTTGATAATTTTTCTGTCCTTTGTAGATTCTGACTTTCTATTTCTATCTAATCTCATCAAGAATGCCTTCAAAGGCAGGTAATGCAAAATTATATCCCTTGGTAAGAAGATCAATTTCTTCTCTGTCGAACGACTGTGAGGAATGATTTTATACAATGGTGAGAACTTTATAAGGAACACTTTCTTTTGATGTAGGTACTACTGATTAATCTTTCGAGTTTTTTATTTTGTGACATTTTCTTAATAAATTAAATGTTAATTGATAACATATTCCTCTGAAAGTCACATCATTGTTCATATTCTAAATTATTTAACTTATAAGTCCACTTGCTTGTGTTTCAAGCGTACCTCGTACAGCGCAGTGGTAATGGTTTTTTTATTAACGAGTTTTTACAATTCACTGGAATTGTCAAGATTGACCACGGTTACAACTTTGAGTGTTAAATACGCAAATCTCTGGATTAACTATTAAAAATATGCGAGTAAAATTGTAACGTTTCATTAAAAAACGCGCTATAATCAGCGGCAATAAAGGCACGAGATATTGCCTATTCATAATAAAAAATAGCCATGTAGGACAGTGTGAGAGTATGAAAAAACATAAATAACATTCGTTAAATTGGCATGGCGCAGGCGAGCGAAATAATGCTTACTAATTACAAAACAGTGTAGAACATAAATTAGAGAGTAGGCCGGATGCGTGACGTCAGAGGGATGCAGGGGGTAAGTTTGGGTGGTGCGAGTGTGTGTATACATGTGTAGAAGCGGATGCGGCACACATATGCTATGGTTTCCGGTCACCTATGACCGGTAAAATAAATTTTATATTCTAGAGTTTTACCTAAATTACAGCAAACTGGATCTGAAATCAGAATTTATTTACTTAGGGAACAAAACAAACGGGTGATTTTTTCCAAATCATTGCATGGCAGCACTGTTATGTTGGGTTCGGGACTTCTTGTTTGAACGAAACGTACAATACGTATTTTTTTATAGAAGCATTAAATTTAATTCTAACAAAAGGAACGTTATTTGCTAAATTGAAACTGCAATTTTTGAAATTAGGCGTTAAGCATAAATTTAAAATTATGAAATATAAATTTTTTAGATAAATAAATAATTAATTAACACTCTTTGTTGTTTGTTTTTGGTCTACACTGACTATTCTGCTCATTAAAAACGAAGAAAAAAAAACAAAAATACATTTTTTATTCCTTTTACATGAACCCATTTAATGGATATCTAACTGTGAATTTTTTGTCCCTAATGCAATTTTGTGAAAAAATGAATATTGGGAGTGATGGCATTTTGTTCTTTATAAGGTGTAGAATTATAAAAGATGGTTATCTGGAATACACGAATGAGAAAGGAGAGAGAGTTTAAATTAAAAAAATACTAATTTAGTTGAACAAAGTTTTTTTATAGATTATATTTTATATTTTTAAACCAGCAAATCGTTGGAATGTCCGCCATATTGAATTTAATATGGCGGAAGTTGTTTCCCTATACGTAAAATACAGGTTAATTGAATTACTGATGATGACATAAGCAATTGTCAGTCCTTTTGTTATCAAAAATACCGGCCATTGGTGTTGTTACTAAAATAGCAGTTGACAAATGACCGCTGTTCTTGATCAAAATTTTCTTTTGTCTGTTACAAATGTTTATTTTTTAGTCTCCATTTTTATTAATTATTAAATATGATTTGAAGGAAACAACTACTCAGCGGTCAAATACCCCGACCTGCATTGGATTACACCTTCAAATCATGATAGATCGATAGCCAATATCATTTGTCAATTCTTAACCAGACATAGACCGGTTTCGAACTTATTTGTTCTCCTCAGTATGCCATAGGTCATGGAACAGACAAATGATAGTGGCCAACCTGCTAGTCATATACTAACTTAGGTAAATTGAGTAGTGGTGAGATGTATCAAACTTCTCGTATGGTTTAAATGCTACTATTTGCCTTAGTTAGTATATGACTAGCAGGTTGGCCACTATCATTTGTCTGTTCCATAACCTATGGCATACTGAGGAGAGCAAATAAGTTGGAAACCGGTCTATGTCTGGTTAGGAATTGACAAATGATATTGGCTATCGATCTATCATGATTTGAAGGTGTAATGCAATGCAGGTCGGGGTATTTGCCCGCTGAGTAGTTGTTTCCTTCAAATCATATTTAATAACAGTAGTTTAGTCCACCTGCGCTAGAGGTCGCCGCTCTCGGTACTTGCTTCGCAAGTCGCTATCCGCCACAGAGACATCTATGATGTCGGTCGGATAGTAGCATTTAGACCATACGAGAAGTTTCATACCTCTCATCACTACTCATTTTTATTTATATTAATAACATATATTCAATTTGTTATGTTTTATCCCTGTTTATATTTGATCCCTGTTTATAAAACGATAGATTTTTCAATTTTTGTCTTTCAATTAAAATAAAATATTTATGTATTTCCTCCATTTATTACCCGTCAACAGCTTTACTAGAATCACAAATTTAACTACTGATTCTGTGCTAGAATTTAGATGTTTTATTGCATTTCCTTTTTGGGCAACCGCTTGACATTGATCGACGCCGAGGTATCATTGCCAAGATAATTAAAGTTTATGTGCCCCAACAATACCTTAAACTGTTTGGGAGGGCGCATTTTGATAATACTCACGTTAATAGTAACTTACGTAACGAAATCGGAAAGTGATTCATTACTGGACGAGCTAGTAATTTCCAGAACAAGCCCTAGCGAGCCCTGAAAGCCAGTGAGCCCAGTAAAGCACTTTCCAGGTGCGCTGCATGCAATATTTTTTTGCAACCATTCTTGCTAGTCTCAAAAAACTTCGTTATTTAAAAAAAAATCAGAAAATTTAACTGACAGATGTGGGACGCAAAGATTACTGGATTAATCATTTTTAATTGTTATCAGATCTATTTTGATAACCAAAAGTGACATATGGGATCGGTACAGTAAATACGAGTACATATATATTTTACACACAGAAAATTGACCAAAACCTGGATGAATTAGACTATCATGAACTGAAATGTGATGATGTTCAGCGGATACCGAAAAGTGAGACAGTGGTAAAAGTCCTGAATTAACTGAGTGTTACACAGATGATTTAGATTACGAATAGTAACTATAGCTATGAGATTGAAAGTCCTAGCTCCTATATGATTCACAAAATGACCTTTGGGATTAAGAAACTTACTGAAACTACTGAAATGTGTTATGTACTAACATCACATTTACAATAAAAATTATGGTACATGGTCCTTCTTAGTTTATAACCTTATTACTTTTAATGATGATACTGAACCATTACAAAATTCTATTGGTTTATTTTGTGGCGTTAATTACTATTAGCTTAATACCCAAGATGGGTATATTTCATTTTAAGGAAAGAAATATTTCAGCCATATTGGATCCAGTTTGGCAGTCAGTTCAATGATTTACAGGTTTAGAAGGACAAAATACAGTCTAAGAAAGCATAAGAAATTAAAAGCCATTCATTTCTATGAAAGAAATTGGCAAAATAAATTAACAAATTAAAAATTTACAACATTTATTTTAGGGACCTAATAACTATACTAAGATTTTTCCCTCAGACGAGATCTGCGTTCGCCGCCATATTGGAAAATGACGTCAACTTTAGCTTCTTTAACAATATTTCCTTTCCCATTTTATTGCGGATATATTGGATCGTTTGGGTTAAGTAGATATAATTTATCAAAAGCATTTGACAGGCTCGACCATGGGCCCCTATTGCAAAAATTGTCAGAATTTGGGTTAACTTTAAACCTTCTTAAATTTTTTGAATCTTACCTTGGTAAAAGGAAGTTAAATTAATTAATTAAATTAAACATCACAGATAATACAAACCCCTGTATCCCTGAAGGTGCCTCAATGTAACTTGTGTGGGAGAGGGCTACACATTTAGAGACAATGGACACACACCCAATGTCCGAGTATGCTAGAATTAATTTCTGGTTTAGAAAAAATACTAGCTCCTCGACCGGGGATCGAACTCGGGACTCCAGCGTGAGAGGCAAGTGTCCTTACCACGAAGCCACAGAAATGTGAAGTATCATGGTTTTCCATCTATTAGCAGAGGGCCCCTATTATTTATATTATTTATAAGTGACGCCGCGCGCCAACATCCTTTTGGCTTGATGACGGTCTCGGATGCTAGGGCCAGGCAGGACTATTACCTTTTTACCCTAGTCATCGCTGTAAACCTGGACCGGCCTCGTGCAGGGCGGGTTAGCTTACTTTACGAATGGCCCCACTCACAAATGTGAGCGGTGCCGAGGCCAACCTCCCTGGGTCCTGGCTGATGAACCCTGCTGACTAGGGCCTCTGCTGGCGCTCTTCTGACTTCGTCTTCTTTCTTCGCCAGCTGGTCATCCCCGGGGGTAGTTATTGGTCTGTCAGGGACTGTGCGGATATTCTGTGACTTGGGATTGACTGCCAGTACACAAAGTGTCAATTGACACATTGTCATCTGGATCATCGGACAAGGTGAGGATGAACTGTGTAGCTCTAGGAGGTGAAGGCCTAAGTGCTTTCTTAGCACTTTCGTCCTTCACGGAGCCAGGGGGACAACGGACACTGGTCGGTTCACTGACCGGTGCCCACAAGGTCTGTGGGAAGGTGGTTGGTTGCGTCATGTCTCTTCCGTGGGTTGGTACATCTGTAAAGAAAATGATTCGTTATACTTACCCGTTGTCCAGTAACTATACCTTCGGCCTCTTGTGCCTTGGCCGGATCATAGGAGGTGGCCTCCCTGATCAGCGGATTCCTATGCTCCTCGGCTAAGGTGTACAGTGTCTTCGCTCTATCCCGGATAATTTCGGTGACTGGTGTGTACTCCAAGGTCTCTGAAGATATCAGCGTTTTTAACGTACCATGGTGCCCACCGCTGTCCTGATAGCCACGTTTTCCACGGCCTCTTCAGATAGGTCTTCGCTTGATATCCCCATGCTACGGAGGCGTAGGTCAGCTGTGATCTGATGAGTGCTTTCACTAACAGAAGCTTATTCCTCAGATTGAGCCTGCTCTGATTCCCTGCTATTGGGTAGACTATTGGGTAGACTATTGGGTAGATGAGAGCTCTCGTCCGCTTGGCCTTTATCACGATGGCTTCGGTGTTCTGTCTTCATGTCAGGCCTTTGTCCATGATTACGCCAAGGTACTTGACGGTATCGTGCCATTGAATGTCCTCGCCGAACATGGAAACGTGTCCCGTGAGGGTTTCCTTGCGTACTTTCCTGAAGAGAATCGTCTGGCTTTTCTCCGCGTTGACTGCGACTTTCCATTTGATGCACAATTCTTCCAGAAGAGAGGCTGCCTTTTGGTTTATAAGTGACATATGCCGAGATGTTCAAACTAATGTTATTTTGTATACTGACGATTTTAAATTGGTTGTAACTCTAATAAAGATTGTGATCAATTACAGCATGATCTCTCTAAAATTAATCCATGGTGTTATAATAATAAGTTGAATTTAAATATATCAAACTGCAATGTTATAACTTTTATGAAGAAAATTAACCCAATAAATTTTTCATACAAAATTGCTAATGAATGAGACAGTTATTAGACGTAGCCAATATCTCTTTAATTTCAATATATTTTTGTTTCCAATACTAAGAACACTGTTATTTAATTCAATGCAATTTTTGCTGCTCCTAGATTGAGTAATGGTTTTAATAGTTTCTATGATAAAATGTATTGAAAGTATTGTTTTTGATTTATAATATATCTAGAACTTTTATGCTAGCGCATTCAGATAGGAATGGCAGTATAAAATTTAGGAAACTATAGGTATTTATTATTGTCATGTTAGGTTTGAAAGAATGCTTATGTAATACCCAATCAATATTTTTTTTTCTAGAAACATACTTGATATCTATTTGATATACGAGTATATGAATATTATTTTATTTTTGTTAGTAATGTTTATTTTATTTTATTTTGTAATATATCATATGGTTATACACTTTGCATAGTATTGTATTGTGAAATTTTGTATTGAATTTCATTTTTATTTGTACTTTCCTGCCATTTAACTAGATACATATGTCTAGCCAGCTGTATTCCTAAATAAATAAATAATACATATATTTTTTTAATTCTATACTTATAATTCGTAACAGATTTTACAAACTTAGAGTAACCAGGGAGGTGGCTTCAATTTTGCGACATAAAATGCCATAGGCACAACGGTGGTATTATTTTTATTTAAAAATTAAGTAACGGATCGTGTTTTCACAGAAACTTATTATTATTATTTTTTATTACCAAATAAAAGTATCGAAACTATATACTGACTTATTAAAAGTTATAGATAGTAAAGTAACATTACTCTGTAAAATTCAAGTCTATTTTACATAATCTATGATTTAAGAACAATAATGCACGGGTTTGGATGGTAATTTTTCTGTAAAGCCCTTTTTCTTAAATGCAATATAAAAAATATTTTTTGGACATTTTGGCAAGCCAATATCTCACTTTAGATTCATTAAATTTCAATAACTTTTGTTTCTAGAGGATATTAAATATACATATATTTTTAAACATTCTGCAGAAAATACATTTTTTAAGAAAAGCATTGAAATCGGCAACTTTGAAGTTAAATGACAAAATGCCCAAAAAATATTTCCGATATTGCATTTATTTTGAGAACAAAATTATTGGACTGTATTCTTCCAAACGATTTTATTGCTCTTAGGCAAGGTTTATATTATATTTTATATGAACTACGCAACAAACATCTTGAAGATTTTATCAAGGTTAATATGAGATAACCTTGAAGATATAAGAAGTAGAATATAAATAATTATTAAATTATTATGTTTCTTTTAGAGCAGGTAATACAAATTAGCAATTATAAAATATAAATTATACGAGAAATAGGAATGTAAATAAATATAAAATAACACAAAAAAGTACCTACTGATATATAGATTAGTTTTAAGGATATCATAACAATAAACACCACAGAAATTAAACAACCCCGCCCGAATCTAAAGCTGTCTAAACGGAAGTTACACTTCGAAAAAACGTGGACATACAACACCATTCCCTCCGATACTGCCAGTGCTGGTGGCGGGATTCGAACCCGCAGCTACGATAGAAAAATTTCCAATCACGACTTTTTACGTTGTTTAATCTTAATTATTTCATTTTACGGCTTTTCCTAGTTTACAACGCAGTTTGCATAAAATGGCGACCCATATTGAGATCGGGAGGTAGGGATAAATTCCAGAGATGATTTTTACTAAGGCTGGGAATTTTCCAGATTTTAGTATTCGAATATTCGTTCAAAAAATATTCGAATATTCGAACTATTCGAATAATTCGAATATTCGAATATTCGAATACTCGAATAATTCGAATTATTCGAATAGGTAACCGAATAATCCGGATCTTCGAATATTCATTATTAAAATGATTCGGTTATTCAAATAGGTATAGGTTATGAATATTTTGGTATGTACCTAATATTATGTATTAAAGTTTTTGCGGTTTTAGACATTTTAAAGTGAATACTCGCTTTCAACAACAAAAATATAAAAATAAAACTTGCGGAAATTGGCCACACAGAAAATGTTTTATTGATTATTCAAACTATTATTATACAACAAACAAACTACTACTACAACAATATACAGGGTGTCCCAAAAATAGTTGCAAATGCTTTATCAGCGGCTTCTACGACCAAAAATAGAAAATAGTTTCTATAAACATGGGTCGAAAAATGCTTCCTAAGGAAGCTACAGCCCCCTAAAAGTGGACTTCTGAGCAGGTTTTTATTTTATTGAATATCTCTAAAACCATTCAAGATAAAATAATGAAAATTTTAGCTATCATTATTCTTTTTATGTGTAAGTAGTTTTTCCAAACTTTGATAATAAAATATGCAGTGTTTTCTACGTAAAAAAGGTACTCTTGTTGAACATCGACAGGATGCACCTTCTGTAAGCAAAATCGATAAAAAAAATTTAACCCCAAAGTATTGGGAACCAAAAATAATTTTTGGTTAATAGCTGTGATTTAATTTGATGTCAGTGCTGTCCACAAAGTTGATAAATTTATACGAAGACATGTGATTTTTGAGCTTGATTCACAAGTTCTTAAGTTCTTATATCGTGACTAATATGGTCTATTTATATATCTGGATTTTAGAATAGATACCTACCTATACCTACTATCTACCTGCTTTGGTTGGATGCATACATCATACCTATTTGTACATGATTTAATAATATATTTTAATATTCAAATTTACTCAAATATAATCGAATATTCGAATACTCGAATATATTCGAGTATCGAATATTCGAATTTTTCGCATATTCCAATAATTTCCCATTAGAATAATTCGTATTCGAATACTCGAATATTCGAATACTCGAATTATTCGTATTCGATTCCCAGCCTTAATTTTTACGTAGATATAATATTATATTGTAAACACCTAATAAATGAAACAGTCTCAAACAATATGAAATTCTTATGTGCTGTGCAATAAATCTGTTTTCTTTAATTTTTTCCCATTTTTATAAATGGTTTTATCAGGCAATTGGATAACTTGCAACTATAAAAAATAATTACTTATTGAGCGACAAGGCTCGTTATTGTCGAGTGTCCAGTAGCAATTTATAGATAGACATAGGTGGATCGTGTGTTACACGCACTACCCAGATTGAAAATTATTACATCAATGACCTCGAAGTCATTGGAATACACTCTAAATACGTAGTCTTTATAAACGAAGGTTAACTTTTTTTAAGTCTCGTTTAATTTTTGGAAAAGTGTATTAGTGGGTAGTATAGCAATGTTCAGGTGCCATCGAAAACAACAATAAGAAAAAAGTATTTATCATAGAAATGTGAAACTATTAAACAAAAAAAAATATTCTGAACTGAATGACAAATACTAGTCTAGACTAGCGTTGATGAAACCATTAATTTTTGCGGCTGGAAGGTGGCAAATATATGCATTAGTATCGGTAATGCATTAATATTGGAAATATACTTTTACTTCTTCTCATCCTTTTCGGGTATATAAAGCAACGTCTTATAAATTATTTTAAAAATTTGTTAAATAAATATCTGCGTCAAAAGTCGGAGGTTGGTCTTTGGAAAAAATGTTTTTGCCTATTCAAAAACGTCTCACACCTAAAAAATATTAACCTGAAAATGAAACTAAGTGTCAAGTATTTTAGATTTAAAATTGCATTTCGGAATACTCTCTGATTCCGTTTTCAAAATTAGAAAAAAAATTGTTGACAAAAGATTGTCTTTTTTAACAATATCAAATACGACAGCTTTTTCTGTTTATATATTTCCATAGATTAATCCTTTTGGAGCCGAGGTTTACTTTTTTTTTTAAACAATTTATAGGACAGTGGCTTAATAGGCAAAGAAGGTGAGAAGATATATTATAGGATGCCACAAATAAATAACTATATACAATACAGCGAGAATTATTTCAAGTCAAACATGTGTTAAAAGAAAAGCAAATAATCTACGTGTAGATTTTTTATGTCGAGTATTGATGATGGTTCTTCCCAGGCGCGGTTCGTGCTGTAGAAATGTGGCTGTTGCATTTTTTAGAGATACTAGTTATTATAATAATAAGTTAAGTTACGTAAGTTAGAAGTCACCAACTGTAAATGTTTTCTAGAATAAATATAGTTTAAAAAAACTAAACTAAAAAGTGAAAAATAATTATTAATATAAACTGAAAACAATAATGAACTAAAAATACTAGTATTATTGTGAAAAAAAGCGTGGGTTGCTCGATATACGAAAAATATGGCACAAAGCGCCCCACGCTTTTTTTCACAATAATACTAGTATTTTTCGTTCATTATTGTTTTCAGTTTATATTAATAATTATTTTTCACGTTTTAGTTTGATGTGCTTTAAAAGCGTGTTTTTTTAGTTTTTTTAAACTATATTTATTTTTCACTTTTTAGTTTGATGTGCTATGAAAGCGTGTTTTTTTAGTATTTTTAAACTATATTTATATTGCTTATTGATGCTGATATTATAACATATTACGATCCAACAGATACTTCTGAAAAAAAATATTATTTTTTTTCAGCCATAGACGAGATTTGAACTCACGCCCGAGGAGTCCGTCGTTTCGCGTGGACTAAGACTTGTGCCTTAGCCCGCTCGGCCATCGAACGAACTGAGAATCACGGAATATACTAACAGTAATAAGCCACTTGCTCTCACGCAGAGGATACGTGAGGAAAGGAAATTATTTAATTCTGGCGATCCTGATCAGGATAATGATATAAACTTATCAAATTATTGTATTGTTACCGGCACTTCGTAAGTGTACAAAGTTTCAATTAAATATGTCCGTTTAAAGTGGGTCAAAATCGAGTCCAAAGAGTTGGTTACAAACAAACAAACAAACATACAAGTGAAGCTAATAAAAGCGTGTTAAAACATATATTTTTGCACAAGAGTACTTATCTTATAATAAAATAAACTAACATTCAGACTCACCAACATTAATTACACTGGTCGACACAATTATTGTAACATGATTCACACTACTGTTTCTATATTGTTACTACCTCCCTATTAACTGAAAAAATATCCAGCAAGTCCTAATACGTATCATTTTTGTGTGAACACAATAGACTCTATTATATTGCCAGGTAATAAATTTTATGATGGATCAGCAATTTTAGAAGAGCAAGTTAAAGTAAGGTGGGACATTTTCAGTATTAGTCTTATTTTGACCTTCCAGGTGCCCAATTGTGTCTGTTAGAAAGTGTAACTCTGTTACGAGAAAAATGTCCAGTCAAAAGCACCGAAGTTGCAAAACCTCACCTGACAAGTTTTGTTACATTTGTGGAGAATTCCTTGCCAAATCACAGGCGATGCCATTGTTTGAAAATGTGAGCGTATTTTCTATATTTTGGAGTTTTAGTCGGAGATCACGACAAGCAAAGGGCTCCCCGCGTTTGTTGTGTAAGTTGTAGCGTATTATTAGTGCAGTGAATGAAAGAGAAAAGAAAAAGCATGACTTTTGCGATTCCAATGGTATGGCACCAATCATTTCGACGATTGCTATTATTGTATAACAAAAGCAGGTAATAATCCTATAATATAAGTAAAAATTAGGTTTAATGGCCATCGTATTTATATTTCGATTTAAGTTTTGCTGGAATTACTGATAATATATTTCCTAGTCACTGAAACTCCCTTTAAGTTAAAGGTCCCATTAAAATGTTGCTAATATCGGGGATAAGAGAACTTTTTCCCCAATTAAATGACGCCAAACTTAAAGAAGGCATTTTTATTGGTATTCAAATTGGAAAATTGCTTAAAGATGCAGATTTAAAGGAACGCTCAACAGAAATAACTCAGAGCCTGGAACTTATTTGTAAACATAGTCAGGGGATTTTTAGGGAACAAGAAATATGAGAACTTCAAGCAACTAGTAAGCGAACTTTTAGATTCGTACCAAACGCTTGGTTGCTGTAGGTATGTCATAAAAAATTCACTTTCTGCATTTTCATTTAAATTTTTTTTATGAAAATTTGGGTGCGGTAAGCGACGAGCAAGGAGAAAGATTTCACAAGATATCAGAACAATGGAAATTTGTTATCAAGGACGATGGGATCCAGCCATGATGGATGTTTACTGTTGGTTCTTAATGCGTGACAATTTGACCTCCAAAGAAGAAAAAAATTAACTGAGCATATGTTTTTCAAAAATTATTCTCAAATAAGCGCATTTTTCACATCACAACCACTAATTCAAGTATGTTCATTATAAATGTGTGAATTAAATGTTCTATTAAAGGTTCGTTTTTTACTGGAAACGAATTGTTGATTGTTTTATGTTTAAATTCGGAGTAGGTCTTCCTAGTCTCTTTATTTCAATTTTGTCGATGGAAGATCGACTACAAATTGGCTCTGCTATTAAACTTTGCATAGAATTCCTTTTTAATGTAATAAAAATGCCGTTCATATGCGTATACATACAAAAAAATTGGTCTGGCTAAAGCCCTGAGAGCCCCGAACATACTACTAAACTACAGGGTTGCCACTGAGAGAACTGAAATTGTACTAATATCTAGTGTAAAATTATACTAGATTTGACAGAATGGTACTAAAAATTAAAATCAAGATTTTTTTTGTAACAGTTTATTTGGGGAAAATTAGAATTTGACCTTTATAAATATTGCTCCTGTCATCTATGTATGTAGTATGCATTATTGCATTATTGATTATTTTGGACAAAATAATGAATGACATTGACGTTACCATCATCTGCATTTGTTATATCCAAAATTCAAGTAGGTATATTTGAAATATGGTAGACAAATCCAAGTTAATTTGGATGCATCCCATACCAACCGACAATAATTGTAGTGACGATATCTAGACTTAAATTAAATAGCCTCAACTTAAAAACAATTCTGGTCCTGAACTAGTTTTCGTTCATGCAATACAATGGCAGAAATCTGTTATTAATATAAAATAAAATTTTACAGAAAAATTCAAATATTTCCTTATAAATATTGTTCCAGACTTGCAAAAGAGGTGTCGTACTAAACTTTTGTTTATTTTACTATACCTAGTACAATTGTACGAAAAATGGCAGCCCTGCTCCTGCTAAGCTACTAAGTTTGCACTTGATTTGCAACCTGAGTACGCAGGACTGCTATGAAACAAATTGATTTGCCGGCAAACCAGCGTCGATGTCTAACGTAAATAGGAGTAGTAGCGACGGCACCGCGTTGCGATATCAGTGTTTTTGGAAATTATATATTATAAATTACAACCAATTAAATCTAATATATTGGCTTGATCATTATTACAAAAAATTAAATACAATTTTTATCGTTCCCGTTTCACGGCGTTGCGCAAACGTGCAAACCATAGCAAAAGACGTCATTGGTTCTCACTGAAGGTGGAGAGCGCATAATCCATACACGTCATTATTTGTTTTTTAACGTCTGTTCGACTTGAAACAATTCTCGCTCTATAATTTTACTCTTGTGATCGCTAGTTAAAAATACTTATGTGTGCTAGTGTTACATTCACCATATGTCTATGTGAATAACATGTAGATACAAACAGCGGGAAAAAAGATAACGGAGGTTAACTTTTTTTAAAATGTCTCGTTCAATTTTTGCAAAAGTATATTAGTGGGCAGTATAGCAACGCAAGAGTTTCATTGTGCACTCTGTATACAACGTCTTCTATCGTAGTTTGATGAAATGGTTAAGCCAGTTTATTTCTGATTAAATTTGCAAGTAAATCTTCAAAACCGCATCTCGATACCTCCTATTGTTTTGAAGATATTCTCCTTCATCATTACACAAAAAAATTACATTATTATAGTTTCATTTAGCCAGCAGTTTAGTTGGAAATAGCAAATTTAAACTAGAAGCAATTTTTGTTACCATTAATGGTTAAATTAAAGGCTATAACTATCTAATTCGAAAATATGATTTACGTCGACAACTATAGATATTTTTATACCTAATACAAGAAAGTTTAATAATAGTGATTTTTTTTCGACCTCGAGATTTTGATTGATATATACGTTTTGAACCCCCCCTGAATACATTCTGACTATTTTCCGAATGATGTCTATCGATTCGTGTATGTGTGTGTGGGGGAGGTGGAGGTGTGTGGATGTATATATGTGTGTATCTGCGATAACAAAAAATACTAATGGGAAAATTCTTAAATTTGGCAGTTAAGATTTTCAACAACATTTTGGGTGACACATTAAATTTGGTGAATGTTGTACCACCAGAAGAGACATAATGAATGAAAGAAGAAAAAAGGTACAATTTCGGAGAACAAATTTTACTGCATTTCGGACAAATCTCGACGAATTATAATGAAAAAACGTAACTTTGGGGAAAAAATCTGTCTGCATGCCCGTAGTATTGTAACGAAATCGCAAGCCATTTTATTCCAGTTGCTTGTTGTCCACGATGAATTAAGTTTCTGCCAGTCTAGTCCAGGTGGCGCCACTGATTTCTACTGGAACATTTGGTTTTGCAGATTTTTGAACTAAATATCTATCTATCTTTATTGCTCATATTCTACTCTCAAATGTTTGTCTCTTTCCAAACTATAACCGAGTTTAGGTAGCAGAACATGACGGTGCTACTTCCTTCTTACTAGTGTAGCGTTCTGAAGACATCTCTAGTTCAGCGGTCTGGTAAAATTTATATGTTTTCTGGTATTATCGTGCAATTTTATGATCACCATTATTTAAAAAGTTGCTATATTGATTTAACGTACCTTTGAGGTAATTTTCATAATAATATCGTACCGTATTTATCTTAATTTACGCTTTGGGCGAATTTGTTTTTCGGTGATCAGTTCACCTTGGTTGTTCTTTGGAAGAGCCATCATTAATATTGATTAGTATCGATTTATCGTGTCTTGTTGGCAATTTATCTAATTTCCCTCTGATGTTGTAATAATTTCGTGTGCTAATTTAAACTAACTTTCGGTTATTGTAAATTTTAGATTTACCCGGTAACGGATGTCGCCATTTTGTATCGTAGTTAGTTGTTTTCTGTCTTTGTCTGTTAATGTTTTAGGTCACTTGGCTACGTTGGTAGCGCTCTGTGAACAGTGGTGACTGGTGACATTTGGAGATTGGTACACCTTTTTGGACTCAACCTATTTGTTTATAACCTTTGTGAAAATTATCTAATGTGGTGCATTTGTTTTGTGGTGGATCATTTTATACTAGTGCATATATTTATCAACCAGACCTCAGTAACGTAAGGTTTCTCTAAATTTAAAATATCGAATGCTTACTTGAACGTTTACTTAGTATTTAGTCAGGAACGCTGCTCTAGTGGAGCCTTGCCTAGTTCTCTGGCAAAGATACCTGCCTAGTTATTTGGAAATTGATTAACTTTTGATTATCTTCAGTAAACTTTTAATTATTTGGCACTTGCAAAAGTCCTGGCGCCCAGCCTAGATTTTGGTGAGAACTCAAATCAATTTAAGCCCTTATTCACGACCTGCTAACTGAGCTACCGGTCAGTAAGTACAATCCCCAGCTAATTGTGTTATGCCGGCAATTGGACGGGGGTGTTGCAGTATCGCGATAGCAGCCACAGTTTTTGAGATGGCTTTAAATTCGGTACACATGTTCTAAAGGTCAAAGACAATGATAAATTCGGTGATGAGTAAAATTGGCCTACTGAAGGGAGGTCTACGAGACCCTAACTTTTTTGCATTTAACTACAAAATGTATTCTTGATGAAAGATTATAAATTAGGTATATTATATGGAGCCAATAAAATATATTTTCCAAGTACTTAAATAAAACTGATGTAAACTGAAATTTGTACACATTTGACCTCATAAAATTCATTCTGACTATTTTCCGAATGATCTTTATTGGTTCGTGTATGTGTGTGTGTGTGTGTGTGTTGGGGGGGGGAAGTCTGTGGATGTATGTATGTGTGTATCCGCGATAACTCAAAAAATACTAATGGGAGAATGATGTAAACTGAAATTTGTACACATTTGACCTCATAAAATGGGGTTAGGATAAATTTGGCAGTTTGACGTTTGAAATGTCTAATTTAGTTATTAGAATGTAATATGTCAATAAGAAATTATTAAAAAATATGACACGAATTTATTATTGACAGTAACGCTGATAACTGATAATTAATTATTTAAAATTTTTAATGAAACATTTCAAGGTATGCTTTTAAAATTTAATTGAGGTAAGTCAAGAACTAAATTAAAATTATTTTTTTAGATCTGGGAGATATACACTGGTATAAGATATTTATGTGCTGGTCACAAATATAACATTTTTTAAAAATGTTTGAAATGTTTTTGATTATTTAATTTAGTTGCATTACATGGCTATGTAAAACAAAAACAATATGGAGTCTAGTGATGGAATATGACGCATTTGGCTTCGAAATTGACTAAAAATAAGTGTAATTGATTAGCAGCTGCAATTTTTATATCTAGAGCATTATATAATTTAACGATGAGAATACTTTTACAGAGGAAGTACCCAGTCGGATGCAAAGTCAACTCTGTTAGATTTAACAATCTATTTCCTAAATTAAGCTCTCGGCTACTTTAAAATGAGATTGTTGTTTGCTGCCAGTAGTTATGACGAGTAAATCATCGAGAATTACAAGTGTGCATATTATGTTAATAAGTTCACTGGAAGTTGCCGCTCGCAGATTTAATATCAACACACATCCACAGATTTTCACTGAATTAATTAGCTAATAAAGACTGTTGTTTGCAAAACAAACGATTATTCTCAGCTGTCGTAAAATGTTTTTAAATTAACCTCACCCACAGAGAGAAAAAAGTAAGTATATATAATATTTTAATTTGCAAAAAAAATAATAAATTCGGTTTACATACCGGGTGCAGTAAAAAAAATAACTGCTGTGAGAGCAGAGAACATCGATAAGTACATTCAGGTTCCGGTTGTTGAAGACAATATAATTGAACAAATATATATATAACCGTATAAAACTGGCGATTTTATTATAAAAAAAGTTATGTAGGTAGTTGATGGTCTCCTTCCTAGATACAATCTTTTGATCGGCGAATGGAATGAGACACAACTATTTGTCACATATTGGGAGGAATACTACTGATTTCTTCCCGTACCGTCTTTTTCTGAATGTTATTTTTGTTTTCTTTCAAGTTCAGATCAGGAGATTTGGCAGGCTAATTAATATTACAATATTAAGCGAGAAAAAAAGCAAGGGTAATATATATTTACAAACATAACCTCATCTCTGTCGAAACCAAACTGAATTCATTTTTGACGGCAAATATAGTTAGTTATATTGAGTTTAGATAATGATACGAAATATGTACAAAAAACTCAGCAACTTTAAAATCCGGAAATGTGTAGAATATTATCTCTAATTTTTGCTTTACTGTCTCAGTTTTATTATTCTTACAACATAATCTCAGATTTTTAAAAATTTTCGTTCTAATTCAATTTATCAACAATGTACGATTTTAACCAGTAAGAAAGAATCAAGTAGTTTTGTTATCTCTAATCGCTGCAAAGTTGTTATGGAACAATGTATAGTTCTTTATTTCCGAGTTGACACCATTGACGAGCTCCTTAAAATCTGTAATAGATTCAAGCTCGATAAATTTGACAAAAGAAATATCCTGGAAAGACTGATTTTTTTTTAAATATTGAGTAATTCCGCAGTTAATTGAAAGAGTATGAAGAGTCGACTATAATTTCAAATATACCACTAAAAATGGTGTAGCTTGTTTTTCTCTTGAGAAATGATAGTCAACATAAATGAAAAAAACAAATTTCTTCCTATTTTTGAGTTGAACTCAAGGAAAAACTATTGAAGTAATATGGTAGTACGGAGAATGAGAGTTACCTGAAGATGAAAAAATCCAATATGGTGCCCATAAGAACAAAGTTTACTAGGTATGTCATTTCTGATGACAAGTTTGAAATCTACGATCGAAATTATAACCGTCAATCCATGGAAAGGCAATATAGCTATTGAATATTTTACAAAATATGATTTTCAGTCCTTTTGAGATATTTTAGGAAATAATAAGTAAGATAGCCGTATTATACAGTCTCTAATGTTTCTTTTATATTTCCGATAATCATGGTCACAGCTTAGCTTGTTAAAAAAATATAGTTTACTACTGCGTTACATAATATACAATTATTTTGCTGTTGTCAATCTTAAAACAGGCAAAAGTTTTTTGACCAGTAACTGTTTTCCCGAAATTTTTTGAGAAAAAATTCCCTACTGGATAAGAATTCAAACGTTTGTGTTTTTTATGCTCCAAAACCTCTAATGTTTAAATGGACAATATCGTCATTTCAATTAATTTAATTGAATCATTCGTCCGACAGATATGTAGGGACTTCTATTAAATGAGATTGGAAAATATTTAAACAGCAGCAGTACGATTGCCCCTTGATGTTTCTAGTGTAATATTACCTATAGATTTCTTGGACCCCATATACCGACCCTAAAAGAGGGTCTGCAAAATAATTCAACACCTACCCATTCAAATCAAGTAACAGGTTGAAGTGTCATGGGCAAAACGTAACCTTGCACTAAGATTTCCCCTCTCAATGAATTAAACAATCTGCGGGGTACTTTATATTCCCCCAAAAACCACTTTTGACCTACATATAAGTATTGCACCTGAAACAAAAGGGGGTGTTCCCCTTATATTAACCCTCTCTACATATCTAACTATTCTAATGGAATTTCGCATACATAACGTACAATAATTTTCATCACTGCGCTTAATGTTTATTCGAATTTTTTTCAGATACGAAAAAATTAAACAATATTAATCAAGTTTTAAAAAACGCTAATGTTGGGTTCAAATTAGAAAACCGTTTAGTTTTAGGTTGTTATTTATGACTTACTTCTGTTTACGAAGCAGAAAGCTCGGGCACATAAAGGGTGATTTATTTTGCATATTCCCGTTCTTATGATTTATATAATATAATTTTGGAGACATTATGACTATACGTTTCATAAATATCAAACCCTGTTTTAAAAACGGAAAGAGAGTACAAATTACAGTTCTGTTCACAGTTAAAAACTACAAAAAATTTTATTAAAAAAGTAGTGGTTTGATGCAGAAAATATTGTTTTAAAAGTTTATAGTGAATAACAAAATGATTTGATCATTTTTAATAGACAATAACGCATTAATTGCTTTAAATACAGATATAAAATAAATAGCATCTTAAAGTGTAATAATGGTGGTTTTACGTTTTGAATATTTCGTGTTAAATGTTCGACTTTCTTCTCCACAGACTCTTCCAAACGATGGACGTAATCAGCCATAACTCGTTATGGAATTGCTTCTATGTCTTGTAGGATATTCCTTTTGAGTTCCTCTATATTTCTAGGCTTACTATTGAAAACTATACTCTTTAAATATCTCCAAGCAAAAAAATCTAGAGCAGTAATATCAGAATTCGAGGGCCAATCAAGATCACTGTTTCGAGAAATTAGTCTATATTTGGAAATATCTATCGCAAGAATAAGTGGAGACAGTATGGCAGGTCGCACAGTCTTGTTGAAAATAAAAGTTCTTTTTTTCTTCTTCAATTTACGGTATAAAAAATATCTGACGCATATGATTGTTGAGAAGTGACTGTGATTGTTTCATCGTTTTTTGAAGAATGTAAGGGTCTTTCATAGATTTCGCATGGGTTATAGGTTGCCCAATAGTGACAATTCTGTTTATCTACTGTGCAATATAAAGTAAAGTGTGCTTCGTTGTTCATGAAAAAAATGTTGTGCATTATCGGGTTGCTCATTTCTTAACTCCAAGAAACGTTGGCAAAACACAATACGGCATTATTTATTATGATCAGTTGGTTGAAAATAATTTTGTGCAGCATTATTCAGGTACTTGTTGCAAATAAATATAACGCTACCGTTGTCGAACTGAACGATTTGGGCTACGCAGAATTGATTGTCTCACCAGTTCTTCATTTACTGGATTGCAAGCAGATCAAGTTCTCCCGGTTAATGTTCTTCTCGCAACTCTCAACCAATACTTAATAACACCTCGAGCCGAAACATCCCAAAACGAAATTAATGTTGGGTTTGAATAATTGAATTAAATTTAATAAAATTTTCAACGTAAAATAAATATACGTTGCTGTATATTCCAACGCACCATTCTGCAAACTGTCAAAATATCTCCAAAGCCTCCTCTTTTGATTAGATTATTAGCTTTTGGCGATTGACAGAATATATTATAGGGAATATAATCCGGGGATTGAAAATCTGACATCAGAATTTAAATTTTTCTAATACTTACATACTTAATAATCTAGCAAAAGAAAATTAATATTTTCCATGTTTCGTTGGTATTGCTAGTATCGCTTTATATTTGGTTGGTATTACTAGTAAAGCTAGTTAGTGTTGGCTGATGGTTGATAGTATATAAAATCACAACGAACTATGATTGTAGTGGGAACTCCTCATATATCTATTTCTTATGGAATAAAGTTTTGTTTACTTCTATTTCATATCTAAAGCATAATCAGTTTTTTTTTCTAGATTATTAAGCATCTATTAGGAAAATTAAATCCCGAAATCAATTCCGAAACCTCGGGATTGTATTCCCTAGTTCTAGCGATTACCGAGGTTTGGCAAATTACTTATTGGACACCTTGCATAAAATACTAATTTTCATTATAATAACTTTCAATATGAATACAACATTAAGGTAATTCTTAATAAGTTGATTTTGAGACATAATTTTAATACAGTCCTACTAATAATGGCAATTAGATTTTCATTTACATTTTTAACAAACATTTCCTTTATTAATTATAACGATAAGTAGTCGTCTAGTAGAATTTGTATATGTAAATAATTTAATGACAACTAGTAAATTAGATGCAGCACGCCATGTTTCCCTCTGTTGCATACCGGATCTTTTGCAGCTGTCGCACGTAGGTCTAAAGAACCGATAAGGAAATCAAAATATGTTAGAACTGTGACGTGAGGCTTAGACCCAAATATGGTCGTATTTTTTGCTTCACTTTTAATTTATCAAGGGATGACAGATTTAATTTTTTGTTATTTATGGAGAGCTAAAAAATATCACAAAAAGGTAACTATTTTTAAAACGAAGGGAAAGGCAACATCTGAGGAACATTTTTTTGTGTAACACTTTTCAAATTATATCAAATTAACTTAAATTCGAAACAGTTTATAAAAAATGTTAATAAACTATTGCCTGAATGTTATTTATCGCATTCTCTTAATTTTTCATTGTTCTTCTTGGGTCCTACTATTATTACGTATTGCAAGTGAAAAAAATTTTCCCATAGTCGCACAAAAGTATCGAAATTTGAGCGGTTGTATCTTTGAAACGGTTAATTTTAGGAAAAAATACTAAGGACCATTCTTGAAGAAAATTTAATGAATAGTAATATTGATAGCAGGTGCTTCTGCCAAAAAGTTAACATTTTAGGAGATTATCGCGAAAAACTAAATTTCGGCGCCATTTCATCAATGGTTGCTAACGCCGACATCGTACGAAGGGTAAAACTTAGTATTGTTTGCGGAACATGTAATTAAAGCGATTAAAACAAGTTCCAGATTTCCTGGAATTATTTCCTTACTGGGCCTTTTTTATACTCCTTGACGCCTGACTTGTACATGAATAATTCCTCTTCTGATATTCTATTAGCTTTCTTTTCTTTGCGCCAATTCATATTTTCATATTATTTTTCTTAGAGGATTATCGATTTTTCTGGTCACAACTTTAAGGTGGCAGCGTCTGTCACTTCTTGAATTTCTACTAGGTCGTCGCCTTTACCACTGGATTCGCTCATTTTTAAAGAAAACCACAAACAAATTTCGAGCTAATCTTCTTACGCGAAAATAGTATGGCGACTGGCATTTTTATTTTTGTTTACTTGGTCCCTTAGCTTGACAGGATTTTGATGTCTTGACATATTAAACACAAACGAGCTGCTAATCATTTTGGACGAAGTATAATAATTGTTGACTGAACATTAAGCTTGGTAACACATGATTAGTCGTAAAACTCCTGTAACCAACACAACCTACAGATTTCATTCATTAGAATTCTATCTGTGGGGACCTTTTAAAGTAGTTTTTACACAACATTTCAGTAGACTCGAAAAACAATTACGTCTCAGTGAATTTTGGTTTAAAATAACCTTTTTACCAGCTGACTTAATTTGACAAACTCGACACGAAACTCTCTCGGTATTAAATAGACATTGTACTATTGACCCTAATTTAAAAAATGAGAAAATTATGCTATATATATGGACTCAATTTAAAACACCAAATTATTAATAGTTTTAAAACTTTAAGTACTTTCTTAAAATGGTATTCATCAAAAGGCAAACTACAAAATCTCAACAACGTCCATAAATTTTAGCTAGCCCAATTAAAACTTCTTAAATAATTGAATTAAAATCATAAACAAAGCTTTTGGACCTTAAAGCTCGTATATTTGAGAGCTTAACTTAACGTTAATTACCTTATTACCTTTTCGCGCTGAGCTTACAAAAGCTTAACACGGCACTTAAACTTAACATTTAACGGCCGTAAATACCACTTCGAGAACATTCATGTTCGGTATCTTTCATAAACGTATAAATATCATATAACGCACCAAAATAACACGGACGATGTGTTTGGGGATAAAAATAAAATGAAAAAACAACGGTATACTAGTGTAAGGGTCAAGGGCGGAGAAATAAATAGGGACTTGTTTGGGGGAGATTGGAGTCTCATCGAAATAAAATAACAATAATAAATCACAAAGTATTGTGAAAATATTCACAATGTAGTGAGGTTCTTAACTTCATCAATGAATCTGTCAAATGTGCTATTATATCACTTTCGCTTGAGCGATAAATATATCTTATTGTCTGGTAGATAAGATTATCAGGTGCCGAAAATATTTGCCATTTTTCAGAGCCGGCATTTAAAAAAAATATAGATAAAAATAAACACACCACATAAAAATTCATGTGATGTGTTTATTTATATATCTGTAATATATGCAATTAGTATAACCAGTATCGAGACAGAAAGGTGCAAGTAACCGGGATATGAGTATAAAATTATACGTACCTTGGCACTTTCTCCCCGGTTAACTTAATAATACGAAAGTGTACGGTTATTTTCGTGGAGTGGTGGTGTTAGCTTTGGTTCTCGCATAAAATGCTCAGTCACTACCGTTTATGCATAAACTACAAAAAATGATTGAAAACAACGATGACCTTACAGCAGATGGATCACATATTCTGTGGATTCTATGCAATCGACGTTACGTATTTCATACACGCCGTGATTGTGAAAGACATTTAAATTTGGCCATGCATCGACAGAATATTGCCGGTAAAGTTATAAAATTTATTACATTAGGGTTTACTAAGTTTCATAGTTGCTTTAGATCCTTTCAATGAGCCATCTTCATAGTAATTCTAAAAGTAGAAACACGTGTCGGTGGAGGTTTTAAAATTTTAGTGGTTGTTCAACTGGTGTGTACTTTTGTTTTATTTATTTTTGGTTTTACTGAACAAAATAGTTGGAATTAAAAATAACATTATTGTGTCAGTCACGCTGAACATAATGTGCATATTATACTTATATGTGATAAGTTTTGTAAAAGTTAGAAAATAATAATTAGCAAAAAATTTTCAGCGTTATTGTTTTTCATTTCACTCTATATTTTAAACTTTTACCAAGAAGAGAATACCTAATTTGTTTTAAGAGACGATTTTTTTACGATTTATGTGTCATGTTCTGTGCATGTAGTCTGTCTTGGAACGTAGTCGATAATGCTGAGTTTAGAGGTTTCTTTGCAAAATACTTACCAGGTTTTCCTTTATCTAGTAGCCATACATTGCGTTACACATATCTACCAAGTGCGTATAAAAATGATAGTGGATGAAATAACTGACTTTTCGTGTAATAAGGTTGTTAATGTTATACTAGGAATTTTGAGTTTTCAGAAGGCTTTGTCTCCGATATTAATAGCCAGTAAATGAGTACACCAGAGTACACAAGAAGTAAGAATATTAGTTGTGACCATGCATGCTAATGAGATGGCAGACTTTTGTCATTTTGAATAATACATTGTATCAAGCTGTATGTATTTCATTATTCATTTTATACTTTTGCTTTTGTTTCTTTACGTACATCCTTCTGTCAACCATAAGACCATAGTAGTTACCGGCCCTGGACTCTGATTTACTTTCTTTTCCTAAAAATTACATACTAGCACTAGGCTTCGACAATTGAAAAACTGGCCCCTATAATTAATCTGACTCATGCTAAGTACAGGTTGAAAAAAATTATCAAAAGGTCTAGAAGGTAACATGAGAAATTCCAATATTTTTTAAGATAAATGGCTTAGAATTAATTAATCATTATTTATATAATTTATTTACTCGGAACTCAGAGATTTAAAAAAATATGTATTATCTAGATAAGCAATACCGAGCTCGGTAGCACAGTGTGTTAGAGCGTTGATGACGAACATAGCTAGTTTAACTGCCTGCCGACTTTTGGGTTCGAATCCCGGCTTCGGCCCTAAAAAAGTCGAAGGGAATGGTCGGTGTGTCTGTGGTTTTTCAACAGTGTAACTACCACATGTGCAGCTCTCCACTGTTGGATTTGGAGGAAAATTACCACTAAAAATTCAATTATTCGAGCCACGTAATTTGACTTGATATAACTGCCACATTAACAGCTGGTTACATTAAGTTAGATTTCCACCAAGTCTACCGAAACTGCCAGCAAATCATAACCAAAAACCGAACCGTACAAGTCCACATCACACTTCTTCCACCGCACCGCAATGATAAAATCTACATTTTCAGTTATACCTATTTCCTAAGTTGCAAAGTTCTGCAAGATATTGCTACTATCATATTGCAGTTAGATTTACCTCATATTTAGGAAACTTTTTGATCTACGCGGCTACCACCATTTTTTAACGTAACTGAAATATACGGTGTTGTTATATGGCATATTTTAATAACTTGTAGCTCGCACACACAATATATGTTTATGGATATGGTGACTGTAATATTAGGACTGCATAATGGCATTCAATTTAAGGATGGATCGTACGTATTTGATCTCTCTCCGACATATTACCCTGATGAGAGCGATATAACATATCTGATAAACACTGATCAATTAAAAAATACACCCTAAATTAATTTAAAAAAAATAACCAAAAACAAATCAGAAATGAAGTTTCTGGTTAATTGTATATTCTAGTCTTAAATCCCATTACGTACGATAAATTAAATACCTCGTCCTTGATTTGATGATTCATATTAAAGGAAGATTTATGAACTTTTCATTTCCGTTCGTGGACGCTTTTACACCTTTATTTACGCTGTATCGTTTTTTATTTTTATAATAAATACGGTCAAGTTATTTAATGGTATTTGATGACTCATAACATGTAATAGTATCCTTATATGTTTAATATTAGGTAAACTTGCTCCGGACCAGGGCACCGTAAAGGACGATGCATCTGTCAGACTACTTGCAAATTATTTTTTTCAATTAATCAAACATAACGGTTGTATGTGGTATGTTTATTTATATACCTGTAATATATGCAACCAGTATAACCAGTATTGAGACTGGATCTTGCAGGAAGCCGGGATAAATGTATATAATATTATACGTAGCTTGGCACTTAGTTCTCAGTTAGCTTAGCAACACGGCAGTGTACTGTTATTTTTACGTAGCGGTGTTTGGCATATGGTCCGCTAACATTCTCTTACCAATATTCCCGGTTACAAAAGAGATTTTTTTTTATGATTTGTTTGTGTTCAGAATAAAAATATACCAGTGGCGGCTGATGAAATTTGGTTATAGCATAACTTAATATTGGAGCATGAGACCCAAGCATTACTTTATGACATAACTGTCAAGACTAAATAACGAAGTTTTGCAGAAACGATATTGCGATTGAAATTTGCGAAAATAAATTGGAAAAAAAAATTTTTGCAAATATTGTACAAATTGTCTAAAAACTAACCTGGTGAGGCACACAATTTTGGCAACACTTGTTCACAAATTTCAACAGGAACACAGGAATCTGGAATACAAAACAATGTGCAAAATTCGTGAAAATTATCTGCGCGGTTTGCCAGTGCCTACTCTGCCTGCCCATGCGTATTATTTAGAATGTGCACTATTAACTTCGGTAGATGTGGAACATACATTTTCCTTGTACGAACATATTATGTACAGAACAAAATGCTCAAATTTAACAGCCACGAATATAGAACGAATATTAGTTGTGACCATGTATGCTAATAAGATGGCAGACGTGTCACTCTGAATAATACATTGCATCAAAAGATCTGCATTTCATTATTCATTTTATACTTTTGCTTTTATTTGTCTACGTATATCCTTCTGTCAACCAGAGGCAGTAGTAGCTACCGGTCTCGTACTCTGGTCCAATTTTCTCTCCCTGATGATTTATTAGCTCTAAGACAAATTTTGACAGATGAAAGCTGATGTAATATTCATAAAAATAAATTATATGAACATAGGTCCAATTCCTCTTAATTAATCTTTATATCATATTTATTCCCATGTTTATAGTTATCTGTGGGAGTACTCGTGTACCATATTAAAATTATTATGCATCATCTGTTAGTTGAAAGAGTTCAAGATGCAAACTATCACATAAGAACTAACCCAAATACAATACATCCTGTTAAACAATCTTCTATGGTATGTTTTTTTAAATAATGTAAAAACTCAAAAGCTTTCTAACTCCTTAACTAATAGTAATCGGACATAACACTTTTGTTTCTTAAAATCACATCAGCCTTCCTCTGTAAAAACTTGACACAATTCTAGACAGCTTCGGATTCTAATTCGGGGGTTGTCTAGTTTCTCTGGTGTTATTGTTATATTATTACTATTAATATATCACCCCGTATATGATGATCTTTAGAAAATGTGGTTGATATATCTTAAAGAACGAAACCAGTTGTACAAATTAAAATAATAAAAGGTATTAAACAGTCTAATTACTTATCTTATTTTGTAATTTTATTACATATTCCAGTAATATTGAATAATAATTAAAATAAAATTATTAACCATAACCGAAACTGGACTGAAAAAATATAATACGCTTTATTTGCCACACAAATAATTACAAAAATGTGCATTAAAAAACTCAATTTTCATTGTTTGAAATGGCAAATACGCAAAAAAATCAACATCTCTGAATTTCTTAATTAGAAGCAAACAAATCAATGAAAATGTGTACGCCACTTATCCTCTCGGATATCCAAGAAACAATTCTCAGAGCCATTCTCCTCTCTTCGACTCCTTTATCGCAGACTCCGTTGGTAATAGAATCACTGCTAATTCCATAATTTATTCGACCTATAAATAACCTTCCGGAATAAAGTGACTTGTAAGACTTTCTCTCAGATCTCCCCTACAAACCGGCGCTTTAGCCAAAAGATTAACCCTTCGGAGAACCTCACTGGACACCTGCCCAACGTCGCGTGCCAAGACACGCGATCGTTGTGGGTGGAACAGAAGGGGACACCCTCCTTTTACTTTTATGAATTTGGTGTAGGGGAAGCCTGATAGGTCCATGACCTATGAATGAGGTTGTTGTTGCTAATTTGGGGTGCACTCAATTGCATAATTGTACTAATAAAATTGAGAGCTTTTTATTTGCTTAAACATTTGTGGCATACTTTTAAGAAATATAATAAGATGTCTGTATATTATGTAGATGTTTGGTTTTTTTTTTATAATAAAACCATACATATTTGACGTGAAATATTGTTTATGAAGATTAAACTGAATGATGATTACCTCATCTTAAAAAGTAACAACAACGTAGCTGCAAACATCGCTGTTTCAGAGTTGTTGCTCCTTATCAGTGCTGAAGGAATGGGAAAGACTTGAGATAAAAATATCAAAAGTATGGTACAAGGGCAAACTTTTTTATAAAGGTCTTGTTAGTCTCGGATACATTGTAAAATTTTGTACTGTATAATAGACGCTCTTTTTTTTTAAACCTTTGTTCCCCATATATTCAATTTCTGCCGATGTGATGCACTAAGAAGCAATAACTTCAAAAGAGGAAAAAGTTACGTATGTTTTAAGCTAACATTTTCAGTTATAAAACAAAATAAGAATTTATAACTATTCTCTAAAATTTTTTGGAATTGTCCTGCGCAGTGCATATGCTCATTATCTAGTCAAATTTATAAATATTGGGTATTACATAAGCATTCTTTCAAACCTAACATGATAATAATAATAAATACCTGTACTTTTTTATATTTTATATTTCATTCTTACCTGAATTCGCTAGTATAAAAGTTTTAGGTACATAATAATTAATAAATCAGAAACAATACTTACAACATACTTTATAATAGAAATTATTAAAACAACTACTCAATCTATAAGCAAGAATTGCATTGAATTAAATAACAATTTTTTTTTGCTTCTAATACTAAGAACACTGTTATTCAATTCAATGTAATTCTTGCTTACAGATTGAGTACTTGTTTTAATAATTTCTATGATAATATTTATTGGAAGAATTGTTTCTGATTTATTACCTAAAACTTTTATACTAGCGCATTCAGATAAGAATGATAGTATAAATTATAAAAAAACCTGTAGGTATTATTATTATTATTATCATGTTAGATTTGAAAGAATGCTTATGTAATACTCAGTAATTATTTTATTAAAAATCTATAGGGTTCATTTCGAAACGTATAATCATCTGGACCGTGATAGTCTAACATAATGAAATTAGTTCAAATTGTCAATGGTAAAATTGTACGTCTTGCTTGAGATTTAACAAAGGAACGTCGTTAATTAGAATAGCGTGGTTTCAAATCAGCCATATCCTTGGCTAGCTCACAGTGTTCCCTGGAATTTCAATGGGTTTGCTCTTATTTATCATTTTTATAAAAGTTATTGTAACAGATCTCGATAATAAAATTCTTTAAAGCTGAATACTTAAAAAGTTAATATTTACAAATAAATTAATAAGACTGTTAAGGACAACATCCATTATATACACAGATCACACCGCCTGTGCCAAATAATAATAAAGCGTGTTCATTATATTTCCAGTTGTTACAGATTATAAAATAACCTCCAAAATGATAGAAGGTAGTTAAAATAAAAAACAAATTTTGGAATTTTTTACAACTTGGATCTCATTTCTCAGAAATTTTCTTATGATGCTCTATATAGTTTGTATACAGCCCTACTTAGAAAACTCTATATCGAATAGCAACTAAAAAATATGGTTTACTATTAAAAAAAGGCGAAGAAGGCATGCAGATGCTATAATAAAAGAGAACAAAAAAAGTGAGGGTCAAAATATATCGACGTGACCCAGTGTCTTCGAAAATAATATATATAAGTGAATTGGAATTTGTTGCATGCATTTTTTTCGACTATACAAGAACATTAATTTTTTAATCGTTCTTCATCATATTTTCAATCGTTCCTTATACTACAAATGCTAGAAGCATTAAAATATGTGCAATATTTTCATAAATATTATAATAAATTATTTTCATAATCTTCAGTAAAATGCTAAATTACTAAAATTTTAGATTTCTATTCTTAGATGATTTAAAACGAAACTTGATAACTCATTTTCTGTTTCTCAATGTTGGTTATTTTAGTTGGAACTTCATGATTCCGATTTGCTACTTTGAATTGCACACCTAACAAAATAAACAGAAAATTTATTAAATTATCCCACCAATTACATATTACACCTATGCTTTTACAATATGTATTCTCTAAATTATTCGGTACCATGTACATGCATTAAATAATTTATTTTTAAAAATTACACGCCTGAGATACTCATAAAAATGTAATCAAGCAAAAAACTTTATATTAATATACCTAACAGCACCAGGGACGCGATAAAAAAAATTCAGGTAAAATACAAGCGGATGCAAAGAGAACTTGATCCTTCAATAAATACACAACGTTAAATGGCTACAATAACAAAGAGAAGGACCCAGGTGTGAATCCAGGTCATCGAAGGCCTTTCAGGTTTTAATGCTCGACAATTCGTTAGACTAAGAGTAATGTAATGCAAAATATTTTGTGAGATATATATATATATATATATATATATATATATATATATATATATATATATATATATATATATATATATATATACATATATATTGCAACATCTTACGTGTAGTAGATTTTTTGTTTTCCAATCATGTGCGAGACAACTACGGCATGCGGCATGTAATAGGAAAATTGTTTTTCCAGAAGGACATCTGTAGTTGTCAGAAATTTGCATTTCTTGGAATCAAGGTCGTCTTTTTAGTCTCTGCTTAAAAACTCCAACAACTGTTAGAGAACGGAACGAATTGTATATGTTTGATAATTGCAGGTACCTAGTGCAATTACCAGTCTGACTTATCATGGCTTCTCTGTTTTTGTCTTCTGATTCATTCTCTGATTTTCTTCTTGTTGCTATTGCAATACTTATTATTGAAAAATCATTCCTCGTGACTGAATCTGTCATGTCACATTATTTCTTTCACTGTGGATTCTTTTTACTTCCAATTTTTATCCACTTGAATACCTAATTCACTTGTCTTTTTTTCCACCAATTTTGTCATCATGTTTTCATACCTAGATCGTCCACAAGGCATTTCACAATTTCCCCATGTTCTTATGGTACAGCAGCTATAAATTGTAACGCCCTTGTAAATTTTGTAGCTTTATTCTATTGGAGCATGACTATAAATATTTCTATCGTAGCTGCCTCCGGCACTGGTTGTATCTCCACGATTTTCTAAGTGTAATCCTCTTTTAGACAGCTTTGGCTTTGAATTCGGTGTTGTCTAATTTCTGTGATGTTTGTATATTATTATTACTTATTCTGTAATTTTCTTCCCAAGTAAAGGAATACTCTTATTTAATCCACTGCTTTATCTCCAACTTCTCTGTTAAATTTTATGAAAATCTAAGGGTCATTTTCAAAACGAATTTTATTTACAAATTATGCTCAGCTGCATTTTTCTATTATAGCTTCCTGAATATACACTTTAAAGTTCAAGCTAAAGGGCAGCCTCTCTTTCCGAATCACAAATTGTTAAAAGGGTAGATTTTCTTCCTCTGTTCTAAATACTTTTATATAATTGTTTTCTGTGCATGTTTTCAAATACTCTGTTGCAGTACTCATTTAAACTTTTCAGGACAGTTTTAATTATTATTATTTAAATAATGCTCGAGATTAGCCCAGTGGTGTTGTCGCATGACCTGGGAGAAAGATTATTTTGAAAAACGATCAAATAAATCGCTGCGAGTCCAGTGCAATCCATTACCACCATGATTCGACCATTATTTCATTAAATTTTTATCATGCTAGTAGTAAAATTCTGCGTTACTTAATTTTATTGTTGTCTAACGATTTCTTTTATTAACATAGGACAAAGCGGTTGAACACTGTTAACACTTTTTTTCAATCAAACAATTACAATTTCTGAAACTAGAATTATTTTACTAAGTTTCACGATTTAATCTGTATCATATAATTGCCAGAGTCGCGCGTGTTTTTTTTTGTCAAACAGAAATAAATTCATGTATCTATTAAATTCAATACCTATTATGACGAAAACCATACCTACACCATGGATCAAATAATATAGCAAACAAATATGTACGAACGCCATATATGAATGTTTTCTGCCATAGTTCAATGTCCTTCCAAAAATGATTCCATTTTTTATTTTATAGCTTCTCAATTTTATGGAAATCCAGAAACTAAATACATTTCTTTATTGAATAAACTTGCAAATGTACAAATTCATACAATCAGAAGTTCTTCAAAATGTGTGAAGAGATTTTGGAATGTGATAAAACAGTAATACTGCGACTTTTTCAATGTTTGATGAGATGTGTTTTCATTTATCCAGATACGTGTATTGTCAGAACCACAATATACATCAACTCAAAACCCTAATATTAGTTCACGAGAACCCTCTTCATAGTGCACACCTAACAGTGAGGTATTAATATTGAAGTGATAGTTGAAGTTGAAACCGTATTACATATCTGAGTTTGATAGCAGTAGTAGAAAATCTATGTTTATATAATATGAAACATAGGTTTAGTGTAATGAGTATTCTGTTATTTCACCACATGTCAGCGTTTATACGAAGTAACTTACGGACTTATGAAGTACTAAAGTATCGAAGCTACTGGAACTATCCAATGATCTTAAATAGAATTTTATAAATCTGTTTCGTAAAAATCAATATACTTAAAATCAGGTTAACGTTATGAATGACTGCGATAATTTCCAGAGCATTTAATGTATAGTTTTGATGACAATCCATGGCCACTCAGAATATCTAACTTATCTGCAATCATTTTTCCTCTGCGGCTCTGTGAAATCTATAGCTTATAGAAATAAACCTAGAAAAACATAAAGAATTAGTACAACATAGTTGTAAAGTCATACAGAAATCACTCCTCAAACTGAATACGTGCCCACCGGACATTTACAGAAAATCTTTTGCTACAGATGAAGAAAACTCAGACTTTCCTATTAGCGAACAGTTCCCAATTAACAAAGTAGAGAACAATGAGCCCTGTTTGAAAGTGATTTATTTATTTTAAGTGCTACACTTACTGTCAAAGATGTTGCACTGTCTACGTTAATTTTTCCATATATTGTGATAAATGTATCCACCAAAAACAGGCATTATTTTTTGATTTGTTCAAATTACGTCCAACCCACGACTTCTGTAAATTCTTGGAATAGTTTTTGTAGATTTGATCATTCGCTAATATGTTTTGTAGGAGATGATAAAACGTAACATTTAAAACTTTAAGAAAATTAGAAATATATTCACGTAATGACGGTCAAATTTAAAAATTTGTGCATTTCTAAGAAATGCACAAAAGACTTTATAACACTGTTGTTCAACATAATAATATGCATGCTAAAAATGGTCACGGAACATTCTCTATTTCTAAAATATAATTTAACTGGCAATAAAATTGAAAGGAGCATAAAAAATAAACAAATCGTCGTGTATACATCAGAATCTAAGAAAACGTAAAGAATTAATATCCGGCAATTTTTCAAGAGGGATTACTACAGCTACTGGCATTTTTTTCGCGCCGCTACGATTTTTAACCTCTTGCGGCAGGGTTGACAGTGATCTATTAGTGGGGGCGTGAAATTTAGGGGTAGAAACGTAGAATACCCTTACACTGCACGTTATCCAAGGTAAGGGATCCATCCGTCAACGAACGGTCAGCTCAGCCCTCTCTGGTCGTTATACCCAAAGTCTGGCTAGACACGGGCCAGACGGGCGATCGCCCCGCCGAACCCAACCCTGAGATAGCCGCTCGGGGATATGACTTTGTGGTTGCCTGTTCCGGGAAATCTCACCCTCTTCGCCCGAAAGGATTCACGCGATGGAGGGTGCTCGCTCCAGACGGGCACGAAGGTCGCTTTTATTTGGGTTACGGGATTCAATGTGACGTACACAATGGTTATTCTTAGACACTGACACGTGTTGGACGCCTTTTTAAAAGGGTTGGGTGGATACCGAGAACTATAAATACTCCGGAGATGGTGAAATTGATATGCAACTCATAAGGGGATACATAACAATTTTCAATGTCACGAAAACAACACAATTGCTGCAATCATGTGTACTTTTACACGCTCAACTCTCGATGATGGGTAATGTTAAATGATATAGTAACGTACTGTGTACTTATGACATAGCAATTAATATTACTACTTATTTTCTTTTAAAAAGTCTGTCATTATTTTTAAAAATTATTTTTATTGTGATACATGTTTGTGGTATAATCTGATACAAGCCGCAACGGTTTAAGTAGTAATATCTGATATGAAATACATCGTTGATACTCATCTACTTCTTTTAGGTGATAACGCGAAGCTAAAAATAATAAAAAGGAATAAAAATGCCGAAAGTGAATAAGAAAAATAAGTATCAGGTAAACTTTAATAGTTTTCCCAGAAAATTACTGTGTGTAAAGTTGCTTTTTGCGTATGGAAATTGACTTTCTAAATTTATGTCAGTCTTGACGTATCAACATTATGTAGCCCACGAACATAATAATAAATCAATAAAAAACACTTCTGATGATAAACAGTTTAATTTACATTTTAAATAGAAATAATAACAGTTATCATAAATAACAATATTTTATGTTTAAATTATAGACAAATAATTTTAATATTTCCTAACCCCGCCATTATTATTTTCGTTATGATTATTAAAAAAAACTGCTCTACAACTTTTCTTAATTTACTGGGCATCGAACTATATAATTGGCAACAATATTCTTCGTTTACCACTTCTCAAGCACTATTTATTCTTTCTAACAAACTGTCACTATTTCTTGGTCTTATATTTTCCCTTTAAATTTTCTGATCAACAACCCCCATACGTTTTCTATGCTGTTTAATTCTGGGCTTTGACTAAGCTAGTCAAGAACATTAACATTATGTTCGTGGGACCATTCTGTTACGACATAAGATTTATGCACTGGGTAGTTATTTTGCTGAAAAATGTAATCATTATTTGGAAACACGCGTAACATAACATTTTCTAAGATTCTGATATATGCCCCACTGTCACATCTTTCATTAATATGCCATAGAACTCCAGGTCCCTGTGCAGATATCCACATTCCACGTCCATATATTAACAGAAAAATGACCACTTCTATTAGTAAGATTGATATAATCTCCTCAAGCCGTGTATTTGGTGGACGAAAAACACAAATATTGCTACTGTTCTAGAATTGAAAAATTTGTCAGTGAAGATGACACTGGTCTAAAATTGTTCATCAGAAACAGTGTGTTCCAAAGCAAACCCCATTGTTGACCCTTTGTTGTGTTGTTTATTAATATTGCTGCTACATGGCACACTAATTCAGATTTCCTTACTCTCCGATGTCCTGTACGACAGGATGTTGGAAAATACGTTGTTGAAATAGCTTCAACTTTTTGTTGAAAATAAATTATTAACTAAAATCATATATTGTTCAGAAAGTCAAAACTTTGTCGGACGTTCTGAGCCAGGATTTCTATCAATTCCCCTATCGACTTTCCATTTTCTTAAAATGTTTAAAACTGAGTTGTAAACAGCGCAGTTTGCCCCACAGACCACCTGTCTTCTGCTTTCGCAATTATTCCACCTTCCATTATTTCATTAATATGAAACATATTTCTATCTGTATTTTTTTAATAAATTTATGTGTCAAATACTGATTGTTGTCAGAATGCAACAATATTACTAATCCCAACGCAAACAGTTAAATTTTAGCAAAAATCTGTGACAAGGGTTGTCCCATTTTTTATTGTCTGTAGCTGTACATACGAAGATTGTGAAAATAAAATGTGAAATGAAATTTATCAGTAGTTCCTTAGTATTCATTTCAATATAGATCAATATGATTACAAAAAATATGATAAAAATTAAACAATTATATTTTGTATGAAATAATAATAAAATTTATCTTTAATAGAACATTTCGAGTCATCAACTTCTGGGCTCCTCTTTAACTTCTCTTTTCATATAATATCAATCCATATTTGATTAGGACACTGATACTGTTAAAACGCAATTATGGAAAACTCCAAATGAAGTTATGATACAAACTAAACAAATATAGTAGGTATATTATGTTACTAGAAGGAGAAGGCGAACATTACATGTTGAGCTCAGAAGTTTGCTGAACAACTGGGCGAAACATATAATGTGCCTTCTACTCCAAGTGACATACTATTTTTTCTTCAAGCGTCAAAATAAAAAAAATTGCGACTTTAATTTCGAAAAATGACCAAACATATTTAATTTTGGCAAAAAAAATAAAATATTGTTAATACTAACCATTTTATTTATTAATTAAGCATAGCATAGTACCAACCACTTTATTTATAAATTAAACATAGCTAACATTTTTTTTAATTGGAATTAAAATTAAGTATAACATTTTTAGTTCTTAAACATCAAAATCTATATTACTTATAGGTCTTTCCAAAAACCATTATTTATTAACATGAATATTAAATGTGGAATTCTGTATAGTACAGTTGCTTTCGTTTAAAGCACTGCTGGCTGTGTTTGTTTCTAGATTCATAGTTCTGTCGAATACATTACTTGTAATAAGATTGTCAGTTTGATTGTTCAAAATTCTTTTATTATTGGCAGAAATTTCTTCAGTAAAAATGTTTTCAGTTTGACTTGTAGTACTGGGCTCATTATACTCTAACGGTTTTAGTATTTTCATCGCTATCTGTTTTTTGTTGTTTACAGATTCTTCAATGTATCCTTCAGCAGCGCTGGTGGATTTCCATCCACCATGTTGCTTTAGGGTTGTTATATCTCCACCAATATGAACTAAGATAGTTGCCGAGGTTCTTCTAAGGCTATGGCCCGTATATTCATGTGAATTTGGCAACTTTAAAAACGACGCAACATCTTTTGCAACGTTTGAAATTTTATGTATGCCCATCACAACACGATGACAATGATCATTTTGATATTTAATAAAAAATATACCAAAAGTTATGGCCGAAAAGTAGCAAATTTTCTGTATAAATTTAAATAAAAATCTCAATTATAGTAAACGAGCGATGTTTTTTAGTTTTTGTGTTGGGAATATTTACTGAGATTAAATCTCCCAAATCTTTTATATCATTAACTTTTATATGAACAAGTTCATCGCATCTACAAGCTCTTGTGACTCCAAATATTAGTACAACCTAAAAAATATACTGTAGTAATTTTATAAAAGTAAAATAAAGTTAGAAAGAGCAAAAAAAAGTTAAAAGTACAGGATTCCAACCCGGGCCTTCAAATTACGAGTCCAACACTCTGACCACTGAGCTATATCCGGATTTAATCAAAGAATTCAATTCTTTCCATCTATTATTTTCATAGCGGATAGATATGAAATAACTGGAATTTCACAAATTATAACAAAATTTTATATTACAGATATGAAAGGGTTAAATATATAATTTTAAAATGCGTACATACCTTTCTTGCTAAATATTTATCATTAGGTGCTTTATTAAGGAATTCATCAAACTCTTCTTTAGACAAAACTTTTGACTTTTTAGGTTTATAATTTTTAAAAAGTGAGATAAGAAGAAATGAGTATTAAAAGAATGCCTTTAACTGGGAGACGGAGAATAAATGATGGTTCAATACGATCAGCAATTACTAAATTATCTGCGTGGAAAAGCAGATACATTTATATTACATATATATTACACCACTACTGTCACTGTTCTACTTACTTTTGCACAGCAGTGTACATTGGTTCATTTTTGTCCTAGGAAAAAAATGAAAAATATTTGTATTAGTACAAACATAGGCTCTTTCTCCAGGACGTGTTGCAATATATAATGTAAGTATTGTTATACGCTTGAAGAAAAAATCTGTTTATATTTTAAAGGCAGATTTTTGTTTTATTTTCTGAAAGACCGGTAAAAATTGTAAATCGGTTCTGAAACGTTCTTACCATTCCTCCTTTGTCTTCAAGGGAAATTAGATAGATTTTGGGAAGACCTAATTTAATTCTCTTGAAAATAAAATCTACAAGCTACTTTATCCCTGTCAAAAACTTTTCGAACTATGTATCTGATTCTGACATGGTTGGAATTTTAAATTTGTATGTAAAATGCGAAGTTGAGATGAACAAATGTGAATTTAGGAAAGTTTTATTGTTGGCCACATTTTGAGGAATTTTATTTTTAGTGCTATTATGTTGTAAATTATGTTATACAGATTCATATTGCTCAGCGTAGTAACTTCTGACTTTATGTTCAGAATCAGCACCTCAGAGAACATAAGAAACAACAAATATTGGGCATTTAAGAAAACCCCTGTAGAGTAGAGAATTAGTGATATACTAGAAAACTGCTTATCTAAACATATTAGGAGAGTTTTCAATGCTTTACATGTAAGCTTTAAATCGTGTCCCGTCGGCTTTCATCTTCCTGATTGCTTTTTTAAATCTCATTTAAATCAGTATCAACAAAATAAAAACAATTAATATAATTATTCTTACACGTTGGCTTAAGGTCGCTATTTCCGAAGTCGGGACCATCAATGCTCGTGTGGGGGTAAGTGAAGCAAAACAGCTATGAGATGGAGTCACTCATTATAATAGCGAATAAAATAAAGTCAAGCAAATTCTTGGATTCCGTTAAACTGCACTACGGAATTCTTATTTAATCCCACATAAATTTATGTTATCGGAACTAGTAGTTCCATAATTGTAAAATTGAAATAATTAAGAATTAAAATAAATAGGAAATAAGGTTCAACCTGTCTGGGGGGGGAGGGTCTATTTTATGTTTTTTTTTGTTTAAGCACTTATTTGACAAATGTAAAGGTTTATTTTCAATGCTCTTCAATGCGTGTAATAAGAAAATTTATATTTTTAGTAAAAGGACGTTCCAGTTAAATATGTTTTTATTTGATTTAAAAAAAAAACACAAGCTTTTATGTTCTTCACTGAATCTTATCACATTAATCCTAGAAACGCCTTCATTTAAATACGCTCATTTCGGAAAAAGCACTCTTAATTAAAATTAAACTCAAGGTCAAGAAATGTATAAAATTATGACTAAAATTTTAAAAAAATATATTTTCTATCGGGGATTTTAAGGAGAAAAGTAGATAAAAATCCAGCTAATATCCTTTATTGACGGTCCCGGATCATATGGAGCTAACATATCATTGCTTTTTTGTTTGATACAGAACGAAATAACCTGCATACTTATGTTTAAATAGAACTTGTGAATTTTTTTTCAATTTTTTTTCATTATTTAAATTTTCCTACTACTCTAAACATAAAATTCTATTCTATTCTATTATTAAATCCAGTGTTTAAATTGAGTACTAGACCCTCGCATCCGTGACTTTGTTTGTACCAAAGAGACAGTCAGAGGGTGATTTTAACAAACAATGTAAATATTTTGAAAACAATTTCTTTTCAACAAATTGAACTAAAAAACCTTTAATAACAATTAGGCGTTATATTGCAATTAATTCCATATGCTAAAAATTTCTTATCAGACGAATATCAAACTTATAACCTCAATGTATATCTCAATAGGACTTTGCACTGTGTAATATTTAAATTTTGGGTTTCTCCTAAGAGAGAAATTATACTTGTGGGTTGGAACTTTTCATGTGACGACACTGACAATAAAATATCTCCAAATGATGACAACTTGGTGGTTAAAACGCGCATAAAATATATTTTGGTGTTTGCGGACAGTATTTCAGTGATATTAACGCCTAAAGATAGCTTATTTTGACGCCGAGAGCACTTAAAAAAGGGCCTGATTCTTAAGCTTAAAACCTAACGGACGTACCATCTAAAAAAACTGCAATGAAGAGAGAACAAAATTTTACACTCTTTCTCATCCTACGTTTGTATAGCCAAATATATTTTTTGATATTATTTGACATTTATTATTATCAAACTTTCAGATACAAAAAAAAACTGTGTTGGTGACTTGAAATGCATGTAAAAGAATATCGCTGTTATTCTGACCCAAATTTTTATCGTCTTAAAAAGCGCACCTATTGACAGTCTAGGAAAAGCACGCATATCTCTACGCATGCCTCTACCTCGAAATATTTCAAGAGCAACATGACTATTTTATTCGTTAAAGATCGTCTCAAGGAACCAAAATAAACCACTAAACTGCACTCATCATTCTGCGACAAACAAACATTGTTTTTCATATCTTATTCAAATAGAATCAAACAAACTAAAAACGACACAATGGTTATTCTTAGAACAGACACGTGTTAGAAATCACTTAAAAAGGGTTAGAATAACTAAATATAATTTCTCCAAAGGGGGGCGTAATTAAGACGTAATTAAGTTAGGTACATTTGAAATGATTTGACAACTACTCACTAAGACAGACCATATAATCCAATAAAAATAGACTAACATTTTACGTATGACTTAATTTTTACGGGGTAGTGAATGATGGTTATTTAATTATTCGTATATGGTTCTATCTCTGACGTATTTTAAGTATTTCATTTCTTAAATGAAATCGTTTTTATGAATCCAGTGTCACTAAATACGAGTTTTATATCCATTTCTTCAGGGTTTGAAATACAGATTTAGTTTCACGACATAGGTTTATCGAAAAAGTTTACAAAGAACTGTTATGAATATCTTTTTCCTTATATGGTCATCTGAAAAGTTATTTATTTGTCTTCTTCAAATTTATTCGCTTCCTATTCCTAATCAGTGTCACATATCTTACTCTTACAGCTGTTACTGTAAAATTTGTCACACCATATGTGTCAAATTGTGAATTTTTATGCGATAATGTCCCTACGTTGTATAAAAAGTAGAATAAATAATTAAGATGAAGTGATGTAGATTTAAAGAATTGTATGCATTTTAAATACCTGAAAAACTTTTCTTCATCAGCATTCTATATCTGTGGAATAAATTACTGCTTTGCTTTTCCCTCACCTACCAAAGAGAAAAGAAAACATATTCAAACCAGTTCCCGTAGATTCTTCGCTTTATTGTCTGTCCTTTTGATTTCATATTAAAGGAAAGAGCGGTATAATGTAGGATTCCTTGTCAGTTCGTTTTAGGTATTAACTTCATATATGATTTCTACCAACTCTGGTGTACCTAAAGTTCAGTTCTAACTTCTATTGCAATCGCTGATTTAACTGCCTCTCTAATATCTGAAATTATGTTTATGTATGTATTTTCGAGAAAACTTATAGAAGAAAAGGCGGAAACCACAGTTTATTGTAGAATCTCAATTGATTTCTTATCTCGTCCTAGTCGAGATGAAATTTCAAATATCTTTGACCAAAAAGATTTGAACCATATATGGGCTAACAAAATACATCGTGTTGTAGACATATACTGTCGATATTAGCCCTTGAATGATTATTACAAGCTTCTTGATGGCAGTATTTTCCACTGAAATTCTTTTTCGCTGCAGAGAAATACTGTCACTGACTAATACATTTCAAGATATTTACCAAAATCCAAATCATCTAAGTCACTATCCTCATATGGAATGGAATTCAGATGATATTTATAAGCTTAAGATCGTGGTAGAAGGATTAGACTTCCAGCTGGAAATCGCTAATATCTCAATTTATTTGTCCACTGAGAAACCACCCTTACTATGGTAGTGGTGTTATGGCTTGGAGTGCTCCATATGTGAGAAGTGGAATACCACTTAAAAAACGCATCTTGAATGCGGAAGAATACATTCATAATATCTTGTTACCAGTGACACTTCCATACCTAAGGTAGTTGAAAATGCAATTTTCCAACACGACAATTGCCTTATTCACATAGTAGGTATTACTAGACTATACCTGCGAAAATGCCGTATCAACTTTCTTCCTTTGTCAGCTAGGTCACCAGATTTATCCCACATAGACCATGGATGATAAGTCGAGAACTTAGTCGCAAGGATAATTTCAAGATGAATTTGGAGCAACTGCGTGCGTTAGAGTGCGGTTTTCGCAGATTAATTTTGATTGACTGTACTTTTTTTATGGTATTTTCATTTTGTTGTGGCAACCAGATATACCGGAAACAAAATGGTCGATTTTCAGGTATAGGAAAACTTGTTTATTTCAAATTTAACACCCCGTACATTTTCAAATTCGAAAAGTTTACTCTTTTCTCTTTTCGAAAATGTAGTAGATGTTAGAGTTATTTTAAAAAATTGCGGATTTATGAACCTCCGACTAAGTTACTACGTGTCGACAGAAACTTTTGTTTACATTTTTTATTGTTGCCCATGGAAATAAATTGATATACAGACTGAGCAAAATTCAGTTTTGGTGTTTTCTATTTAACAATGAGCGCGAAGAAGACAATAAAATGCTAATAATTATAAGTATAAATATAAGAATAGAAATGGTCAAGAAATCAAATTATGTGGATAGAATATGAGTACGACTCCACACATTTCCCATTGAGATAGTTTCCCACAAAACACCAAAACAACATATACTGCACTCGACGCGTTTTTCGCCACCAAGTTGGCATCATGTGGATATGATTAAAATTAACCTTATTCTTTTAGCATAAGGTTAATCTATCCTATTTGTAACTTAAGTATTGTTACGGTTCTGTGAACCGTGACTCACTAACCAATAGAGCGGGCTATATGGGATTGGCCCTCTGTCACTATTCATACTATGTTTACACTTTGTAATTTCCAACCTTTTAAATGCATCCAGCTGTCTAGTATTTGTTACATTACTACTATATCTTTTATAGATGTTCATAAACGCATATTGGGCAGCACTAAGACTTATCTGTTCCACCATATTTGAGATGAGCCATATATTCCTTGAATCTAGTTTGAATTGATTGTCTAGTTTGTAAAATATACTTTTGATTACAGTCCTTACAGCGAATTTCGTAAATACCCGACATTTCGTTTGTTTCAATTTTGTCTTTTGGATTGCCTAAAATTTGTTGTAGTTTACTTCCTGATGAATGAACCACTGTCATACCTAAATCTTTAAAAAACTTACCAATACCACGGATGAATTAAGGATCGTATGGAATCGCTAAAAATTTCCGATTTCCTCTTTCATTTTGAAAAGTCGGGGAATTTCTAAGTATCTTTTTAAATTTACGTTTTCCAATTATTTTATCATTTAAACTTACAGAATATCCATTACTCGCAGCTGTATCCTTAATCCATGTCTTTTCTTTTTCAAACCTCTTCTTATTGATAGAAACGATTAATAGGTGCTGAACTAGATAATTTTAACTCACCATTTTGTGTTGAGCATAGGGTTTGGGTCCTGGGACGTCTCGTGTCTCGAAGTCCGGGGACTTTCTAAATTTAATTGTCTCGTGTCCAGGGACTTTCAGGTCGGGACTCGAGATACGCTTGTCGAAATCGTATTGTTATAATTTTGTTTACAAAAGGTCATAATAAGCTTTATTAGCTCACGCTTCCCGCAGTGACAGGGCACTGGAAGCGCCATCTGTTAGCTTAACGAATTACTTGATACTCGTACGTACGTAACTTACTGAGTGAATACACTACAAATATCACTGTTACAGCTAAGTCAGTCAGTGTCAGTCGTCACTCTTTATGAGGTGAAGTGCTGTGCGCGATTTCGTTGCGAGTGTTGCGACGTCCTTGTGAAGACGACGCCCATCTCATAAGTTTAAACAAACACTTTAGATTTTGTTTACTTCAGTCAGACGTTTCCGTTGAATGAGATTTGTTATTAAAAAAAAAATGAATTGATATGATAGTGATTTTCAGTAAAGATATAACATTAATTTTGGATTATTGTTATTGTTACAGATTGTCAAGAAACTTAAATAGATATTAATTCATTTAATATGGAACGTACAGCAAAAGTGTGGAAACATTATAAAAAAAATTAACGAATCAACTGCACAGTACTTATTATGTCCAAAACAAATTTCATGCAAAGAGTCGAATACTACAGGCCTTGACAGGCATCTTCAGAGTCCACAATATTTTTGTAAACCAGCCGAAAGAAGCAAAATCAGTTATATAGCCTGGGACATCTTTTGAACCGAAATCGAAAAAAAAAAAACTGAAAAGCAATCTACAATAACAGGATATGTTGCAAAAAAAGTCTTTGTCTGAAATAATTTCCTGCTTGGCGGCAGAGGATGGGCTTACAATAAGGGCAATCACAAAGAGCAAATTCATTCGTGAGAGTATTATGCAGAGAGGTTACAAAATGCCTAAGAACGAAACTGATGTCATGAATATCATATTGAGTTATTATGAAGAGAAAACAGAAGAAATGATTTTGACTTTACAAGATTTTGTCGCTTCTGGTACACGTTTCAGCCTTTCAGTTGATGAATGGACCAGCATCCGAAACCGGAGGTACTTTAATTTGTGCCTGCATGGTGTGACCGGAGAAGTTCTTAATTTGGGATTGGTTTATATACCCGGAAAATTTGGTGCTGAAGAGACCAGACAAATAGTCAAAGTTACATTGAAAAGATTCCAACTGGATTTTGAAAAACATATTGTGGCCACCACCAGCGATGGTCCAAAAATAATGAAGAAATTTGAAAGGGAAAGTCCCAGCGAGATAATCCTATGCTTGAACCACGCAATACATCTAGCAGTTGTAGACACATTTTATAAAGAAAATCAGACTACTGCCACATCCGCAGCTTCTTCCTCCGAAGATATTGATGATAGTGATAACGAAATCATGGAGAAAAACTTTTCTGATGAAGCTGAGTATTGCAATGCCAGCTACGAAACAAACGGCCCATTACAACCCATTGATGAAATTAAAAAACCGCTGCCAATTACTTGGGGATCAGAACTTCCTCACCGTAGTAAAACTCTATGTGTGGTGGAGTTTATAATAAAAGTAATTTTTTACGCGTCAAAAACGTCACATTGGTGGAATGTCACTAATATCTTTTTTAGACATTTCAAATTTTAAGAAGTGTCAATCAAAATTCAAATTTTATGGTGTTGCCAAAATGTTTAAATTTTAATTTATAGCTTTATTTAAACATTTGAACACAATATTATGATGGGTTTGTATAACAGATCTGATTTATAATCTTTCATTACGATTAAATTGTTTTATAAAGTTAGAAATAGAAATGTTGGGGACCGGCAGATCCCGTTCCAGGGGACCGATTTTGCTCATCAACGAATTCAATCTTTTCCTTGACCTCTAAAATGTGTGTACCAAATTTGAAAGCTTAACCTAAAAAACGGTAGCTGCTATCGCGAACCACACACACACGCACGCACACACGCACGCACGCACCCGATGAGTAATTTCAAAGTCAAATAGAACAAACAATCAAAAAAAATCAAAGAAAATGTACCCGAAGTTCCTATAAAAAAATCAAGAGCAACATTAAAAAAGGAGTTTCTGTTATTTGAAGCAACTGGAAAACGTACTGAAAGTTTGGAACTCCTTTATAAGGCTTTAAACACAATAAAACCGACATTTGTTGAAACCGAGAGAGTGTTCTCCTTCTCAGGAGGCATTATTACTAAAATCAGAAACAGATTGTTGGACAAAACTGTTAATGCACTGATTTTTTTTAAAAGCCTATTTTATTAAATTAGGAAAACAAGACTAATTGATAGTTCATGATATTATTTATATGATTAATGACTAGAGACTAAATGATGATTATTGATGTTCAGTATGATTACTTTACTAAGTTTGTTTTATAATTATAAGACTTTATTACCAAAAAATGAATCTGTGATTATGAGAATTAAACATACGAATTGTTTTGAATTTAGTTAACGTTAGAAATGTTAGAATTTGATTTTATGTTGAATAAATGTTGATTTTTACTAAAATGGCAATTTTATTGATACATCTCGCCAAAAATGAACTCGATTCTAATTTTATTTTGAAAAGTCTTGATGTCCCGGGACGTTCTGGGATTTTGATCCTGGGATGTCTCGTGTCCTGCGACTTTGCAAATGTCGAAACTTCCCAAACCCTAGTTGAGAACAATGGCGAAATCCTTAGAATATATCTTATTTATGTATATGTAAAATTCTAACTCACTATTTCTAATTATTAATACATCTGAAAATGGTAGTTGTTCAGAGTTTTCAATTTCATTTGTGAATTTAACTGACGCGAAACGACTATTTAATTTAGAAATAAAATTGTCAATATTAGTGTCTTTTGTAACACTACAAAAATATAATCCACATACTTGAATACTTCTACTGTTTCGAATTTGTTCATGAAGAGACTAGCAATAAATGGGGACAAGGAGTAACCTATTGCTGTTCCTTCATGTTGTTCGAAGAAATTATCATTGAATCGAAAACAATTATTTTTCATGCAAAGTTTATTGAGATGAAGATATTTTTTTTATGCATATTGACTCAGATTGTTTGATTCAAGTGGATCCTTAAGGTAGTCCAAGGATTGTGGTATCGGAACACTTGGATATGATGAACAAATATCAAAGGAGATCAAAATTTCACCTTCTTGCAACTGGATATCTTTCACCTTATTAATGAGATCATTGGAATTAATCACAGAGAAATTAGGAGCTGCAATGGGTAAACTTTCGAACTCCTCTGTTAACAATTTTGATAGGTAATAAGTCGGCGATCCAATTGCTGAAACAATAGGATGCACCGACTTTCCTGGTTTGTGTGCTAGGTACACTTGGGTTAGATACATGTAACCTATTTAATGCCGGAGTAATAAGGTGGTTGCAGGATTTAAGTATACTTCTTACATCTGTAATCATTTTTGGTAATGGATAGCGACAGAGGGTTAATCCCATATAGTCCGCTCTGTTGGTAACAATAGTTTAGGTATAAGGTTGGTTTTAATCATCCTCAGATGATGCTAACTTGATTGGTGAAACGCGCGTTTAGAGCAGTATATGGTGTGTTTGTTGTTTTGTGGAAAATTATGTCAGTCGCATCTCGATAGCTTTTTTGGTTCCAGAATTATTCAAGTTTAAAATGTTTCAAAACATAAGTGACCATGGCCACCCTGTATTTTAAGTTTTTTAAAAAATATGATCTAGGGTCACCATGTGTAGGATAAAATATTTTTGATTTCGGTTTTGTCATTTCTTTTCAATTTTATAGCGAATAACTATTGTTTCAAGATCAAAGAACATACTATATAATGATACATACTTATAAATTTTAATTTTAAATTTCCACCAAAATTGAAATTGTTTAATTTTAAAAGTCCTATACACCAATGGTTTATATCCCATTCCAAAAAATACTTAATCCTGAAATGACAGTTCAACAATAAACATATAAGAATTACATTTATAGAATAAATAATCATGTTCCAACAACCATTTGTTTAATTTACCAAACAAAGAACTTTTGCCTTAAAATTTGCTTGTCATGAGGCAATTCACAGTTATTTTTTCAACTAGAAAGAGCTGTAACAAATTTATGATATTTGTGGTAGCGTTTTCAGTTAAACGTGATGTTTTATAAAACACCTGGTCAGAAACAATTTTCAGGTGTACAATAATTATTTATCAATGTTAAAGGAATTTCTCTAACCATTTTTAATTCTTGACAATATTAATTGTTTTAATTATTTTAATATAATTTTAACAATTACTAGAAAATTAATCTAAGATTAGTGATATCTTGAGTCTATTCTTTATGAAATTATATATCTACAGTTCAGTAAAATCTGTACCCTCCACTTCTCAACATGGTTTCTTACCTGCTAAATCTACTAGTACTAATCTATTGATTATTATTTAGGATGCTGAAAATGCCATAAAAGATAATATATAGTTCGACACGATATATACTAAGTTTGTATATATCGCTGAAACTTTTGATACATTGGACCATCAGATTCTGATTACTAAATTAAGTAAATATGAAATAAATCCTGATATTATTAATCTATTATGTATTTATATTTATAGAAGGCAATTTTACATTAATTTAAATGGTCTCGTCTTTCGAAATTAGTTCTGGAATGCCGCAGGGAAGTAACTTGGGTCCACTGCTATTTCTCATATTCATTAATGATTTATCTGACATACTTAGTAACTACGTGTTTTCATTTTGTAGATTACTGTAAGCTATATCGCAGAATAGGAAATGATAATGATTGTATTCTGTTACAAGAAGACTTAAATAAGATTTTTTGTGTGGCGCAATGATTTTAAGGTGGACCTAAATAATAAAAAGTGTGTAGCTATGAAATTACCAAACCAAAATCAAACAATAGATTTTCCTTGTTATTAATAATACCGAACTTTGCCACGTCAAAGAGTACAAGGACCTTGGTATTCTTTTTGACGCAACGTTATATTTCAATAGTCATATAAGGAAAATAAGTATCGTTGGCTTGAAAAAACTGTGATTTCTCATTAGAAACACAAGAGATTTCACGAATATAGAATGTATAAAAATATTATTGTATTGATTATTGTCAAATTATTTAGTCACCGCTCTATCGCAACCATATCAACTTCATAGAAAGTACACCAAAAAATGCCTTAAATATTTTTTATTTAAAGAAGTACATGTGTATGATCATTTTGCCCACTATAATGAATTGTTACTATACGTGCTACTAATACGCACAAGTTTAATAGGGCAATTTTTTAAAATCTGCTCTCTTCTCTGGAGATTCGGGATTACTCCAATGAAATAATATTTTTTGGGTGACTTTTAGTTTTATTTAACAAATTTCGAAATAACCAAAATGTCTTTTGCACATATTGCGCTTACGAAGACCTCAAAGAGAACAGCTGGGCTCTGATCAATAAATAAAATGGTTTAATAGGGGAAATAATTTGGTTTATATGTATTACGTATTATTTCGTTACGACTGTATCGGTGAAAAATGGTGATAAGTTAATATATAAATTGAACAAAAACAATTACAAAAATGTACGTACAGAACCAAATCTAACAATTGTCTTCATCTTGTAATTTTTTGTTCTCTTCTTTAAGTCACTCTATTGGTAGAGCAGCTCTTCCAAATCATTTTTTCACTGAATTCGATATCAGTTTCTTCCTCTTCACTGTGAAACAGTCTGTTTCACAAAGAATATGGCGGTACTATTGTATCTGGTAATCATCAAAATGATTCACCACTTTCAAATTAAACACAACAAGTAATAAATACAACCCCATGTATTCCTAAAGGTACCTATTTTTGGAGACAACGGATACACCCAATATATGAGTATGCTAGGATTAATTTCTGCTTTGGAAAAAATCCCAGCTCCTTGACCTAGGATCGAACTCGGAATTTCGGGGTGAAAGGCAAGTGTCCTTGCCGCTTAAGCTACCCATAAGTTTGAAATATTTTGTATTCCTTGTTGAGGAGCCAAATACGTACCTGATAATAACTTTCCTTAATATGTTCTATTAGTCTCGATGGTGGTATTGAGCGACTTTAGTATCAACCGACAGAGCCAAGTTTTTGCCACGACATTTTTATGTTCTAATCAGAAGTCGACAGGTGGGCCCAGACTTATGTTCACTTGACCTCTACGTACCGGATACACAATGAACACAACTATTGCAACGACATGAATTTTCCTTTTTATTTATTAATTCACACATATTTTTTAAAATCGATAGTATATTTAGTTTCATTAACAGGTTAATGGTTATAAAATAATTAGTTTTTTTTAATAAATTTGTATTCTTATGGTATCTACTATATCCATTCATCCGTAATATAATAGCAAATGAGAATTTAACAAAACATGTATAAATCTGATATACTGACATACATTTTTTATAAAAATCAACTTTTTGAAGAAAAATAATAAATAACTAACATCAAAAAGAACAAAATTTAATAACATTGCACCTTTCAACTGTCACATTTTCAAGAATAAACTTCCCTCGCAATTTTTATTTGTATTTATTAAATCTCTGCGTTGTCATTTACAAATATCCTGAAAAATCTGATTATCTGTTATATAAGGGATCATGATTTTGTGATACTGAATGATGGCTATAATAAATTTGATAAATGTTTGGTCTGCACATATAAAGTACTTTATAATATGGTATAACGGAGTTTAAAACCGGTGGTGGGTGGGGTTACAGCAGCTGTCAACGTTACATGAACCACGTGTTTATCACCAGGGCTGTCCAAAATATTTGTTATTATTTCTAAGGGATGTTCAGCAAATAACAATGTCTCCGTGAGAATATTTCTATATTTTTTCATTCTAGACTTAAATTATTCATGCAAATAAGCCATCCGACTACATTAAGGAAATAAATTGGTGTTCTGGATGATATCCGATTACTTTGTTAAATATTTGATGTTAAAATATAGCGTTGGACAGCCCTATAAAAAAGAGCGCACCTGGTTGCTTGGCTACCGGATATATAGGCAGACAGACGGTTTTCTACCGCTTGCACCCAATATGGCATATATATTCACACACATAGATCTGCATTTGAGACGTTTATCTATTTTAAATATTAGTTTTTAAAGGCTGAAGTTCTAATTTTATTAAATAATTTATTTTAAATCTGTAACGTATAAACTATTGAATAGCTAGGTAAAATAGCTATAATAATAAATGTGCAGTCCATCACCCAATTTTATAAAAGTTATTGATTTTATTTTAACAGAAAATTTTATTGTTAAATTTACATCGTCTATCAATATAGTATACCTGTATTTATATTTTTGTGTAACGGCATTTTTATGGACGATATGAATTTAACTATGTATTTTTCTTCAGTTAAAACCCTGTTTATAAGAGTGTGTCTAAATTTCAGCTACAAACTTCAGTCTTGAAAAGAATAAGAAAAAATCGTATAACGTGGGTCCGAAGATGCTTCCTAACGGAGCTACAGACTCCCAAATATGCTCTATGGGATAAAGTTTGCTTTACAAACTCTTATATGCCGATCAATTTTACATAAAACAGACAAGTCCTAATCAAATGGGACTAGGACTTTATTTATTTATTGGCCGTGTGCTACGCTTAACGTTGCGGTATACCGATAATAGTTTAAAATTTAATAATATACCAAAAATGTACTGGATTATATACAATCTAGTATAGAATAGACCACATTAGTAGTGACGTCATTAATTAATAATAATTATGCAACCTACGTAAAAGAGTCATGGCACACTGGTTGCCTATATGTAACACTGAAACTTGACCCTTATGCTCATGAACATATAGGTGATATTTTTGACAGTCAGACCACAGCACAGAATTTAATTTGTTCTCTCTTGAAAGAAATATTTAAAAACTTTTACTTACCACTTTACTGCACAAAATATGTTAGAATACACAAACGCATTACAGAAACTTTATTTTTATTATTATTAACAAAATGTCTAAAGTACACCATACTGTATATATTTTAACATATTTTGTGTATGGTGGATGGTAAGTAAAAGTTCTTAAATATTTTTTCGGGAGAAAAAAAAATTGTGTTCTGTGTTCTGTCAAAAATGTCAAAAAGTTCCAGTGTTACATGTAGGCAACCAGTGTGTCATGACTCCTTTATGTAGGTTGCATATGTATATAACGTCACACTAATATGGTTCATTGTGGGGGCGAGTGTTACATCAACTTTACATCGTGTCGAACTCGATACGAAAAGTAAAGCAACGGATACCAAGGTTAGTTGGATGGGAAAAACCAATCCAGCGAAAGATAGCAATCTCGCCCATCTTCTTGCGGGTTGTATTCAGCGGGATTGCCTGGTTTTGTTCTTAAGCTAGTAAAAGAATTCTACACTGAGGTTATATTTTTTTAAGGAATTCAAGTGTGCAAACAGAAAAATAAATTAATATGAACTAAAGTAGATATGGCCGTAAAACTAAAATTTTCCAAAAAAATAAATGTTGTAAATCTAAGGGAACAATTAGCAAGAGCAATTCAATATACGTTACAATAATTTGTTGTTTCTGGTTTACACGAAAATGACTCTACACTTTCTTATTTCCCTCGAAATTAAACATATTTCTTTAGCTGTAGACAGTTTTTTCAGAATTCAGCAATATATATACAGTGTGCGGCAAACGTATGGACTGCCCTTTATGTAAAAAAATTTTGTAGGGTTTATAAATTAGATACACTTGTGCATTTTAATGACATCATTTTGAATTTATATATCTGTTGTATCAGAAGATATTGTGTCAATGTCATTATCTTTAATTACAATAAAGGTAGTTTTAGTATTTTTCTGATTCCAAAAATATATCGTTGCATAAGAAAAATGTTGAGAAAATAACTATTGCAAATCTTGCCTTTGAACACAAAAATCTAAACTTTTGTGTTCAAACTTAAGCTCTAAAGCTTAAGTTCGTGACGAGCTCGTTTTCATTTGAATTATATTTTTCGATTCAAAGTTAAAAATAGCAATATTTATTTTCTCAATTTTTTCTTATGCAATCCCACACTTCTGATACATTTTTGGAGTCAGAAAAATACCTAAAACTACCCTTATTGCTATTAAAAAATAATTATCTTGACCTCATATCTCTTGAGATAACAGTGATACAGATTTCAAAATGACGTCATAACATTCCATTTTTTTACTGCTTACTTTGGTCCATACACATGCAGTACACTGTATGTCTACGTGCAAATATTTAATATGCCTTAACTAATATCAAACTGATTATTTTATTCGTCTCATTGAAATTCGATTGAGTCATTTAAATTAATCACCCTGTAGGTATAATTTATCATTAAGTTACATTTATTATTTACTTTCATTTGACTTTTCCCTTACATATCACAAAATAAAATCTCCTTAACCACATTAGAAAGAGTACTTTTGAAAAAAAATGTATATTTAAAAAAAACCATAAAAGATACAAATGAGTATTGATTGATGGTTATAAGGAGGCAACGGAAATACTTGCCATTTTTCAGGGTCGGCAGTTATAAAAGAATCTTATTTTTCAAAGAACCTTTATATAATTTGAATTAAATGATATATCATTGATATATATGCATTTATTTATATAGCTGTAATATATGCAATCAATATTGAGACTGGAAGCAGGGATAAACGTATATAATATTATACGTAACGTTGCTCTTGTTTCTCAGTTAGCGACACTACTGCGTATAGTTACTTTCGCGGAGCGGTGTTTGACATTTGGTCCGCTAACCAGGGATACAAGACAATGTATAAAATTAGTGAAAATTGTTAGTGATGGAAGTAATCGAGTTATTTCAATAATCGATTATTATTAATCGAGATATTTTAATAATCGACTAATATTAGTAATAGTAATTTTAGCATCCTAAGTTAATTGTTGTTTTTGTATCATGTTGAGCGCATTTATTTATAATAAATATATTACGTACTAATTTTTATTTACTTTACAAATAATAATAACTATTTATTGAAAACCTAAACTACTACTTTCAAATTATTTCACACTAAGTATGTACAGGGCGATTCTGTGAGAATTCTCACCCCCTCTAATTTCGTTATTTTTATTTGTTACGACAAAATGGTGAATATAAAAGTTATAGGACTTTTTATATGGATTTTGAAATCACATCAGAAAAACAATGGAAGCTCGCACAAGATGGGTATAGTTATTAATTTTATTTTTTAAAATTGTTTTCAAACAGCAGTTCTTACCAAAGTTACATCAACTTAATTTTTTGTTATGGATTTTTAAAATCAGAAAAATTGTTTTCTTGAAAAACTAAATTACTGCCACTGTAAAGTCCTTAAAAAATTATTGTAAAATGGTCTTAAACATTTTTCAATTAAACCACATTTTAAAAAGTTACAGGGCTTTTTAAAAACGGCAATTTTGACTTTTTTCTAAACAAAATCTAGACCAATTGGAATTCAATTGCTTTTTTGGACGCCATGTTAATGGTATAACATTTTGCACTACTTTGCTCATTTATTCGATTCTCTTCTCCACTAATAATCAAGATACCCATGTAATCCCGCTTCTCGTGGGACACACTGTATATAAAAAAAATGGAAAATATGTTTTATTGAAAATAGCCTCAGTTGGTTTGGTAATGCGATTTCCAAAATATTCTTAAAAAATCTTGTAACTTTTTTTATAAACTACGTTTCAATAGCGACGATGTGAGACACACAAAGTTTCCCTCATATCTCATTTAACAATAGAGATAAACCCATCAGCTCCTATATAATTGTGTTCGTTGTGTCCTATGTAAACATGTAAAAATATACAGGGTGTTTAATTTAAAAAATAAAATTATTAACTGTAGCCTTCTTGTATGAGCTCCCATTGTTTTTTTGATATGATTTTCAAAATCTACATAAAAAGTCTTAAACTGTTTGTATTTACAATTTTTTCATAATAAAAATAAAGAAATTAGTGGGGGGGGGGGGTAAGAAGTCTCACAAAATCACCCTGTACATAACTATTTATAAGAAAAACGCAACATTTCGCAGATTATTATATCTGGTTTGCTAAATCAAATCTAAGGATTTGCTGTACTCTGTTGTTGCAACTAACTAATTACCTACTTTGTACTTTATCGTGTTCATCAGTCGATTTTTCCTACCGAGAGAATTATTATCGAATCGGACGCCGCCGTATTCATCGTACAATAATTGTGTCCTACTAGTTTTCTTAACTACTAATATTAGTACTACCTACTAATTTTTAGAAGTCACAATCGATTATCTCATGGTATTTAAATATTGATTAATTCGATTATCATATCTCGAATATTCGCATCACTACTGCATGCTCATGTGAACTATTTAGAATTTACACCATTAACTTCGGTAGATGTGGCGTTCATTTTCCTTGTACAAATATATGTACAGGGAGGGCAAATTTCGATGTTTGTATAGGATAACTTGGTAACTGTAGGAGATACAAAAAAATGGAAGATACATCCTCGATCTCTTTTTTTGAGACAAATTCACTGGAGAAAATGAAAATTTACTATCGTGTTTTGTTTTGAGTTATAAACAAAAGTTCGATTTTTCGACTTTTAGACATGTCAATATCTTGGTTGTTTGTAAAGTTATGAAAAAACAACTTTTATATTCTTCAGGCACTTTTTTCTGTATAATACAGTGGCCTCGAGAAAATTTAAAAAAGAAAGGTGTATTTTTTTAAATGGGAATCACAGTTGGCTATGGTTTAGTTAAAAAGGAAATTTGTTTCTCTTTCAAACTATATATCATATGTAGGGTCGCTTTTGATGTGTAATATTTACTAGCGAAAATAATCTTTTTAGTAGATTACTTTTTTCGTTTTTTTATTCCAAGTAGGCGTGTGCCATCTATGACAGTGTTTATCCGTTTGTCAGTAAATTACATACTCCATTTAATCGTAAAAGTGAAGATGTCTTACAAAAATTACGAGAAATATGATATGCAAGAATGCTTTATTCAAAGTAATAACAATTGTGATACTGCATCCGAAATATATTTCAATCGCTATCCAGAAATAAGACAACCTAATAAAGTTATTTTAAAGAGGTTAAAAGAAAATATCATTCATTGTGGGTCCTTCAACAAGTCAAGACCAAAAAATTACAACATTAAAGATGCTGAAAAAACTTCTAGAACTGTAATTGGAATGGCGGTTGCAAATCCTTCAATTCCAAGTCGTCAAATTGAAGCTGATTCTGGGATTTCAAGACGTCGAGCTTTGGGTATTTTGAAGACACACACGCGCCTTATACTATAAGGAAACAACATCACCTGCAACCAACTGATCTTCAGCGACGATTGGAGTTTCGCATATAATATCGTCAAGAAAGTCAACAGATCCATTCTTCTCTAGAAATCTAGTTTGGACAGATGAAGACTACATTAGCAGTGCAGGAATTTTCAGCAGGCATAACGAACATTATTGGTCTGATATGAACCCTCACCGTACTGTTGACGTGCGATCTCAGGGACGCTTTGGTTTTAGTGTTTGGTGTGCCCTACGTAGCAATCGTGTTTTAACATATCACATATATCAAGAAAATGTTAATGGCCAACGATACTACGAAATCTTAGACCAGAAAATTATTGAGGAATTTATGAACAATCTGTTCTTAATTGAGGCAAGAATCAGTTCTTCCAGATGGCGCACCACCTCATAATATCAGGACCGTTTCAGAATTATTAAATACCAATTTTGGAAATAACTGGATGGGAAGTAATGGACCAGTGAGGTGGCCCCCACGATCACCTGACTTAACGTCACTGGATTCTTTCTCTTGCGGTCACATAAAAGACAAATTATAAAAGAGAACCAGTACCGACAAAATTTTATAGACCGTGTGAATTCATTTCAAATCTTCATATTTATAATGTAGTTCGGAGTGTTATGAAGAGGTGTAATTTATGTATCGAACATAACGGATATCAGTTTGAACATTTACTTTAATTAGAATTTTTATTTTGTAATTGTAATATATTATAAAATTAGATATATGGTAAATAGCTGATTTTTTGGTCTTGGCTTGTTGAAGGAACCACAGTTAGTGAGATTTTCTTTTAACCTATTAAAAATAGCTTTATTAGGTTGTTTTCTTTCTGAATAGCGATTGAAATATATTTCGGATGCAGTATCACAATTGTTATTATTCTGAATAAAGCATTCTACCATATCATATTTTTCGTAATTTTCGTACGACATCTTCACTTTAACGATTAAATGGGGTGTAATTATGACGAAAACAAAATTCTTAATATGCAGTTTACTGACAAACGGATAAGCACTGTTATGGATGACACACGTCTACTTGAAATTAATACAAAGAAACGCAAAAAGTAATCTACTAGAAGATTATGTTCGCTATTAAATACTTACACGTCAAAAGCCACCCCACATATGATATATAGTTTGAAGGAGAAAAAAATCCTTTTTAACTAAACCATAGCCAACTATGATTCTCATTTAAAAAAAATACAACTTTATGCCATAACTCGAAATTGCACCTTTTTTAAATTTTCTCGACGCCACTGTATTATACTGAAAAAAGTGCGCGAAGAATCTAAAAGTTGTTTTTTGTAACGCCATATCCTAAAATGACATTTATTGAACAGTTTCAATGAATCAAAACAATGTCATTATTGACAAGTCAAAAAAAAAAAAGTGTGAAATAAAGAAATTATATTTCACAGTGTGAAATAAAACTCAATAGTCAACAGACAACAAACTAAAGTTCTTAAATCAAACATTTATTAATTATTAACAAATTTCATGAACAATTTTATTCATAATTTAACGAAAATTTATATGAATAGTACTGTTACTAACATTATTTATATTTATTCCTGGAATTATAGGTTCAGATGTTCGAAAAATATTTGATTCTTTTGTATTAATATAGTGGTTGGTCTGATTTTCACCAACGACTACATCGGCAGACATTTCTGTAGTACTGTTTGAAAATATCTGTTTTCGAATTTCCTTTTTTGTCTGGATGCTATCTTCTATTTATATCCCTTAGCAACTGTTGAGGATTTCCATCCCCCATGACGTTTTAAGGTAAGAATATCAGCTCCAGAACCAGCTAATAGTGATGACGAAGATCTCCGAAAACTGTGACCCGTATATTGCTCAGGATTAGATAAGTTAAGGTATTTGGCTACAATACTTGGTATTTTTGAAAATGTATTAATACCAACTCGTTGGACCGTACATTTTTCTCCTCGATATTGAAGAAAAACCCCTTTGTGATTCACATGAGTAGGGCAAATAGCTGCATATTTACCATAAATATTTAGTGGACTTATTTCATTAACTGTCTCACCAATTACCGTAAAAGTCCTTTAAATGTGGGTCTTCGAATCAGGTACTTTAGTAACCAGCATGCAGTCTTTTCTCACAATGTCATCAATGGTCATATTGTAGAGTTCCTCTCGACGACAAGTGCCAGCCAAGCCCTTTATTAATACAAATTTCAACTTTGAAAACTTTTCATCTGGTGCTTCTAGTAAAAAACTTTCGACATCTGCTCTGTCAAAAACTTTAGATTTCTTAGCCCTATACCCAGTGGATTGTCGTTTCAAAAAAGCTTTTACTTTTGGATAATTGGATACATCTACATTATTCTTTACATTCCAGACTGCTTTAAGTATCGAAAACTTGGACCCGAGACTTGAACATTTTAAAGTTTTTGCTTTTTCAGATAGATAAGTCAAAAGAACAGACTCAGATAAGTTACTCACAGTTTTCTACTTACACCAGTGCATAAATAAATCATATTCTTTTTCGTACAATTTTTTAGATTTCGCTGGTAATAAATATAAAGTTACAGCAATTGCTTACTTCCTGATTTCCGGAGGAGTACCAGGAATAAAATCTTCCTCACTATCGCTCATTTTGTTCCAAATAATAATTATTGTAAAGTAGAATGTGTCAAATGCGACGTTTAAATCGTTCAATATTTAGTTGTTTCATTATTGGTTTCTATGAAAACAGCAATAGAATTTAATCATTCCGACAAGGTAACTTTGTCTATTTGCCGTATTTTTACAAAATTATACTGTTTTCTAATTTCGAATGGCGATACAAGGAATTTTGTATATACTTGAGACTAAAATGTGTTTTTTTTAACTCGTGTGGTTTATAGCACTCGCCTTCGACTCGTACTATAAACACCCCACTTGTAAAAAGAAACACCATATTGGCCACTTATTATATAAAATACTATTTTCATAACTTTACAAACAACCAAGATATTGACATGTGTCTAAAAGTCGAAAAATCGAACTTTTTTTTCATAACTCGAAAACAAAACACGATAGCAAATTCTTGTTTTCGCTAGTGAATCTGTGTTAAAAAAAGAGATTGAGAATGTGTCTTCCATTTTTTGTATCTCTTACAGTTACCGAGTTATCCTATACAAACATCGAAATTTGTCTACCCTGTACAGAACAAATCACCCAAATTAAACACGAGTGCTGAACGAATATTAGTTGTAACCATGCGATTGTAATCTTCAGTCAATCGGAATAATATATTGTATCAAGCTGCATATATTTCGTTATTCATTTTGTATTTTTGCTTTTATTTGTCTACGTATGTCCTTCTGTCAAAAGACTAAAAATGGCTTCGCAAAGGTGGGGCTAATTTGCTCAAAAGAAAATTCTTCAACTAAACACTTTCATACACTGCTCATTATGGTATGCCGAAAAATAGAAACCATATGGTCTATAACCGTACTGCAAATGTACCGATATTCTTTAGAATGTAAATTTCTATGAGAGTCTTCAGATTCCCAAAATACAAATTTTTGTGGTTGACATGTATTAGATGCTCTTATAAATATTCTTGAAACAACTGTTTTCAATTACTTGGTCAACTCAAGAAAATTTTAATGAAAAATATAGAAATACCCTGGTTTTCTAACTGGTTCCTTCTGTAATAAAAAAAATAAATAAAATTACCTAATTCTTTTATCAATTCCATAGTGAGAAGGTTGAAAACCGGGACCGGATCAAGTTGATGAATAATTTTAAATAATAATAATTTAAAGCACGGTTATTTGGATTATATTCTCTAAACTATCGCCTTAAAATGAATTAACTTGCCATGATTATATTATAAGATAAACTGTAATTGTAACATTTAAATATATAGATCATTTTTGAAATTTAAGAAACAGAATTTTTAAAAAGCAACCGATTTTCTTTTTCTTAATGAAATCTGTACAATATAATATTTTTGTTTATTATGTAAATTGAATAACCTTTTTATCCGCAAGCATAGAGCCCGCATTTTATCCTTTTCTTATTACGAAATGGCTGAATAGAATGGATCTAGAAAACCGGATTCGAAATACAAGGGGTGGATGACAAGGGTCATTAACCCGTCCAATTTTTAAATTGCAAAGTATATGGTATCATATTTCTGTGAACTATACTCCTATTGTATGTTTCAGCTATTTATTACAAGCAAAATACATTTTATACAAATAATATGTTAAACAAAAACAGTGTTCTAGAAAAAGTAGATAAAACGACATATTTTTATAACATATTCTTTAAAAACAAAGTATATCAACAAATTCAAATATATAAAAAATATTACATTTCTACAGTATCGACCAGCTTTATTTTGGGAAATGCTTTAAAGATACCTATTTCAGTGTTCGTAACAAATAAATAGGGCGTCGACGTCGAGACGCCTGTCTTATCTGCCTATACGCTGATAGCTTTTTATTTTTCCGTAAACAACAAACAATTGTTAACGAATCAGATGTGTAGGTGACGGAATATTCAGGAGAAACATTTAAAATTACATTTCCTATTTTTCTTTTCTCATTCTGTTTCCGTCACGTTATGTAAGGAATACTTTTCAATAATAATGTATAAAAGGGCGTTTCCTTTCCTGGCTTCAGATTTTCTTTTCCTTTTTTTTTTTTTATTTTGGCGAATGCGCGTACACCAATTTTTATTTCTGTTTACTAATTATATTTTGTTCATTATATTTTTCAATCTTCCTTATGTTCTTATTTTTCTGTCATTGCAACATTTAAAACATGTTCTTACTTATATAAAATGTATAGGGTAAAAAAAGTATAAATGGAAATAGTTTAAAGAGTGGCTTATCTGGTTAGAAATAAGAAAAAGTACTCGTTCTAGGAGAACTATAACACTTTAAAAAATGGTTTTATTTCCCAAAATTATCTTAAAAGTCATAAAATATACAAGATTAGTTAAAATTGTGAAACATCGTTTATAATTTCCACAAATAGAAATTTTATTAAAATATTATTCAACTAAAAGTTGATATTTAATTTATTTGACACAGATTATCGTAACAGTAAAAATAAAATGGAGCAATTTTCTTCTCTGCTGTTTTTGAGATATTCGCCGTTAAAGTGGAGCATTAAAATACATTATTTGATTCCTATAGTTTAAAATATTTCGATAAAATTTTGTGGTATATTCAAGAGAATTTTTTTTATTTTTAACCATAGACCAATCAATAAATACTTTTAATTATACTCTCTGTATCATATCATATATTGATAATTTTTTACCAGTTTACGAATTTCTTAATGAATGTAAAGAAAATGGAATAATAATTATTTACCTATTTCAAATAATTATTATTCTGTAGGGTGGTGTAAAATTTTAAAAATATAGGAAAATCAATAAACCATCTTGCATTTTGTCAAAATCTCAAAATTGGTAATTAATTAAATTAGGTTTATTATACTTGATAGACAAATATGTTTTACTGGTATCAAGAAATCCATATTATTATAATTATTTAAAAGTAAAATAACAGAAAATTACGAAAAAAAAGAGCAATTGCCACCCTATAGTGTAGTAATTTAAATAGTTTTATTTTTATTTTCTTTTTATTTATTTTTCTTTTTTTATTTTTGTTTTAGAACCTATACCAAGATGGTTTCCTACGAGGTGAATCTAGGAGAGGGAGGGGGAAAGGCAGAGGCGGAGCGGTAGGTTTTTTTATATGAAACCTTAGTTACAAGTCTTTTTCAATTAAAAAAAAAGTGAACATAAATTTTGTTTATGAAAGAACAGTTTTAATATAATTAATTATATTACTGAACTAATTATTCATATGCTTTTTCTAAGCCTTTAATTTAAAGACTGATTGACCCCGACATTGTTTTCGGAAAATTTTATACTTTATAAAACATATGATGCGAACAGAGATGGATAAATTATGTGACGGTAGATAACATAATGAGAAATAGAGATATAAACAATCAACAACCAGAAATTTCGTACAAACTTTATGCTCGAAATTTTTTTGCGATATTTTATATGGAGTAAAGATTTTCTAAAAAGCATTGCAACTAAATTGAAAAATAAAATTGCTCGCGTATTAGAAACAGTAGGTATTTCGTTTACTTATTGTCATTGAAAATTAACCACCTGGACACGAACCCATAGCGACAATTCGCGAGGACAAAGCGATATTAAAATATTTGAAACACTCTATATTATATTGAATACTGTTTGTTGGTCGCGACTTGCCTCTGGCTATTATAAGTTTGCAAGCCTCTTGTATCTTTAGGTAAGAGAAACATTGGCGAGCGGTAAGCGACGAGCGGCGATTTGTGAGCTTTAAATAAAATATTTTTAACATTAGCCTTTCAACGACTCTGTTTACATTGACTAAGCGGTGCACTTTGAAATATACATACAAAACCGTGAAGATTTGATCGCCCAGCGATGAGCGACGAACGGTGAGCGGTGACCGCTGCGATTTTGCACATTTGTAAACAAGTGTCATTCAATTTCACCCTAGCTGAAAAATTTTTACACTATGACATATACCGTGTGTAAACTGCAAGATGTGGCCAAATGTTAACAATGATCGATTGAACAAGCGAGATGGTCGTAACAATGTGAGTGTAGTGTATGTCGTTGGTGGTGCATAGACTGAGTTTGTCCTTACGTTCGCTGGGTGTGTTTTATTCTATCTCATTCTATCCTAGTTCGTAGCCATCGCTCGTATTCTTTTTCTAACTGGCCACATTTGGCGTTTTAGGTAGGGTATGCATGAACTACCTATGTAAATTATTAATCTAAGCTTAACTTCGAGATTGTTAAATCTAGTGATGAGAGTATTCGAATACAAATTTCTCGCTTTTCTCGAGAACTTTTACGGTATTGGAATTTCAAGTACTGAGCACTACAACATTATATCGTGATAGAAACGCTGCTGGATCGAGATCACCGGTTTTCGATTCTGTACTTGGGCTGGGTTTTCGGTCTGTGCAGCGAACCTCTGTCCTTTCTGAGTTCCTGCGGTTTTCATATCGGCTTGGGTCGGTTCTTACCGTTTTCGGTTCTCTATTTAATTTTTTTCTTCGAGGTTTCATATTTCTTATATTATTAACTATGATATGGGTAATTAAATTATATAAAATTGGCGTAAAGTATCATGTATCATCAGCTTCCAAACAGTGCTAAATGTACATAAACTAGATAGATAAGCACGTATATATATATAAGAATTACGAGAACCACAGAACAGCTATATCCGCCAACAGACAACAGAGTATAGTTCGGGCAACGCTCGGTGCAATGCAGTGCAAATTCAGTTCCAACGTATACCTCTGTTCTCGGTTAATCATTCGATTCTTACATGTACTCGAGGACCAAGTACACGATTCTTAAAAGGACTACCCATCACTAGTTAAATCTTCTGTATTCGTTTGGAATTAGGCCGGTGGGAGATTCGTCAAGAAATGCCCTTTTCAAAATCTATTAAAAAAGTTATTTGAAGTTTTCAAAATGATTTCGGCCATAGTGACATCTTAATTTTTCAGTCAACTTTTAAGTAAAAAAGGTCATGCATAGAGTACCTATATGTGATATTTATACAAACTACTCCTAATGTTTTGTAAATTTTAGAAGTACTTCTAAACTCTTTTTATGAAGAGAATATTGCGATGTGATCCCCTTTTTCTAGTAGCAGTAGACATGTTTCATTATCCTATGAACTCATCGATACTACAGGCTGGAGAAAAGGATGATATAGCAAGACGCCGTTTTACCAATATTCGTTGAACCTCTTGTGGATTAAAATCACAAGTGATACAACGCGCCATATCTTGATGGAAAGACATGCATAAGTCAGAATGTGAACGTTTTACAGGTTGCCGCACATTTGGCGTTCCCAACTGATTAGCAGTTATATATGTACATCTGTCCACATATAGGTATTTAACTGCTAATCAGTTGTGAACGCCAAATGTGCGGCGACCTTTCTCCAGCCTGTACTACCGATGAGTTTATAGGAGAATGAAATATATCTACTACTATTCACAATATGCGACATACCAAAATTCTCTTTATAGAATATTTGGTGGTATTATTTAATAACGTCTACTTGCAAAGTAAATAACAATACAATCTAAATTAAACTTATAAAAAACAGGAGATGATTATAATTTACATATTCTTAAATACACAACCTACAACGTCGTCTAAAGAACGTAAAAATATTAGAATAAAATTTTGATTGCGATCAGCTTGTCGCGTTCTAACCGAATACATAATAATTACATTAAAGAAAGTTGGGAAAAAAGTGGACTCCTTTCCGTGCCTATAAATCAATGATTGCGAATTGAATTCTCTCGAAAACATAAAATCGAAATGAGGTGTTCGAAAATCAATTTGTAGATCATCAAAATGTTTCCAACGGATTTTTTTCCGGAGACAAACAACTGCCTTAAGATGGGATTTCCTAATAGCATCTGACGCGTGAAGACCGATGCAAGGGAAGTAATAAATGTACTCTAAGGGCTATAGATCAGTTTCTGTTTAATAATGGGGTTCACACCTGGTTTTAAGTTAATATTTTGTCGTTCGCGAAATGACATCTAACTATATGAATGCAAAATCTTATACTTAAAAAATAAATTTAGTACCACTATGCTCTCTTGTTGTTGCCGAGTGGTAGAATTGTCTTAATTTGTCTGAAATTTTGTATTTATGGGGGTATCGTAGTCATCTATTGCGATGTTAACATGATGTCATATTTTTGAAAGTCAGTGGTAAAAATAAAATCTACCCCGCTCGAAAGCTCCGATATGCCAAAAGCATACGGTTGGCTGGTTGGCTGGTCCACTACACTGTCCAATTTTACAAGTTTAAGTCTCGTATGAATAAATCTAGCGGTTAATGAGACGCTAACGCAATGCTTTGCTTGTTGAAAACCACCAACGAGCGTCTGAACATCGCGTATAAATTGAAGTGTCCATCTGACGCATCCATTAGGGGCTATTAGGAGATTCCACCTTTATGTTTAAAGCATAGTAATGTAATAGCAAATCCCCAGAAAGTATTTTGAAAAATTCGGTAGCCTCCTCATAAATTTCAGAAAAGTTATGGAAATTCTTAACGAAATAAGGTTGCTCTACGAAAAAAACATGGTATGCGTAAAATGAGAAAATGTTCAGGATTAGCCATTTACTTTAGTTTATTGTCTCTAGGAGACGGACGAGCATATCTTACTTAAACCTTTATACAGTTAACTAACATAAATAATTTTTTGTTACAATATCAAAAATGACTTATTATTCAATATTTACTATTTTAGGCAGTTGCTGTGTTTGAAAATGGGTTTCCAAAAAAATATTTATTATTATTTTTTTTAACACAGTATCTGATATAAGATTAGTTTCATAAATTGTCACTAAAATCTCGGATACGAATAATTAATAACAATTAAATGTTTGTTTTCATTTTCCTCGCTAAATGCTTTTGATTCAAAAGATTTTGGGAAGACAATATTAACGAGACAATAATTAAAAAATTTAGAAACTGTGTTTTATATTGGGATATTATCTCATTTTCTTTCACAATTCCATTCAAAATCACAGCATCTATACAATCTTCATAACATACTGTGCTCTTTCCTATTATTAGTTGTATACTGTGTTCTGCATTATGAAATCCACAATTTTATTGCAGATACTGTGTTATTTACTACATTTTATATCTTCATATCCTTTGCAGATACAACAACCGCTGTTGAATAAAAAGATGCAGCACAGCACAACATCTGCACATGAGTGAAAATCTCAATTTTGAAAAATATGTTGGTTACTGTGTTCTTCCTTAGCGCAGCCGAAGAAGTTTTGTTTAATTAATTTCACCACTCCTTTTTCCAGAAATCATCGTGATATTCATATTTGGGAAAAGCCTATTTTTACATAGTTTTGAAGAAACAAATTTTCAAAATAAAATAATTCTTCCGTAAATTATTGATCTTGTTTTATTATACGTTTACTTATATTTGGAATTAACAAACAATCAATTTAATATAACTTTAATGATAATTTTAAAAACAACGGATTTGCTTTTATTCGCAAAATTTGTTTTCAAAATAATGATAATAATAATGTTAACGCTTTTTGAAATAAACAATAATATACCTAATTATTTACTTAGTAATAAAATATAGTATATCAAGAACAATTATATACAGATAATAACTAATAATAATATTTACACAGTAAAAGTTTACATTTGTATATTATTATGGCTTTAGTAGGAACATAGTGGACTGTATATTAACCTCAAATTAATTATTATATATAAGAACTGAACAGTAGCTGAAGAAAAAATATTCAAATATTTGGTGCAATGCTGGATATGCGTACAAGTGAAAGTTACTGCATTAACAACAAAGCAGTGAAAGCAGCCCCTCAGATGCGCGTTTATGATGTTCATCCCTTGAATATAGGTGGTAGTTATTGATTATTCGAGGGCGCCTGCGCGGTCCGCATCAAAATTTGCAATTACGCCGTATACGGCGTACAGCTATGACAAAATTATACTATTGGTGTGAGATGATAAGTTTTTTAATAACATTTTAACTGGCGCCCCCAGGGCAGAATATAAAATCAACAGTTTAAATGTTGAAGAAGAATTTATTATGGCAGAAAATTGCCAGTTTGAGTAAATTAATTTATTTTTAATTGGAATTTAGATTGAAAATACCTATCGAGCTTAACCAGTTACATGTTTTTTTTATAGGATCAACCAAATAATCCTCCAACTTTATTGTTATTTACTTTCCAATATTTTATTTTTATTTTTTCTTTGCTTCCACATGTACGGCACCATGATGACACGCTTGATATATTTCCCTTTCTCTTTAGAGGTTTAAAAATAAAAATGGTCCAGAATGGACTGTATAACCAATGGGCTGGCAACCAGACATACACCTCTTATATAATGGTTTACGTACCGCTCTGGAATTTTAGCATATCAGGCGATAAAGATAAAAAGTGATCTGGCTGGAACTGTTGTATTACATAAAACAACATTTTCAAGGAAACAAATCGATTTTGTAATTAAATATTTTTTTGTAATGAGTATTCGAAATCCGTGCGCGATCGCAGGTGATCGTTAGGCGTCGGCTATGCAGCTTTAATAATAGACATACGTTTTCCGTAGAATGACTCCGATTTAAGTTAAAAATGATGGCGTTTTCAGAAGTGCACGTTTTTTATAACAACATATTGTATAATTTATTGTATAGTAGGGGTAAACTTACAATATTAGTACCGACCGATGCTTATACTATACGTGTTATGTTGTATAGTTGAGCATTTTCAACCTAATGTGTTCAATGTTTTAATATATATGAATTTTAATAATTTTTATTGTAGAATAAGTAATCAATTTCGAAACATGACCATTTTATAAAATTTTATATATTGATAGCTAGGTAGTATCAATAAAGAAATTATTTTGTCTCCACTGTGCTGCTATATCAAAAATTTACCTTGAGACGGAGGTAGGACTTCAGTTTAAACCTTCAAACAGGTACGAAAATAATAATACTAGCTATGTTAACGTTACAATCAATATTTTGATGTACATAATTCGCATTATGTAGTTTGCTTATCGGGAACTTAGTCACATTAATATATTGTTATATAACAATTATATGTAGAATAATTAACATAATACAATATAGGCATGAGTTACGTTATTTTATTGTAATATGGGTAATGTAGTATGATAAAATGCGATAAGTACTGTAATACGTGTGGGGTATTCTAAATTTATAAATAGATCAATAACAGCTTTAATTTGGTGGGTATAATACACAATTCGAGGCAGTCACAAATTATGAATATTTTTCTATTGCATTTAAATATATTTTTTGTGATAACTTCAATTTAAAATTCATTTAATAATGAATATTTTCTTTAGTAAAAAAAAATAAATTCATTTAAGAATGAACATTTTCTTTAGTAAAGGGTTTTAAATGTTTTATTCTCATAAGCAAGAACTTCTTTCTTTTAGACATAAAATTCACAATTTTCTATAAATTGGTAGCCACATATTGAACTAAGTAAAAATAAACTTGATACAGTTCGTTGCAAAGATATAAGAGATAAAAACGTCATAAAATCAACGATAAAAAATGCCGCCAGGTGGCATATTTGTCAGCGATCTTATGGTGTTTTTATATTTCTTATGTTTCCGCAATGAACCATACACATTTATGCATCTTTTAAGATTCTTGTAATTCAAAATTTCATTTTCATTGGTCCATTAGCGAAAGTCCTTTTGTATGATCTATTCAATGCATTATCATCACTTGATGACAAAGAGGGTCTCACTGAAAACATTTTCAAGAATAAATAAAAGCTATGTCAAACAGCTGAATCATGCTTTCTCAAATCGAGGAAGGCATAAGATATCGACATCACAGCTTACCTATCTTCCTCAGTAACCTTTACCCCAACAATCTCAAACCACCCATTCTTAAAGAACCAGTTTTTGTGATACGATACTTCAACAAAAAGAAGAAAACTAAATCTTCACATTTTTACAAAACTGGTCCGTAGGACCAGAAAAAAAAAATATACTAATTTTTGATTTTTTTTTAAATATACTTTTCTGACCCTGTAGCTTTTAATTGAATAAAGCTTTTAATTCATTTACATATAATCTTTCCATTTTTTAAAAACATTTATTTTGGTTACCATAAGCACTATTTAAGATGTTGGGGTTAGTTGAAATTACGTTGGGATAACTTTATATGCTTCTTTGATTTTGGTTAAACAGGAAGCAGTTTAGTTTCAAAAAAATGTTTTTCGGTGGCCAAGCTAGTTATTAGAAGTAGAAAAACAATTCATAATATATTGTAGGACCCTGTCTATATTTACCTAACACAGAATCACCGATTTTCAAGAAGTTACTTCGGTAATTAGGGGGTGGGGGTAAGAAAACTTGTTCTTAAACATCTATACCGTATTGAAAGTTTCAGTAGCAATGAAAATGAACAGTTCAATAAGATTGGATTGGAATAAAAAGTGAAATAATATCGCCGTTGGAAATTTTTGACGTAGTTTGTAGTTTTAAAAAGTTACATTAGTTATTATTACTAATCAACAAATGTGATGACAATGATGGAATAATAGAAAACTGGTAGACGACAAAGACAGTTGCTCTGCGTTACTACCACATTGGCACAAACGCATTGCGCATTGTATCGCACCAGGTGCCCTTAGTGGCAACGAGCAGTATACAGTCAACTCTCTCCCGCATATCTAAACTCTAATTCTCTTATTATTATCACATAAACGCATGATATCGAGACCAATAGGATATAAGTTACGGCTAAGTTGTGTAAACTTCACTACTTATATTATTCATTAAAAGTATTCATCTCTATAAGCGAAATTTTAAAGAATTATTATGTAATATATTTTTTGAGACATAATAAGGAAAAACAATGAGTCACCCTCTGTCGGTGACCACTCATATTTCTTGCTTCAATTCAAAGTCTTTACAGGTTTTTGTAGGGTATAAAAGTCATTGATAGTATTGTAAAATGTAAAGTATCAACAAACCAAGTTGGCTGTATATCAACACTTTAAAGTTTCAATAAGTTTTCTTCTACAGTTTTTCATGCAGATTACCTTTTTTTATATTTTCTTTTAGCTTCTTTTTCACCCTGCCTATAATATACTTTAATTTTTAAAATATTTGAGAACGTGTTTAGCATCACAAAATTTAAGGACACGTTTGTAGCCCACTAAGTAAATTAAATACAAAAAAGTAAGAGATTTAAGTGAAAATCGATTCTATTATTAGATTTATGAAGTGTATTTTATTAAATTTGAGCTTATTTCATGATTAATTTGAAAATATAAATTACATATAAAGATTAGTCTTACATAATAACATAATATATCATGTTATAGTAGATAAAAGCCTATGATTCAGTTCATATACGCGATAAAAATAAGAATTATCACTTGATCACTTATTTAGATTAATGTTACGAAATAATAGGTCATGTAAATTAACATTTTCATTTTTGTAAATAATGCAAATATTTACTAAAAAGTCGCGCCTTTAATAATGAAGAATAAAAAATTACAAATATTTCATATTTAAACTTAAACCAGAATCTGCATAATCATAGTTGGCACATGAGTGGAATGGAATAATAACGTCGTGAAATAAGCTACTCGTATACTTCATGTACTTATTTTTACGCAATCGATTTTCAGCGGCCAATGATAATCATGGATGTGAAATATACAGTCTCTATTTTTTTTTATTGCCCAACATTTGAACAAGTGGTTCAAATAACAAAAGATGACACAATTTGATATAATCAATTCAAAAAACCGTGTTGTCTAACTTATCTGAAAATTGACAGACCGACGTAAGATTTGTCAAGGAATTAACAAATGTCTACTTATTTGATGTAGGTGGACTATTTTAAAACTTAAATATTTTGGGATAAAGCAGGAAAGCTTTTTGTTATTTGTCTATACAGAGGGGACAATTAATAATGGGCCAAAGTTCAAGGGTAGGTTATTTGGACCAAAATATGAGGATATAACCAAATATGTTTTGGTAAAATGTTGCTGTGGAAAAAGATAGAGGGTGTCAAAGTTGAAATTATTTTTTCGCTATTCTGCAATAACTCAACAACCTCTTAACCGATCTTCACGAAATTTGGTAAAGTAACATTTTTTAATCGAAGAAATAATAATTTATGTATCACATCACGTTAAATCATAGAGGGCGCCGCAGGAGCTGTATCATGATAAATTTTTTTCATATTTTTTTGACGAAACGTTGTGATATTTCTGACCAGAAAATCTGATGAGGGCGTCATTTCCACGTAAAAAAGGTACACTTGGTAGAACTTGATAACTCCAACCGTTTTCGAGGAAACTACCGTTAAAGATTTCAATAATTTTTTGAAATACAAATTCAAATTTAATGAAACAAATCGTATTTATTGAAAAAAAGTACAAAACTTAAGTAAAAACAAAAGCCGAACAACAGCGTAAACTCTCTCTCACTTTCTTATGAACTAATTGTTGCACCTTAGAGTAAATGTTCGATATGGTTTCCACCTAGTTCTATGACGTTTCTAATTCTTTTGATAACAGATTTTCTTACATTGAAAAATAAATTTACTGTCCTCAAATAAAATTGGCTGCGTCTTGTATTTGGTCCCATAGTTCTTCTCTTGAATTGATAGTATTTACATACATACATATGTCCCCACAGGTAAAAATCCAAACGATTATAATCAGAACTCCTTGGTGGCCAAGCAAATTCACTTCCTCGACCGATTCATCTGTGAGGGAATGTCAAATCAAGATGATTTCTGACTGCAATGGAGAAATGAGGGGGAGCTCCATCTTGCATAAACACATTCTGCCCCTTATGTCCAGCATAAAATCGTCTAATATATCAGCAAGACTATTCCGAAGAAAAAACAGATAAGACTGCCCATTTAAAGTTGGAGGAAGGACAAATGGTCCCAATAACTAATCGCCGATGATACCACACCAAACGTTAATTTTAAATTCGTGCTGTCTTTAACGGCATGAGGATTTTCTATTTCCCAATAATGACTATTTCTCCAGTTAAAAACGCCTCGACGAGCAAAAAAGTTGCTTCATTGGTAAATAAAATGTTCTTAACAAAATTTCGATCTCTGTTGTGTTTATTGGGAAGAAATTGGCAAAATTTTAAACTTCGTGGAAGATCCCTTGGAAGTATATTTTGTACAGGAGTGAAGTGATATGGGTAGTAGCGTTCCTTGCGCAAGACTCTTAGGAACAGATTGTTTACTCACTCCTGTTGCCGCTGATAATTGACTTGAGCTGACTTGAGGATCTTCATCCACACGAACTAAAATTTCTAGTTCTTGATCTGCAGTAATTCGTTTCGGTCATCGTACATCATTTTTATGGCGAAATGAACCCGTTTCTCCCAAACGACGAAACAGATGTTGGAAAATCATATGAATTGGCTGCCTTTTATTTGAATATTCCACTGAGTATCTCCTAGCTACAGTACGCCCGCTAAAATTATTTTGTGCGTAAACACATATCATATCCCTCTTTTTCTTCATCTGAAAAATTATTATGTCGAGACATTTTGAATAAAGAAGTTAAAGAACTTGATAAATTAACACGAGGAACACAAGAACAAAATGAAATGACTAAATGACGTACATGACAGAACTAAGACGTAACCAAAGCACACTTTTCAATAAATACAATTTGTTTCATTAAATTTGAATGTTTTTCAAAAAATTGTTGAAATTTTTAACGGCAGTTTCCTCGAAAATGGTTGGAGTTATCAAGTTCTACCAAATGTAACGTTTTTACGTGGAAATGACGCCCTCATCAGATTTTCTAGTCCGAAGTATCACAACGTTTCGCAAAAAAAGTTATGGCTCCTACGACGCCCTCTATGGTCTAACGTGATCTGATACATAAATTGTTGTTTCTTAGATTAAAAATTTTCTTTTACCAAATTTGGTGAAGAACGGTCAAGAGGTTGTCGAGTTATTGCAAAAAAAATGAAAAAAATAATTTCGACTTTGACACACTGTGTCTTTTTCCACAGCAATATTGTACTAAAGCATGTTTGGTTATATCCTCATATTTTTGTCCAAAGAACCTACCCTTAAACTATGGCCCGTTATTAATGGACCACCCTGTATAAACTTTAACTATATACTGTTTGTTGTTTTCTTTGTACAAAAATATTTTCCAAAGCCACATTGTTTTTAAACATGAACGACAGACAATTAGGATATCGCTAATTAGGTAGTTATGAAATGTAAATTAAACTTGAAGCTAGTCTGACTGCATGCCAATGAAGTAGTAAAATTGCGTAAATAGCTTTTCGTTCATTAATTTATATTTAAAAGAAGTATGTGTTAGCTGTAAATTAGATTAGGTTATTGCCGAACGCAGTCTCATTGATACCAAACAATTACGATGTTACTCAAATGCAATCCAAAAGAATACATCTCCATAGCAGTTACATCTCTATGGGCATATATATATATATATATATATATATATATATATATATATATATATATATATATATATATATATATATATATATATATATATATATATATATATATATATATATATATATATATATATATTATATATATATATATATATATATATATATATATATATATATATATATATATATATATACATAAAAACATATATATATATATATATATATATATATATATATATATATATATATATATATATATATATATATATATATATATATATATATATATATATATATATATATATATATATATATATATATATATATATATATATATATATATATATCCATCTTCTGGTAGAGTAGCTGTTAGTTACCAAACAGTATTTATATTAATTAATACGTCTCTACTGCAAAAGAAGGAGATGGATATATCTGCTCTAAGGCCCAGTATATCTACCTCGTGGTAAAGTTACCGAACAGATAATTTAAGAATAAAATTGTTAAACCAGTAAAATAATAGTTATTATTTATCTATTTTTGCGAAACAGTAATTGCATAAGAGAATATACTTCCCTCGTGATCAGTTTTTTGCAAAAGTATATATATATATATATATACATATATATATATATGTATATATATATATATATATATATATATATACATATATATATATATATATATATATATATATATATATATATATATATATATATATATATATATATATATATATATATATATATATATATATATATATATATATATATATATATATATATATATATATAATATATATATATATATATATATATATATATATATATATATATATATATATATATATATATATATATATATATATATATATATATATATATATATATATATATATATATATATATATATATATATATATATATATATATATATATATATATATATATATATATATATATATATATATATATATATATATATATATATATATATATATATATATATATATATCCATCTTCTGGTAGAGTAGCTGTTAGTTACCAAACAGTATTTATATTAATTAATACGTCTCTACTGCAAAAAGAAGGAGATGGATATATCTGCTCTAAGGCCCAGTATATCTACCTCGTGGTAAAGTTACCGAACAGATAATTTAAGAATAAAATTGTTAAACCAGTAAAATAATAGTTATTATTTATCTATTTTTGCGAAACAGTAATTGCATAAGAGAATATACTTCCCCGTGATCAGTTTTTTGCAAAAGTAGAGACGTAATAATTAATATAAATCTGTTTATGACTAACAACTACTCTACCAGAAGATGGAATACTGGCCCAAGATGTGTGACTCGAACAAAGTTTACCCAACATTCGAATCTATGGACAAGATATTCAATGAACCTTGCTAGTAGTTTAGTAGTATGTTAGTAGTAAATTATATTTCAACGTAATTAAAGATTATAATTATTAAATTATAAATTACGTAAACTAATTTTCATTGTTTTAAATTAAGACATAGTTACATTCATCCATGACCATGTAGAGCAAAAACATGAGACCAAAGTAAAAAATTGTACAGTAAGTAAAATATTTAACTGATAAAAAAAGTCATACTGATAAATGTTTTAATCTGCTGTGCTTGTTTATAGTGTCTGCTTGAATGTCGATTGTTTAAGTAAACATAAACATAAAACATAAAGCACACCACATTAGACCACTCCAAATCCAAAAAGCTGTATGAGTGGGGGTTACACTGTTGAAGAGACTTGGGAACAGAACAACTCCCTTCGACTTAGTCAGGTCAAAGCCGCGATTTGAACTCGGAAGCGGCAGACAGTAAAACCAACTATGTTCATCACTCACCGCTCTATCCACTGCACTATAGAGTGTTTGTATTTGTGTAGAAACGTTTTATGTATATTTTGTACTTTTTTTAAATAATGTCTTAATTTTAATTTGTTTCGTTTAAACTAAAGCAAGAATTTATTTCCATTTACTTAACTTGATCGTAGCCTTGAACATTATCAAATTTTGTATTGGAACGTAAACAACAATTTTAATAAAACATGACAGCTCAAAAAATTTTTTAAACCTGTAAATATTACAAAGACAAAATCATAACTTCTTATAATATATTAAATATAAAACAATACAATTTAAAGCATATCCCACAAGTATAGTATAATTAAATGAATAATTCGTATCTCATGTATGAATGAAGAAAAGATAACTTTAATTACACCGCTTTATTAATTGGGTATTTACGCTGCCAGTAAACATTCAAGTTGCTAATACAGTATAACAAAAAAGCGTGGGAAAATAAATGTAACATAATATGTGTGTATAGCGAATTAATTTTTTGGATAATATTTTTCAAATAAAAAATGACAATTTTATAATGTGTATTACATCATCACGAAAATACAGCGTGTCTCAATAATAGAAAATAAAATTCATAATAGGCGAAATGTAACATTATATAGCGAATTCATTTTTGGACAATGTTTTTCGAATTGACAATTTTATAATGTGTATTATATTTTAATTAGACACATGCGTGCAGGGCCGGCACATGAGGTCAGAATTATTTGTACGGATCAATAAAAATGAATACCTCGAGTGTCATAACTAGAGCTGTCCGAGGTCACCTGGCCGACAGAGCCGTCATATGACTCATATGTTTACATCATATCATAATACTTGAATAAGTACAGTAAATGGAAATAAATTTGAACAATAATGTTACATTTTATAAAAATTTGTATAAAACTCACCCTTTTAAGCAGATTTATGAAGTAGTTTGGTTGTCGTCATCACAAAGTGGGGAAGATCTATAGTATAATAGCATCAGGTATGTTTCTACAGCTGTCTCCGTCAGCGATGTTCGCTTTGGTGAAAAAATATGTTTTGCATTTTGAAAATGACCATTCGACATCTACGGATGTAATACAGGGCATAAGTAAAACAATCTGTGAACTCACTTAACGAAGTTGTAGATGCACCATCACAAATTTGTCTTAATTTGCTAAAATCAGGATCTTTCTGTAATACACTCTCGAATTTTTCACTAACGAGATTATTTTTTGCGTTATTTATAGCCTGTAGCTGTGTATTTACGTCGTCCACTATTTGCAGCGATTCCACTAACAACAATGAACTATTTTGCAATTTTTCTATTGCGTCGTGTAGTCCTCTATAATTGTTATTAATAGTATTTAAATCTGTTTCAAGGGAAAGCTTGTCTGGTTTTCCCTAATAGCTGCAGCCTCGTTAGGGTTGAACTGTAGGATCACAGCTTTTATTTGTTGAAAATATTCAGCATAATAAAGAGCTGCCTTCAACCACGTTCCCCAACGTGTAAGAATCGGCTCTGGTGGTTCCGGAATACCAGGACACAGTGTGTGAAATGCTCGAAGCCGTTTAGCAGATTTGAGAAAAACTTTTTTTGTATTTGCTATTAATGCATCTACCTCTGGAAAACATTTTCGAATCGTTTCTGCCACAAGATGTAACGCATATACTTTACACGTAACATGTAAAAACCTACAATTGTCTCTTTGAAAAGAACGGCCTACCATGCGCATTGTCGCAGCACCATCAGTCACAAACATCAATACTTGACTTGTTGAAAGTTCAAATTTTTCGAATGTCTCCAACACCCCGTAATTATTTCGCCAGTACACGCAGTTAGTCTTTTACTAGCTGGTAAAAGTGGAAATGTTAGTTTAAGAGGGCCCAGTACACGTACTATAATATTTAAAATAGAATTTTTTTACAATCTGTCGTCTCGTCAATACATAACCAGAGCCGTGTATTTTTTAATCCACATTTAATCCTATTTACAATGTCTTCACGAACAGCTGGAATATATCTACGTAACGATGTACGACTTGGTAAGTTCACCTGGGGATTGTATTTATTCCAAAACTTCCGAAATGGTTGTTTATCCAGTATGTGTAGCAGAATATTACAGGCTATTAACATTAACAATAAATCAAACATAAACTGAGGTTAAAGGCATGTCATTTTTTTTATTTTGATGTTGCACGGTGTTGATGACGACGACAATCTGTTTTGTGCCAGCACATTAAGTCTTGATTACAAACTTTACAAATTATTTTACATCCGTCATAGAATAAATCCGGAAATTCACCGATAAATTTATTCACTGTGTCCGCGTACGGTCGTTTTTTACCCTTTGGCGCGTTTGACATTATGTATAATTTATAGGTACAACCTCACGCATTAACCTTTCAAATAAGACTGCAGCGTAAATCACTTCTAAATCGGCACGTGTGACGCCATCGCAAGACCGTGGCTGTACTCCAGCCACCTCGGACAGCTCTACTCATAACATATCATTAAACCTCCTGTAATGTATTCAAATCATTAGTATAGATTGCAAGGCATGGGTCAGACAAGTTACATGAATAATGTTGGGATACGTGGATCGTAAAAGCCTGGCAACTCTTCACATCCACTGTATTCCAGGATAGATTTAACAAGAGGTGTAATTGATAACAAATTATCGAATTTTGGAATGACAGTCCTGCTTGATGTAAAATTAAGATATTAAAATGAAATGATCAGTGCTATACAGGGCGTTTCATAGTTCAATTTATAAAAATCGTTACTGCCATTCCAAAATTTGTCTATTTTTTGTCTATCTTGTTACATCTATCCTTAAACACAATGTATAAGCCTCTTATACAAGCAGTAAAACATTTTCACTTTTAACACCCTATTGCATAAAGCATTTACCGCTATATCCTCAATTGTACGCGCATTGGTTTGCAACACCCGTTTACTACATATTGATAGTGGATGTGTACTCTGAATAACACTTAAAATACACATAATAACATCAATGATTTTATGTTCCTTAAAACCCATGGCTTCTTCAACACAAATCCACACGTATTGATTTTTCGCGTCCTTCGTAATATTATTGCCATGGTTGTTACTATTTATTTTTATCCTTGCGCCGTCTACACACTGCGACGTTTGTAGGTAAACTGAATAGTGAATAAATTGGATTTAGACAAGCCGGTTAGGAAGCCAGTCCGGGACTCACGAAATTTGTCCGGTATCTAATTATGACGAACATGCAGTGTCTCAATATTAGAGAATAATGGGCGAAATGTAACGCTATATTGCGAATTAATTTTTGGACAAAGTTTTCAAATAAAAAATGACAATTTTATTAGGGTTTATAGAAAACAGACTTTTAAAAAACCTGTTTTTGATTTTCATTATTCCAAAAAAAACTGGATGAACCAGTTTTCGAATTAAAAAAATGCATAATAATTAAAACAGTAAAAAAATATTTATACTTTTATTAAAATATTTCAGTTTATTTAATGTTTATGGAACAACAAAAATATAACAAAATAAAATGTACTCCATCTATACAAAACTAAATAAAAAAAAACTAAAACAACTGAAATCAGTAAAAATCCGTACATTTTCCGATAAAATTTAAAAGTTTATATATTAACATTTTAAAATGAAATAATTGATGACTTCATCTAAACATTTTTTAAGATACTGAAACTGTTCTTTTGTCATATCTAAATCAACAAATATACTCAACGTTTTGTGTTTTGGATAAGGTGGACTTGAAGTATTTTGTTTCAAATACTGCTTATTTGGTGAATTTGTCATTCTATTTTTAAACAATAATTTAAGAACCAGAAGGGTTGACACTCTTACCGCTGAGTATTCCTTGACAAGGCACCAATCAAATGTCTTTACAGAATTTAGATATCTCCAGCCATCACAAGCTATAAGGAAAAGTTTTGTGTGACGTCACCCCCAAATTTGGCTTGTGTAAAAACATAACTTTCTGTTTTTAGTCATACGTTTTTCGATAAAACTAGTTTACGTATTAACATTTTAAAATGAAATAAAATTCACTTTATCATGTACAAATTTCAATTTTTCTATTGTTTGCGAATGTTTCAATAGGTGTAATATTTTATGTCTACATAAAGTAGTCACTAGGAACCTCCGTCCAATCTCTAAGCATAATATAATGAGTAGAGCTGTCCGAGGTCACCTGGCCGACAGAGCCGTCATATGACTCATATGTTTACATCATATCATAATACTTGAATAAGTACAGTAAATGGAAATAAATTTGAACAATAATGTTACATTTTATAAAAATTTGTATAAAACTCACCCTTTTAAGCAGATTTATGAAGTAGTTTGGTTGTCGTCATCACAAAGTGGGGAAGATCTATAGTATAATAGCATCAGGTATGTTTCTACAGCTGTCTCCGTCAGCGATGTTCGCTTTGGTGAAAAAATATGTTTTGCATTTTGAAAATGACCATTCGACATCTACGGATGTAATACAGACATAAGTAAAACAATCTGTGAACTCACTTAACGAAGTTGTAGATGCACCAACACAAATTTGTCTTAATTTGCTAAAATCAGGATCTTTCTGTAATACACTCTCGAATTTTTCACTAACGCGATTATTTTTTGCGTCATTTATAGCCTGTAGCTGTGTATTTACGTCGTCCACTATTTGCAGCGATTCCACTAACGACAACGAACTATTTTGCAATTTTTCTATTGCGTCGTGTGGTCCTCTATAATTGTTATTAATAGTTTTTAAATCTGTTTCAAGGGAAACGTCTTGAAAGCTTGTCTGGTTTTCCTAATAGCTGCAGCCTCGTTAGGGTTGAACTGTAGTATCACAGCTTTTATTTGTTGAAAATATTCAGCATAATAAAAAGCCGCTTACAACCACGTTCTCCAACGTGTAAGAATCGGCTCTGGTGGTTCAGGAATACCAGGACACTGTCTGTGAATTGCTCGAAGCCGTTTAGGAGATTTGAGAAAAACTTTTTTTTATTTGCTATTAATGCATCTACCTCTGGAAAATATTTTCGAATCGTTTCTGCCACAAGATGTAACGCATGCACTTTACACGTAACATGTAAAAACCTACAATTGTCTCTTTGAAAAGAACGGCCTACCATGCGCATTGTTGCAGCACCATCAGTCACAAACATCAATACTTGACTTCTTGAAAGTTCAAATTTTTCGAATGTCTCCATCACCCCGTAATTATTTCGCCAGTACACGCAGTTAGTCTTTTACTAGCTAGTAAAAGTGGAAATGTTAGTTTAAGAGGACCCAGTACACGTACTATAATATTTAAAATAGAATTTTTTTTACAATCTGTCGTCTCGTCAATACATAACCAGAGCCGTGTATTTTTTAATCCATATTTAATCCTATTTACAATGTCTTCACGAACAGCTGGAATATATCTACGTAACGATGTATGACTTGGTAAGTTCACCTGGGGATTGTATTTATTCCAAAACTTCCGAAATGGTTGTTTAACCAGTATGTGTAGCGGAATATTACAGGCTATTAACATTAACAATAAATCAAACATAAACTGAGTTGTCAAAGGCATGCCATTTTTTTTATTTTGATGTTGCACGGTGTTGATGACGACGACAATCTGTTTTGTGCCAGCACATTAAATCTTGATTACAAACTTTACAAATTATTTTACATCCGTCATAGAATAAATCCGGAAATTCACCGATAAATTTATTCACTGTGTTCGCGTACGGTCGTTTTTTACCCTTTGGCGCGTTTGACATTATGTATAATTTATAGGTACAACCTCACGCATTAACCTTTCAAATAAGACTGCAGCGTAAATCACTTCTAAATCGGCACGTGTGACGCCATCGCAAGACCGTGGCTGTACTCCAGCCACCTCGGACAGCTAATGAGTTTGTGGATTTTCATGTCAAACATTCGCTTGTGTGCCCGAGGCGATTTCAAGTCAGAATGTTTACGTTTTTAAATAAATAATTAATTAATTTCTACATACTAATTCTAGTATATAAAACCGTTTTTTTTAAATTTAAAAACCGGTTTTCAAATTTTACAAATTTATCCAATAAACCTGTTTTTAGAAACCGACAAACCCTAAATTTTATAATGTGTAATATTATGACGAACATACAGCGTGATTCAATATTAAATAATAAAATTCATAATTGAGAAAGAAAACTCGTTAGTCCAATAAATATTGTTGGGGAAATTTAGATTGGCGACTTGCCTTGTTAATATTTCTTCACAGAAGATTAATTCTCTCAATAAAGTTATATTGGTTAAGTAGCTGAAAGGTTGAATGTGATATGGTCACAGTTTATTTCGTTTGAAAAGACGTTCGACACAGCTTTGTGATATATTAAAGTAATTAGCTGCATCGTATATTGAACGTCTAAGATTTTCTTGGACAAAAGTAGAATATTTAGTTGAACTTCTTCGTTTGTGATCGGTTTTCGTTTTTTTTTTCTTGTTATTGTAAAAATTTTCGTATATCTTTTTTTAAATATTTACTAGTACTGACACAGTTAGGCCAGCCAGGGTATTTTCGTTTAGCCTTGACGCATTTTTTTGCATAGTAAGAAAATTTATAAAATATCTCGACGTTATTCAAGTGAATATTATATTACAGTGGTAAGGTATAATAATTTTTCAAAAATACGTTTTAATTACAAAATAAACAACAAATATACTACAAAATAAACACCAACAACAAAAAATGTTAAACTCTAAAAGTTAAATCGAACGTGATAACTGGCGATTGTTTTTTATTTTTCAATCCCTATCCGATACCATTCAAATATATTCCTATTAGAGTAAGAAACCAACTGATCCTTGTGAAACCATGAATCCTTGTGAAAACCCATTGTCATTATGAAACACTGACAAGCTCTTTACTCAGTAGTTTTTATTCTCAATTGTCTTCATAATACATATTTTTTTTGGAAGAATTAAACAAGTACGGTGGACCATTAATTTGTGTTGTAGTTTATATCAAAATTTTTTTTACCATAATTTTTTATATATACACCTTTTTGTTATTTATGATACAAACATATAATATACATATATTATATGGTTTTGAAATCCTCTCAAAGAGCCCTATCCAACTGCGTTATATATAGAGTATGCAATTTAAAAAAACGTGAATTTTTAAACACCACGTACACGTTTGGTTGAATTAAAAATCATTGGTCAGAGTCGTAATCTGTATTAAAATTCCTGTAGAACAGAAAGATATCTTCTAAATTATGAAAATAAATGGGATGGACCTTTTACGTGGCTTACCCTGTACAGATTTACTTCTCAAACGGTTAATTTTCTTATTTACATGCGTTTAAATTTTGCAATTCATCTCTTCGATCGCTCCTCCAAATTTGTAATTTCTATCTCAAAAATTGTAGAACAATTTGGGGGTTCCCCAGTTCCTGTATTAGTCTAGATTACAAGTTAAAAACGGTGTTAATTAGTGATAAAGGTCGTACAAATATGGGCGATAGCTCATTGGATTCGGAATGACGTCTAGAAAAATGTAAAAAAAATTGTGTACCAGCACATAAAAAATTGTAAAATTTATTAACAAATTAAGATAAAAAAAAGGCATTTAGTTTTTCGCAAATAATTCAGAAACTATTAATAATTAAGAAATTTAAAAAAAAGATTCTTAAAGGGGACGAAATTTCCGATAAAAAAAGTCCTGACTCTCGGAACTGTACTTCCATTATTAATAATTTTAATTTAATGGTGAAAATAGTGCTCCACGCGGCGAGCATGACGCTGCCGCAGACCTAAGAATCCGACTGTAGCAACAAAAAAAAATTTGTTAGCTATAAGATATTAATTAAAAAATTTCAAAAAAATTATTGGATCATCTAGACATCCCAAAGAATATCCACTTATAAAAAATTTTTTTCATCCATTTTTCATAAAATGCGCTTATTGTTAATTAACAAATTTTTTTGGAGTTCACGTTTATGTATATAATCAGATAATTGTTAAACTAAAGACGTGGAAATTATAACCGATGCTGGATACATTGTGACAAGTATAGTGTATGAAATAATCACATCACGATATTTTTAATTGTTATAGTTCATTAGTTATTAATCTTTTACGTTAACAAAAAAACCAATAAACGATAAAAAAAAGGTGAAAGAATTTTTTTTATCAATATTTGTTATTATCACTGTTTTTATATATCAAAACACTATTAGATTTTATAATTTTTTAATTTTTAGTGATATTTGTTTAAAAGAATGTTATAAACAAATGGATTAGTTGCATATTTTAGAAAAAATTTTTTTTTGCCAAATTATTAGTGGAACGATATTGGTTTTAAAAAAAATTTTTTTCTAAAAATTTTTTTTTTGTTAACAATTATTTTTTAACTTCTTTCATTATTTAAATAATAGATTAACAAAAGATTTTTTTTTCTAAATTTATCATTTGTAATTTTCTACAAAGTAAAAAAATTTTTTTTTCGCTTAAAATTTATTTGTTTATTTAATAAACAATTTGTAATAAACAATGGTCGAATGTATTAATATTTTTTTATAGAAAAAAAATACTAAAAACAACTATATATTTAACCAATACGAAAAAAAAATTTTTCGATTTTTTATAGAATTTTCAATTTTGCTACTCTACAGAAATTAAAGAGCCTCCTTCCTTTGTTAAGTTATTAACCTCTATATCTTTTAAACTATTAGAGATACGACAATGGATATTCGTCATTTTTATAAAGGATTAATTAATCTCTAAAAATGAGTTAACCAAAAAAATTTTTTGTATTGGTTAAATATATGGTTGTTTTTAGTATTTTTTTTCTATGAAAAAATATTAATACACTTGACCATTGTTTATTACAAATTGTTTATTAAATAAACAAATAAATTTTAAACAAAAAACATTTTTTTTTAGAAAATTGCAAATGATAAATTTACAAAAAATATTTGTTAATATATTATTTAAATAATGAAAAAAGTTAAAAAATGTTTATAAACAATAACAATTTTTTTTAGAAAAAATGTTTTTTTTTAAATCATATCATTCCACTAATAATTTGGCAAAAAAATTTTTTTCTAAAATATGCAACTAATCCATTTGTTTATACCATTTTTGTAAACAAATACCACTAAAAACTTAAAAATTATAAAATCTAATAGTATTTTGATATACAAAAACAGTGATAATAACAAATATTGTTAAAAAAAATTTTCCACCTTTTTTATCGTTTATTGGTTTTTTGTTAACGTAAAAGATTAATAACTAATGAACTATAACAATTAAAAATATCGTAATTTGATTATTTCATAAAGTATACTTGTCACAATGTATCCAGCATCGGTTATAATTTCCACGTCTTTAGTTTAACAATTATCTGATTATAAACATAAAGGTGAACTCCAAAAAAATTTGTTAATTAACAATAAGCGCATTTTATGAAAAATGGATGAAAAAAAATTTTTTTTAGTGGATATTGTTCCGTGGGATGTCTAGATGATCCGATAATTTTTTTGAAATTTTTTTAATTAATGTTTTATAGCTAAAAAAATTTTTTTTTGTTGAAACAGTCGGATTCTAAGGTCTGCGGCAGCGTCGCGCTCGCCGCGCGGAGCACTATTTTCACCATTAAATTAAAATTATTAATAATGGAGGTACAGTTCCAGGAGTTAGGACTTTTTTATCGGAAATTTCGGCCTCTTTAAGAATCGTTTTTTTTTTAATTTCTTAACTATTAATAGTTTCTGAATTATTTGCGAAAAACTAAATACCTTTTTCCATCTTAATTTGTTAATAAGTTTTGCAATTTTTTTATGTGCTGGTAAACAATTTTTTTTACATTTTTCTAGACGTCATTCCGAATCCAATGAGCTATTGCCTATATTTTTACGACCTTTATCACTAATTAACACCGTTTTTAACTTGTGAAATAGACTATATGTGTATGTGCAATAACATCATTCCCTCACAAAACAAAGCTAAACAAATACTGAAAATTCTAACAACAATTCACACAAAGGAGAACGCATTAGTATATGCAGTTTCAAAAACAATTTATTTCAATTTCCTTGCCCTTCTCCTTCCTACATTTAGCTACCTAACTTAATGCCCTTTTACCTTTGCGATTACTTGCAAAATTATTATATATTACCTACTCGAATATTATTGTGCTCCCTTCACGATTCATCATAACTAATAGCAAACCATTACGGTTGAGTTAAAAGGCCCCTTTCAAACGTCAGGTCGAATAATTATGATTTTTGGGAATTGCAGAGCTACCGTGGAAGAAAACCCAGTGGTGCCGTAGCGCCTTTAAGTGGTGGTAATAGTATTGTACCCCCTGAGACGAACGGTGCTTCAGTTGTGCCCCCGCAACCACCCTCTAGGCCTAGTCCGCAACCAGCACCAGTGCAACAGCCTATGCCCGTCCAGCAACAACCCATGGTAAGTTGTTTTTATTTTTACAAAAAAACAACTAGATTGTGCATGGTGTCTTGTAGTGTAGTATAATGTGTAGAATATGAAGCTGATGATGGGTGCCTAGGGGTAAGTCATTTATGACTGAGGATTAAAAATAATAAATTTAACGACGATTCGTCAGATACATATATATATATATATATATATATATATATATATATATATATATATATATATATATATATATATATATATATATATATATATATATATATTTTTTTTTTTTTTTTTTTTTTTGTTGTTTTTTCTTGGGAATATGGTTCTTGTTTTAATAATTTTTTTTAGATTGTGTTGGAATTCATTTATTAGTTTTTTCCGTACAAACGTTTCGGTATGGATTTATACCTTTTTCAATATATTCTAAAATTGAAATTACTAAAATTAACTAAATGTCTACGAGTATATAAATTCAATTTAAAAACATACCTTAAATTTCAATTTTCAAATGTGGCACTAAACTAATTTATTAAAGTCTTTTTTTATGGTTTACGTACACTTTTTTATATTTCTTTTTGTTAATCATTGTTCTGTTCTCTGTATGAACAAATAGAAATATAAAAAGTATGTATACGTAATGAACACAATCTAAAAAATTAATTATTAAAACAAGAACCATATTCCCAAGAAAAAACAACAAGAAAATATATAGAAACAAGTTTCAAGAAATAAAAAAGAAAATAAACTTTCTTAAAAACTGTATATATATATATATATATATATATATATATATATATATATATATATATATATATATATATATATATATATATATATATATATATATATATATATATATACATATGGTTTTATAAAGAAATTTGCCTAGTTAATGAGATACAGGGTGTTAAAACAATTTTTATTAAATGATTTTTTGGGTGTAAATCAAAACTTCTTAACACAGCAAGTTAAAAATCGGTACAGGTAGGTTTCTTGTGGTGATAAATCCTAATTTTATATTAGTTTTGACCTGATCCTAATTTCATAAGTTATAAAAGGCATCAAATACAATATATTAAATGATAAAAATAATACATTTTTTTCCAGAACAGCTCTACGGACATTTTTAATTGCAATATGATATATTTTCTAATTGTAAGTAAAAAATGTATACTCGCCTGATGTCGCTAAAAATCAACCGTTTTCGAGATATTAAATGTTAAAGGAACACTACAGAGTATCTTCATTATTTACATTAAGTAGGCTTATATCATACTTTAAATAGGTAACGTTCTGTATTACAAACAATATTTTAATAGAAACAAGATTCATTCATAAATTACAAATGACAAAAAATAGTTTTAAATTCTGTTAAAACAAGTAAGAACTTGTAAAGTGAAAAATATTAAATTGGACAATAACAATACAAAATTAATAAAGAACCTTTAACTGCAATTGCTTTTTACTAAAATGCAAGTAGCCTATTTGGTGCAAATAATGAAAATACACTGTGTAGTATTCAGTTAATTTTAATCCTTAAATATCTCGAAAACGGTTGATTTCAGTGACTTTAGACAAGTATACCTTTTTTTACGTAGAATTGATAAATATATCATAATTATAATTAAAAATGTCCGTACAGCTGTTTTGGAAAAAAATATAGCACAGCTTCGTCATCGCGTAATAATAGGTTTTGATGTTTTAAATTTTAATAACTCTCAAATTTATCCCAACATTTCATGAGGTTACTAAAGTGTGCACAAAATTTCAATTTACAGCTTCATATAAACATTTGGACAAAATATACGTATCATAGGTATGATTTCTAATGTTTCAAAATTTTTTTGCAGTAAATAATAAAAGTTTGGGGTCTCGTAGACCCTTTGCTATTTTGCTTATCAACGAACTCATATTTTTCTTTGGCCTCTAGAACGTGTGTACCAAATTTATCTAATAATCTGTGCCTGTGACAGGCAAGGACATATTTTTATTTGCTCAAATTATGTTTTTTTTCGTCATAATTCTAATTCGTCGAGATTCGTTCATAAATGCAATACATTTTTTTTTATTTCCCCATACTTTCCTCACTTGAGATGTGAGGCAGCAATATAAGGAAAGACATGGTAAACAAATATATTCTACCGCTTCATTTGTTTCTTCCGAAAACCTCAGAAACATTTTCGTTTAATATCAACAATACTACAAGAAATTAAATACATAGACGTATTTTGATAATTGGCACTTCAAAAAAAAACATGATCGAGGTCATTTATGATAATGTTGGATTTGTTATAACCATGAATTTTAAAAAAGCAGTTTCTTTGCCGGGAATCGAACCGGAGACCCCAAGACGAGCGGCAATCAATCAAATTGTTTATTTTAAAAATAATTGTATAAACATTTCCTCGCTGATCACCCGCGCCCGGATCTAACCAAACATCAGAGTCCATACGTCTTGACCATGGAGTTAAACTTAGAATACTAGACTGATTTTTTCAGTAATAACGCACACATACTGTCTCTAAGAATAAGCTGCTAACTACAGATGAGGTATTATTGCTTCTAATATTTTGTTTATGAAAAAATCTGTTTCATATTTTTGTATCAATGCAAGTTATTAAATTATTTAATTAAACAAAACACTTAATGCCAAACAATAGCAATATGTCTATATTTTCATATTATAGCTGATTAAAAATTTGAAATAGATAAACTGAATTGTTTAAATAACACTAGATAAATGATAAGTTTTTATCGACTTTGCGAATTATTACGTAATGAACACAATTTATTTCAACTTGTCAAAATCATTATAAAATTTTAATTCAAGAAATACTTTAACCGCAACTTAGGAAAATCTTATTTAGAGTTTAAATTTATAGAAAACATTAAAACTGCCATATACCCTTACCCTAAATTTTTTATTGATCTTTTTAAATGCATAAGTAAATATAAAACGACTATAGAAAGGATAAATTTACAGTAATCCAAAAAATTACAGAAGTAATAAAAGATATAACACTAAAAATAGGTTTAGATTATAAAAATTTTGAGGTTATTTATGGCTGCAGTTGACATGCAAGAACTCATTATTTATGCGAATTTTTTATTTAATATGTAATAATAACACCACATGAAATTACAACCCCCCTTTATCCCTGAAGGTCTGAAATGACTTTGTGCGGGAGAGGGCTACACATTTAGAGACAATGGACACACACCCAATATCCGAGTATACTACGATTAATCTCTCTCACAGAAAAATCCCAGTTCCTCGACCGGGAATCGAACCCGGGACCCCGAGGTTTCGAGGCAAGTACGTTATCTCTAGACCACGGAGCCATACAAAAATACATACATGTAAAATACCAATATTTACATAAATTTAATTGAATATAAAATTTGATATATTTCAAAAAAATATAATGCCTTAAATCAAGCCCTATTTCAATTTTATTACCTAGAAATTATCCAAAATAAAAATACACAAATTTTGATTGAATTTGCAAATCGGTTCCTCAATTTCAAAAAGATATATGTCCCCCATTTGCATCAATTATAGCTTGACATTGTCTAGGTATAATGTCAATGAGATTTATTGATGCAGTCTTGAAATTAGCCCAAAGTCCTGGAATGATCGTTCTCAAATATCTTATTGTCTGCGGATGAGGTTGACGTTCACGTATGTTTATTTTGAATTTATCCCACATATGTTCAATGGGATTAAGGTGTTATTGGTGATCTTACTCTTTTACTTTTGTTTTTATCGAAAGCAAGAGTTGCCTCGCTACTATCGCAATAAGCTGTCAAATTCGTATTTCTGGACAGAACATAGATTTATCATCTTGCCTTTGACTTATGTACTGCCAAAGCAAAATTTAAATTTCAGTCCTCACATGCCATGCGTTATTTTGAATAGTAAATGGATACACCGATTGAGCACATTTTGAATTTGGTATCTTGTACTGGACAATGAGCGCGAGGAAGACACCATAATACGACAATTGCAAATATAAGGTAAGAATAGAAACGGTCAAGAAAGAAGCACCCACATAATTCTCAATGGGCGGAGGGTGTGGTCGTTTCTATCCTTATCTTATGCTTATTACCAGTATTATATCATCTTCCTAATAATCATTGTTGGATGTAAGATACCAAAATTGAATTTTGCTCAATCTGTACTTATACAGCAAATATTACTAAAAATTAATACCTGACCTCATATTACCAGCAACATATAATACAACCAAATGTTTGATATGCTTTTAAGCCTATGCACATTACATATACTAGTTACATCCGTTAACAGTTTATCCTGCATCCACTTATGTGCAGGAACGAGGTGTAGATCACCGGTAACTTACACAGCACAAACGAAACAGCAAGCTGTAGATCACCGGTGACCTACATGGCAGAAAACGTGTTAAGTTGCATAAATATCAGATATCTATGTATATGTTGTGACTAGAAATTTGGATGTTATTAGGTAAATAAGGCATAAGCAAAATAAAAAATAGGGCCAGAGAGTGCAATAGAGTATTTACCTTGCAAACATCTTTACATAACAGCTCATCCCTGTTTCTTGCCGCCTTTGTCTGTCTCCGCCAATCAACGCTTGGTATTTTCTCGACGACACACAGTGGGGCCGATTGCATAAAATGTTGGCGGAAATTATTTTTGCCCATTTTACATTTACTATTGATAAAATAAATAATAATATTAATAAAAACCATATATATATATATATATATATATATATATATATATACATATATATATGTATATATATATATATATATATATATATATATATATATATATATATATATATATATATATATTTTATTTATTTATAAAGTAATTATTTAAAATAAATTGTTTACAATAAGTTCCAAAAAAAGTTATTTTGTTAAAATTAAATTGCTTGTTTATTCAGAGGACACTATTTCATTCGATTTAAAAGTCTTATCGCAAAAAACTTGTTCAATTTTGCTTTAGAGTCTTTTAATTCACAATTCCAATAAGCTAAATAAATGCTTGAAAACTAAAGCACGTAGAAAAAAAAAAGGTAAAGAGTAAAAAAACTTTTAAAATTAAATTTTATTTTCAACAAAATTTATTTTTTTTGCCATTGGTGTGCCCATAAAAAAATGGGGGGGGGGGGGGTAAATAGGTCACATGACCCGCACTTCTCGTCTTTTGAATCGAGATAAACTGATCATAATTACTTAAAATATTGAACTACTACTAGTGCTATATTGTACCAAATTTAAAGAAGATATCTTACAAGGACTCCAGAGTTAGAGCAAATTTTTTTATTTTTTATTTTCGACTTTGAAGGCCCATGAAAATTTTTGTAAGCATTTTCGCATAGAGGTAAGTTAAGTCATATCGTCACTATTTGTTGCCTAGAATCTGTCATTGAGTTTATGACATGCTTTTTTGTTACACCCTGTTACACCCTATTAAAAATACTTTATTTCACCAGGCAAAATTTTAAAATCTTGTATAAGTTTCGAATACATTAGTTTGTAGTCCGATTGACATACAATAACTTTTGTATCAGACTTTTCTGTGTATCTAAGATAATAAAGTTTTTATTTGGACTTGCATCTTAAATTCTACATTTGGTATGTGGGATATTCGGCACGATTATCTCTACAATAACAGCAACTTTTAAAATATATTTATTTATTTACTTTTACTCATACTGGTACAATTATAGTATGAGTGAGATAATAAAAAATAATTTTCAGATCTATTTTTATTACAATTAAATTAAAAAAAACATTTATACTAAATTATCACTAAAGTTAACACTTTTTTAAGATATTTAAAAAATATATTTCTTTGTTACTTATGGGAAACATACTCAAAAAATACTAGTAGACTGTTATTAATTAAATTAGATCTTAGACAAAGATTTTCTTAATGCAAATAAAAGTAGCAACAAATTGTCACCGTCCTCTGTGATTTAAGTACATATATTTAAGTTACATATATTTATGGAGTAGTAATCAGTATGAAAAGAGGTCAATAATCTACAATTAAATTACGAAAGCTTATTATGCAGAAAAAGTGCAATTATTATTTTTAATAAATTATATGAAGGAAAATATGTGTAGTATATGAATATTATTTTATTATTTATATATTTTATATAGTAAACAAGAAAACAAGATAAAACTTGTTGCCTCAGACGCGAATTAAATCATTTTACAAGCTTCTGCAAAATATACCTGTTCTCTATATACTCGAATAGGAACTTTATTTACTTACCTACTTTACCTAATATTTTATTTTAAAAAAATTGTACGTTATGTTATATTTTATCTTGCATCAGAGATGAGGATGATTTATGTATCTATTCTAATTTCTACTTTTATATGAAATCAATCAACGATTATTTTTAAATAAATAACAGCCAATAGTTTCAAATTCATATCCAAAAAGATTAAAGTATTAAATTTTGGAATCAGGTGAATCAATCTACAGATAACTGTCGGTCTCAATTTCAATAGCGTTAACTATTTAAAAAAAAAATTATACTTTCCACATCGTGTTGATACTATGATCTTCAGCCTAACATTTTCGTTGTATATTCACATAGAATTAACAATTTTTTTTTTATTTAAATATTGCCTTTATGAGAGGTTATTAAATCCTAAAATCACTATTTACAGACGTCTAATAGTCACAGAATATATAAAACATACATGCTCCTAGGTGAATACGTAGAATTTTGGTATTGCTTGTAGAAAAAGTAACACATGATATTTCTTTATTATTTTTGCATAAAAAATTGCTCCATTCTTTAACCTTGATAATGAAAACTCCTGTTATCATCAGCTGAGTTTTGGGGATTGGGGAGATCACTGTCTGATAGCTGAAGGGTCGCTCTACCCTACCGTTGAGGCAGGTCAGGGGAGCCCTTCCCCCTTGGGGTAACAAAATCGTATTCGTCCTGTCTCAACTTAACCCCAATTGCCAAATAAACTTCCACAAAAGGTTTATTTTGTCTCCAGGATGTGCCTTTTGTGTAGGTTGTTCGTTTACCCCGACAAGCGGGGTTTAAATGAGGTGCAAAATTGACGTTCATTTATTTATTAAGTTGTTCTAATAATGAAAAGCATACAAAAATAAAAATACAGGTGTTTGTTAACATTAAAATTCATATTTCTAATGAAATAAACCTGGTCTGAAGTATTGCTCTAAATAAAAGCATCATTAAATAAATTTTAATAAAATTTTATAGTTGCACAGGTAACAATAAATAAATCGAGTTAGCTATTGTTGTTATCTATACTTCATTTTTTCCGTAGGGAATATCCCGGTTTCATATAGCAACTTAAGGGATGGAGTACAGACAAATAATGACTAGAGATCGCTTACCTTGTGGTTATTTTGGCAAGATCGGTAACATCGAAAGTTAATACAAAGAGGGCTGAAACTATTGGTGAATATAACACACACCAGCAATCACAAGAATAAAAGTATGTTGTCTATAGTTATTTATTTGTGGCATCCTATAATGTTTCTTATCACGTTCTTTGGGTATTAGGCTACTGTCATATTAGTCTATGAAAATGTATATAAGAACAGAAAACTGTCATGTTTGACACTGCTAAAAAAAGACAAACTTTTATCAAAGAAATGTTCCTCTAATTTTGAGAACGGAATCAGAGAATATCCCCAAACATCAACAAAGAAACATCAATTTTGGTCATTTTCTAGAACACGGACTTCTGAGATACCACAAAACCAATTATACCGACACACTCTACACATCATCAGATGTTCATTGCATAGTGTCATATCTTGTGCAAACATCACTAACTACCTCTAAATAAATCAATAAGATTGCAACACTTGACATTATCCACTCGGTATTCATTTGTATGGCTGTCTGTGTGTGTTGTATAAAAACGCTGTCAGGTGTCGCACGACGTTTTCCGATTTTGCCAGATTGAGATAATTCAACAAAGTTAGGGACAAATCTCTGACGTTTATTTTTCTAATAATGGCAGGTCAAATATTTATGTTTAGATTGTTACAATCTGGCAACGCTGTTGGCCGCGCATTTTATTAATTTCACCTGTTGAAATAAAGTACATCTATCGCGGAGATTCACATGATGCTCCCCGAGTACGTTTCAGATAATTTTAAGTTCATGTTGACAATTTTCTTTTTAATAAAGTCTTCGCGAAAGAGGTTTTCGGGTTAGTATAAACAAAAAGCTGAGAGCTGATTGGTTGAAGGCGTATAGGGACGCTTACTCAATGCTTAGAGGGCATTTTTTATGAAGATGCCATTTCAGTTCTTTGTTACTGTGTGACGATTGAATTTGGCGATCAATATATTTCAATATAATTTGCACTATAATTGTTGAAACATGTCGGAAACAGCGGGCTTGTCGAGTTGCGTTAATGAAGATTCACCTGTGCCTCGTTGTGATAAGTGTCGGGTACTTTTTTCATCGACATGGCATCGTACCGTGTCATTACAGTTGTCCTAAGTGTTCAATAAGGTTAGTGCCAACGTCTAGGGATGATTTAAGTGTTTCAATTTCAAATAAAACAATAAATATCCCTTGCCCTACAAGAATAATTGACATTTAGTGAAATATCAGTCATTTTCGGCTCGTTATTACCCACCCAGCACCCCTATTCGCTCCATGATCCTGTAAGTTTCTTGGCTTATTTATTATTTGCACATTTCTTATATCACAAATTGTTACTACATCGTTTGTGAGTGAATTTATGCAAAAAATTTCGAATAATTGCAAAAGTGCGTGTTCTAGAAAATTACCTCAATTTTAAATCATTTAAAATATTTGACAATTAAGTTTCATTTTCAGGTTAATATTTTTTAGGTGTGACATTTTTGGATATGCAAAAATATTTTTTTCAAAAATCAACCTCTCACTAATCCTTTAGGCGCAGAGTTGTATTTAACAAATTTTTAAAATAATTTGTAGGATACTGACTTTATACCAAAAGAACATGAGAAGTAAAGCTATATAACTAATATTAATGAAACCACTAAAACATTTGCCATCTTCCAGCCGCAAGCATTGGTGGCTTCATCCACGCTAGTAATCCAGACGCATTTGTCATTCAGAATAATTTTTTTGTTGACTACTGTCATCACTGTGTGACAAATATTTTTTTTCTTAGCGTCACTTCCGACGACACCTGAATATTGATATACTGCCCACTAATATACTTTTGAAAAATTTACATTTTAAAAAAGGTAACATCCATTGTCTTTAATTTCGCACTGCTTACATATGTACATGTCATTCACATAGATGTTTTATAAATACTACATATTTAGAGTGTATTCCAATGACTTCGAAATCACAATAATAAGCAAAACTTTCAATTAAAATTACTTTTGCTTAAAGAAGCAAAAGAAAATTACAATGGAACATGAATTTCTACGACGCCATTTTATATAGGTACCAAATTTTATTTGGAGGTATATAAACCTATATACACACAGGTAGGGAGGGCTCAACCGATACATCAGTTTTGGTATCGACGTCAGCGCTGATAGTCCAATAATTCAAATATCGAATGGTTGTGTGTCCCTCGCCCATGCAGCTTCGGCTTAGAATTCAGGGGTTGTCTAATATTTGTGGTGCTTTATTATTATGGGCATCGGTATCAGCCATCGGTAAAATATACGCCGATCGTGCCGATATATTTTCTCGCCGGCACATGGCAGCGCGTTAAGTTGTCCAAAGAAACTCATTGCGTTTCGCGTTCACATTTGCGGTTATTCTAATGGGTTTAATCAAAACAACCTTACAATGTTACTATTATATAATAAAGCGCAATGTCGCATATTGCACTTGTAAGGCTGAAACCAGACGAGGCGTTTTGTGCCGAGTCGGCCGCCGATTCTGCAGACGAAACGTCAAAACAAACAAGGCGGCTGGACACCGCGACGTTTTCCGTATGATCAAAACACACCGAGCGTTTTATAAGCATTAGTAAATTTCCTCAGTACGTTGTTGTCAGTTCATTCAGACACCCGTTTTGAAATAATGGATTCCGATGAAGAGTTTGTGATACATCTAGGTATATTATACTGTGGATTAAAAAAGAAAAAAGAATCGTAAAATGTGGACACACCCAATTATTAGTGAAAGAAAAAATAAAGGATACTTTTACACATTGTACAATGAAATCAAACAAGTCGATGAGAAGTTTTTTAATTTCGTTAGAATGTCTGACATCTTTTAATGAACTATTAAATTTCATGTATTAATTGTTCGATATTTATTTCCATATCTGTCACTAAAATAATTAAAAAAATTTTAAAATCACGTCAAATGGCAACCATGCAGTATACGTACCGATCAAAAACCGCCGGTGTCTGTGTTGCACAACAGTTAGTACATTTATGAAGGGCCGCTTAAAGTCATAAAAACGATTTCGGCACATGGTTGGGAACACCGTACGCTCGTCGCATAGGCGGTGACATTCGTCACCGACGTATCGTCTGTTTTAATACATTCATAATGAGTGAAGCAAACGACGATTCGTCTGCAGAATCGGCGGCCGACTCGGCACAAAACGCCTCGTCTGTTTTCAGCCTAATTCTTATGGAAGCAAACGAAATACGGTTTTATGTTCAAGATGTTCGAGATGTTCAAGAATAAATATCGGCATATGGACCCATTATCAAAATTCTGCCACCCGTCGAGCTCTACACAAAGGTATACATACAGATAAACTTTTCAAAATCATAGCACAACATGCTGTGAAAACATTCACAAAAAGGAACAAACAGCTTTGTAATAATTTTTCAATTATATATCGACAACATTTTCCGCCTGGGAGTAATATATCTAAATAATTAGGAAACGAAAATTCAAAGAGGCACCTCGAAATTCCTCGACCTTTCAGAATCAAATAGAAAATCCTAAATTTGTATCGATTCCATTCGATCCTCGATTCAACCGTGGTATTGGTAAGATTTTTAAGATATAGGTATGACAGTGGTTCTTTCATCGGAAAGTAATCTACAACAACTTTTAGGCAATCCAAAAGACAATATTGAAACTAACGAAAAGTTGGGGATTTACGAAATTAGGTGTAAGGACTGTAATCAAAAGTATGTTGGACAAACTAGACGATCAATTCAAACTAGATTTAAAGAGCATATGGCGCATCTCAAATATGGTAGAACAGATAAATCTAGTGTTGTCCAACATGCGTTTGAGAACAACCATAAAATAAATATTAGCAATTTAAGACTAATTAGGAATGTAACAAATCTGGATGCATTTGAGAGCTTGGAAATCCAAAGTGTAAAAATAGTATGAATAGTGACAGAGGGCCAATTCCAAAATATCCCCTTTTATTGGTTAGTGAGTCACGGTTCACCGAATCGAGACAATAGTTTAGGTATAAATAGGATACATTGTTAGCATAAAGTTAGTTTTAATCATCTTCAGATGATGCCAACTTGGTTGGCGAAACGAGCGTCGAGTGCAGTGCATGGTGTCCCGGTGTTTCGTGGAAAATTACGTCAGTGTTATCTTCACATCAAAGGTTCCAACCCACTTCAGCACAAAAATTTTGATTTCTTGCTTTCATTATCATTTAGCCTGTCATTTATTTCGTTATCATCCTGTACAATTTTAAATATTGGCAAAGAAAAAGACAATTTAAATAATTGCTCCCAAAAATTTTATACAGAGCAAAAAGTAAAGTTGTAAGCATTATGCATACTTATAACTTTTAAAATATCGATTTAATAAAAAAATTATATAAATAGAAGTTGTCGGCTAATTTCTTCTGATGACGTTATTTTTTGTTATGTTGCACTATTTCGACGCTATAGCAACCAACTTTATTTTTTCAAATGGCAACTTAGTTTTTTGTTTTCGTTCTGTGAAACTATATTTTATTTTCTTTTCGACGGTGTAATTATTTTATATTGTTACATAGGAAAAATCTCGAGGAAAATGAAATTGAAAGTTTTTATTTTGTCCCTTTTGGCTACCAAGAGATACTCTTAAGTGCAAAAACACCTTGATCTTTTTATAAAACCACATTTTTGCTTGTATGGCATGATTTCTAGATAAAAATATAATAAAATAAATAATAATCGAATATATTTTCCTCTTCCTCAATATGGAGGAAAAATAAAATACTTTTGGGCAAGTAAATTGGAAGAAGAGAATTTATTGCACCAAAATTTCCAGACTTTACATCGCTAGATTTTTTTTGAGGGGACATTTAAAGAATTCGTGTCACAAATCAGACAGCGTTGACAAATACCTTATAAAAAAGTTAACATGGACACAGAAGTAAACGGCGCTTGAGTTGAACATTTGATTTACTAATTGTTATTTTTTTTAATAGCTTTTAATATATTTTTTGTCAATAAAACTTGGTTATTTTATTATCTATTTTACGTTTATTAAGTTCAAATTTATTTCTACAAAATTTTCTTATATTATAATTTGAAAAAAAATATATTGCCGTACAAAGAACAAATCGTATTTTCAAAAAATTTATAGAAAAAAATAACAAAAAAACATGCCATTTGAGAAAATAAAGTTCGTATTGTCATAGCAACACAACCGTGCCAAGTAACACAAAAAAATATACCAAAATTATTAATGTGCTACAAAAATAACCCTATTTTGAGATAAATTAAATGAGAAACAACGCCCTAGGGCATTAGGAATATTCATAACGCCCTAGGGCATTATACATTTATAACGCATTAACATTTTCGCTACAACACAACACGAAACAACTAAATGGTGATATCGTCATTGACAAACAAAATGTGATGCATAGTTACGGCGTTTACAAACAATTCTGATTATTATTCTCTTTTAAATGAAAACGTGCTGAATATAATAGGTGTCAAATTAATCAATCGTAAATGTCAAAGAATTTTCGAATTAAATAACAGACTAGTACGACATTAAACATGGAAGGCACCACGGGTGTTATACGATAATGACGCCCTCGGTCGACGTACGGGCCAGAGGCCCTCGGGAAGTACACTGCCGACCTCGGTGCGTTATTTCCTTTATAACACCCTTGATACCTTAATAACTATAACAGTAATGTATACAAACAAATGGTGCTTGTAACTACTAAAAGAGAAAAATGATCTATAAAACAATGTTTTTCATATCACTTCCCATGGAAATTTTCAGACGGTTTGAATGGATAGATCTTCATTAAAAAAATGTATATATAGTTTATCCACGCTTAATTCTAACTTCTTGATCAAATCACTTTTCTGTATCTACACTTTAAAATACCACATTTTGTTTTACAATTAAGAAATTCTGCATAAATCATATCATTCTTTTAAATGAATATATGAAGGGGCAATAAAAATTGTTGGTGTTCGATTAAAACATGTTATGTGTGATATTAATGTGGCTTAGATTAGAGACCTGCACGGGCCGGATTTAGAAAGCCGCTCACACGAAAAGAAAATACCTGCATCTGTGTCTTATAATACGTCAAAAGTTAATCAAGAGATCGCAACTTCAATATAAAACACAAGAAAGCTTGATTTAATTTAGTAAATGTGTTTATTTTTGACATTCAAGTATGTATATTTTAGGTCTTTCTCTAATCTTACAATATTTAACTTATATTTATGCATTCGAAGATAAGGTTTGTCGGAACTATACCATGACCCGCAATTTTTATAATCTGCCTTCCTCCAGATCCTGCTTTCGCTAAGCAATTTAATTTAGGCAAACAGATGAATTTTTACATCAAACAGTCTATTTTTGTAGCAATTTAGGGTCACTGTTTTAATTCGTGAACTTAGCGACATTGATCTATTTATTTTGTTTTAATTACCACTATTACATATTTTTTGTTTGAAATAATGAAAAAGACTAAATCGTCCACGTGGCATACATATTAGAAAATTATTTGTTGGGGATTCACACAGATGTGATATCAGTGGAAATTAAAACTGCCAGACTAAGCTTACTTGCTGTGGCTTAAGATTAACATTAATCAAATGATAATTATTAAAATATAATAATTATTGGACTTTCTTCTCTGTATGTATTTTCTATTAGTTTTTTATGTACGAGGAACAGTCGATGTTACGTCTAAGAAATAGATCTTTTCTGGAAAAAACCGCCAACTACATAAATCAAATACCGCTTCTTAAAATTGTTATTAAATACATCCAAATTATTTGTTACTAAATCTTCTATACTTAAAGAATCGTTTTCAAAACAGTTTCTACGTTACGAAACTTAACAAAAAGTTGATATTTCAATTTAACCTACTTATTACTTATCGTAATACGCATTTTACACGATTTTGTGGAGTAAACACGCTGGGTATAACGGTAAGAAACAAAAGTTCAATTATCAATTTGAGAGTGTGACTGTTTTGCTTTGTTTTATCTGCCATAATATAAAGTTACTTGTCCTCCGACTGCTCATCACTGCAAACCCCAAACCGAAAGAGCTACAACATTGAAATTTTAAAAAAATTTACCTTATGTCTCAAAATCGCCCACTAAAAAGATATTTAACCACAAATCGTTCTTGATCTATTAATAAAAAATAACCCTCCAAACTCAATTAATTATTTTTAAGGAGCTGTGGTGCAACTTTTTTTACAGGTAATTAAGGCCAGGTAAATGAATATAATTGAGCTACATGTTCTGTAAAAATTATATTATGTCTTTCAAAGTCACCTCAACCTGTATAAGAAACCCAGTAAAAAATCCAATCAGGAGGGCAGAAAAGTAAGTCTTTTGTTAATGAAATTTGGTGTTTTGAATAAACGGGTAACATTAATACGATATTTTTCTTTTGAAGTAAAAAACAAAATAATTAACATGAAATTATATAAAATTAAAACTGAATTCTGAATAATAGCCTTCGACAACAGGCTAGAAATACATGGAGTACTACCTCGTTATCAGTTGTAGTGGCTTATCAATTGTTTACATATCCATTCATGACTCTTTTATTATTCAGTGGAATAAATAAATACAAGTAATCACCTCAAACTTGATAAACAAGAAATAAAATACAACTCAGACGAAATAAAAACAATAATAATATTTTAATCTTAATTTATATAATTCTATACATAATTCTAAATAACTTTTGATAAAAAAATGCCCACTAAGATTTTCTGAATTTTGAGGGTTATTTTTTGATAGTACTAGGCCAAGTTATCTCGTTTAAATATAATTAAAACCTATTAAATAGAATCCTACAACTAGGAAAAACAATTTTTGAATGAAGTCAAAATGGATAAATAATTTCATAGTAAAGTATCATCCACATAATGTAGAACTGATTTCTGGGGTATTGATTCGTATTGCACTATGATCTAAAATAGGAGTGTCTTTCATCAGCATCTCATTAGCAATTTTCAGGTATCTTATGTTTAATCTTATACATTGGAAATACACTATTAGATATGATAATTATTTACTACGGTTTTGCCCAAATGTTACACAAATACCCTGTCAATAGTATTAAGATTATGTACAAATAACATGTATTATTATGATGATTATTATTATTATTTTGTTTCTCTAGGCCCCAATGCCTTTCTACGCTCCAGATAGGTTTCCGACCCCAGTTTGGCAAGCAGACCCCTCCCAAGGTAAGTAAACACATATGTTTGACTTTCTTTTAACATTTTTCATAAATTCTGTTGTTATAATATAAATTACTCAAACATTGAAGTAAGACCACCCTTAAAATTATGGAAAATTGAAACATTGATAACTCCTACAAATTTCGATGATTTTAGTGTACTGTGTATCTGTGGATAGCAAATTTCATTGGTTTGAAGTTGTCAAGAATCTGATACACAGTGTAATAAATTTTTACTTATTTAAAAATGTTAATGAAACATTTCAAAGTAAGCTATTAAAATTTAGTTGAGATAAGTGAAGAATTAAATAAAATGATTTTTTTAGATCCTAATAATATATACTGATATAAGAAAGTTATGTGCTGGCCACATCAGATATTTTATTTCTATTTTAATGCTATTTTCAGTTAATCTACTTTATTTTGCCGAAAGGGTTTCGGAATTTTGAGTCCGTACTTCCCCGAGGTTTTATGCTAATATCATACGTTCAGCATTCTGTGTATCCTATTTTTCATAATCCAGACAAATTTGAATTAATTGACCTGCAAACCAAGAAATTTGCTGTCCATAGATAGAAAGTTCACTAAAATCAATCTAGATTTGTAGAAGTTATCAATGTTTGAAATTTTAAGGGTGATCCAGTTGCGCGCTAGTAGGGCTAGGGGGATCGCAAGCCCCACCCACCTGTGTCTATATTGCTGCTCTAGCGCCACAATTAAACAAAATACAAAACAATAAATTGTTTCTTTCTTAAATATTTAGTGACCTGCTATACAAATTGTCAACTTTTAACTATTACGTTACTTAAACATGATCTTTTATGGTGCGCGTTGACTAACTGCAAACATGTTAGGCGGAGCGTGTCAATTTTTTAGTGGGTGTTGACTAACCACAAACATATAAGGTGGAGGATGCTACTACTTATTTAATTTGGTCGACATTTCGGTATATTTATTAGCATCTTCAGGACTAACTAAATTGAGATTTTCTTGTTCATAATCAGTAATAAATTAAACAACAAACAAAAACTGGTTCAAATCACAGATTGAAGTATATCTCGAAGTAAACAGACCAGAAAATATATAAAAATGTTCTTTAATGTGTCAACAACAATGAATAGCAAATTTGCTGTGCATTGTTGAAATATTGTATAAAAAAAAGTCTAAGGTGAATTACCTAAACAGTATAGGACGTTTTAAAGACATTATCTTTAGGTTCAAACTTTGTCTGAATGCCTAAAGACCTAAAACATACATTTTATGAATGGCGTCTTAAAGATGCTTTATTACAGCATTTTTGAAATGTATCACAGTACATTTTTAATAATACATTCATCAAGGAAAGTTTATTTACCGCCATTCTTCATTTATCCCTAATTAACCAAAAAAGAGTATACATATTTCTAGATAACATTTTTTATAGTTTCCAAAAATTAACAGGAAATTATTTGAATTTTGTTATTACGTCAAATGTCAATTTTCATTTTTCACACTCATTACAGAATAGATAAAAAAAGAAATAATAGGGGTTATGAATAAAATTCACCACAAGTACCATCTCTGTCCTTGTTGATCTTGTAGTTTATTTAGTTTAATTTAATAATGGCTACATAATTTTTAGAATACTATGGTAATGACCGGGCAGTTAAAATGTTGTGAAACGAGCGCCAATGTGAGTATATTGTATTTCCGGACGTGTTTCTTGCATTTTTTTTATTGAATTTTGATGAAACCAACTGCAATATTGTGCGAAGAGTTAAGCGGTAACCATGTTAAGGTGCTGTGATGAACGGGCGGTGGTGGTCGGCTGCTCAGACAGAGACGGTAACACGAGAAATCGATTTACATCAGATAACAACCGTGAAAGTTTATATTAAAACGATATGCTTTTAAAACACACTGTAAGGGGAAGGGATGTCATTGAAATGCATAAGTTAGACATCTATAAGATGTTGTGGAGCGATGTCGCTAAGACGTCACCTTTTGTAATCTCAGATTATAGGGCGTATTTTGGATGTATTTCAGGCATAAAAGGGCATCCATAAGACGTCTTGAATATCAAAATTTGATGTCCTTTGACGTCTTTGTACTGTTTGGGTACCAAATGTATCAACAAAACATTTGGCAGAAGCTACCGGTGTGTTAAATGTTATTTACGAAGGCGTAGAAGGGCCACAACTGATTTTTAACTCTGAATTCTGACTTTTAACTCAGAATTCTAAGTTTAAACTCGGAATTCTGACTTTGAACTCAGAATTCTAACTTTAAACTCAGAATTCTGACTTTTAACTCAGAATTCTGACTTTAAACTCGGAATTTTGACTTTGAACTCAGAATTCTAACTTTAAACTCAGAATTCTGACTTTTAACTCAGAATTCTAACTTTAAACTCGGAATTCTGACTTTGAACTCAGAATTCTAACTTTAAACTCAGAATTCTAACTTTAAACTCAGAATTTTGAGTTTATACTTAGAATTCTGACTTTAAACTCAGAATTCTCACTGCAAAGTCAGACAGACAGACAGACAGACCGACGGAAATCATTTCATTCATTTTCGTAATCTACCTCATCTGAAATTTTCACGAAAACAATACTTTCTTCGCATGAGGCGAGGGAAGTAAAAATTGCCAGTTACCACTCTATATTTGACTATACTAAGTATAGTATAAGAAAGGGATATAGTGAGGAATCATCCATTTTTGCACAGGGGCCCAAAAATTGTAATTACGCCACTGGTTACCGTTGCAACACGTTGTAGGATATATGGTAAAATGTAATTATTGCATACAGTTAAATCCGGTTCTGTGTTGTATAGCGTCTTGCTCTGGACGGTTCCTCACAATATCATTTATTATACTATGTTTTCTAAGATCACCAGTTCTCTGTCGTATGACTTCTTACTTCTTAATAGTTCTTATGCCAACGACCGACTTCAGTCCTCGATTCTCCCCATTTGTTTGCGTTTAACCATCAAATAAACCTTATAAAGAAAGTCTAGTAGGTTGAAAAATCTCGCTAACTGGAAGGTTAGATAGAAGTTTCAACTAACCAAGGTGTGCTTAATCAGCCAATCAGATTTATCCCATTAGAGGCGCAAAAATATACATATAGGGTGTCCCAAATTATTTCACTAAAACACAACTTAAAATTCGATTGTTTGATCGAATTTTACAATTTACATGTACTTATAGCAGATAAGCACGTAAACAATAACAATGCAAACGAGAACCTGGGGCCAAGAAGCTTTTATTAGAACAGTCGCATATTCTTGACAAGCAAACGGCCATAATTCTACCAATGACATCATTAACACAATGCATATCTGTTGTCCGTTCTTGTCATAATTCTGAGTTCAAAGTCAGAATTCTGAGCTTAAAGTCAGAATTCTGAGTTCAAAGTCAGAATTCTAACTTTAAAGTCAGAATTCTGAGTTCTAACTCAGAATTCTGAGTTCAAAGTCAGAATTCTGAGTTTAAAGTCGGAATTCTGAGTTCGAACTCAGAATTCTGACTTTAAAGTTAGAATTATGAGTTACAACTCAGAATTGTAACAAAAAAATTTTTTTTTCTTGTGGCCCTTCTACGCCTTCGTAGTTATTAATAGGCACTTTTGAGATAAAATTTTTATTAACATTTTGGAAAGATAAAATATTTTCGCCATCAAACTATTTACAAAAAATCAAAAATTATATAAATTCCGCTTCCACCATTATAATACCAAATATCAAAAATAAAGACCTAGATGTAGTATGTATTAATTCACAAGTATAAAAACCAGAGGAATATTATCATGATTCTGCAATAATTTTTGATAAGCTTCAGCTTATTTCATACTCAATTATGCTAATTATTTTGTTCATTCATTCATTACTATTTGCGCTCCCAAGAATAATGTGCCCTCTCCATCGCTCGGCACGCCACTGGGGTGATCCATCTCAATTTTTGAATAGTTTACATTTAATACATTGGGAGATGTCATATACGAAAGCTTACAGTCTTAAAAATATCATTGTCATAGAAAGGCCCGAAAATGTATTCAAATTTACGAGAACCAAATTTTCATGCTTGTTGCTCAAATCATGGATGCGATCGCGGACAAGACGGACCAAAACGTTTCGAAACTTACTACTATTTGATAATATATATATATATATATATATATATATATATATATATATATATATATATATATATATATATATATATATATATATATATATATATATATATATATATATATATATATAAATATAAATGAAATTACGTTCATTGCTAAAAAATCAATTATGCTGCATTATATACACATTTTCTTTCAGGGTGGCCTCAAGGACAATTCATTCAACAGATACCAGCCACTGGTCAACCCATAGAGACCTACCAACAATACCCTAATGGAATATATCAAGCAACTTACCAACAGCCCGCGTTTGAAGCCAATACCTTTTACACGGGTGCAGTGCAAGTTCTGACCAATCCTCGACCACCTAGTACACCAAATCAGCAAGTCCAGTTAGCCCCTCAAAGACCAAATTCGAATTATTCTCACACGCCAAGTCCTAGTCCAGCACAACAACAACAGCAACAACAAGTTAGTAACAACAGACAATACCAGGAGTATAGTATTCAACAACAGCAGCAACAACAACAACAATCTAACCAACAGCAACAAAATTTTATTCCTCCAGCAACAACCCCTACAGGGAATGAGAATTCTCAGACTGGAAGCAATTCTAGACCAGGATCCGTGAACACTATTATCAATCCTCCAACACCCAATCAGAATTTTAACCAGCAACCTCCTCAACACCAGCAATCGCAAGTTCAGCAATCTCAGCAGCCGCAGCCTCAGCAACAGCAACAACAAAACAATGCTGTGTTTACGACGATTAGTAATTTTAGTCCAAATTCTTCAACAAATTACGTAAATGCAAATTCGGGAAACGCTCAGCCTGGGTATCCACAAGTGAACAACAGCAGTCCGCAGCTAGTTTCACACAACTCTAGTGGTTACCCAGGCCAGGATCAATATGGCGGACAAAGTCACCAGTGGCAAAACGAAGGTCAAATAATTTGGGAACAGCAAGTCAAAATGGAACCAAATTACGACCATCAGCAAGAACAACAGAACCATCAGTATATGCAGCAAGATGCAAACGTGAATAATTCACCATCGAAAATGGACCCCATGCACAATGAAGTACAATCTGTTAAAACCTTTTCACAAGCGGACAAGGTGAACTTAAACACACGGATAAAAACAATGATACTAAATAAGCAACAAGAGAACAAAATAGAAGAATCTAAACCAGTAGAACAAAACACTACCGGTCATTTTTTATGGTATAGCCACCATCACCACTTAAGTAAATCTTTAAGTGTTGATGGTGGCTCCCAAAACTTAAATCTCGATCTCGACGACAAAACAAACCGGAAATTTCATCAAGCTAACCACAATTTAGGACACATAACGCATAAAGGAATAGAAGGATACAGAAATAAAAATATGCCACAAGAAAGTTACCAAATGCAATACGAAAGAAGTATAGGAAATAATACACGTATTAGAGATTACTATATTCACAATCAACGTTATGTTAACAAGAGTGATATGCAGAAACAACCTGAAATTCCTCCCAGAATTATCCAAAATGTACCGATTAAACAAGAACTCCATTTTCTCAATAAATTTGCTCAAAACGTCAAAGCTGAAACACAGGATAATGAATACAATATGTGCCATAATATGCTTATTAAACAAGAAAGACTTACCAATCTATGCAGTCCATTGCAAGATTATAAAAAACCTATTCCAATAGGAGTTATCACAAATTTTCCTCCGGTCTCGAAAAATTACCCGAATCAAAATCAATTACCTCAAAATTTAAGTACAAATAATGATTGTAAAAGTTATCTAATTACACGCGAACAAAAACCTGTCTTTAATAATTCTAGAAATAATAATATAAATTATCAGTCACCTCAAATCTCATCAAATGTGAACCATTTAAAAAATAAATATCCCTTGGACCAAAAGGTACACGAATATAGAAATTCTTATAAAACTATGGAATCGAACAGTGAAACGAATCAGCATCTCATACCTCAAAATTTAACAACGGTAAATGGTTTCAAAAATCATTGTCTTTCTGTAGAAAGTGCTCGAGAACAAAGAAGATCTCCACCTGCAAGTTTTACAAATTTAACCCCAAAATATAAGAATTTTTCTAACCAGCCTCAACACAATTTACTGAATATGAACGGTGTAGGGAAAAAAATTCCAAATGCAGTGAATGGATTAAAGCATAAGATGCCTCTTGAAATTATAAATCCAAAATGTTTTTCTCCAGACTTGAAACCTCAGAGTCCTTCCTTGCTCCAGAAAAAAAATACCAAAATCTTTACAATCTAACAGAAGTCCGTTACACAACATACCTACTTTCAAATTAAAAGAAAACCATGTTTTACCACTCAGCATAACCCGCAACAAAGACATTTTAAACAATAAACAAATAGGCATGGAAATACCAACTTGCAACTGTTTTCCGCCTGATCAAGCTCCTCCAGAACCAGGTACATACTATACCCATCTCGGATGTGCAAACAGCTTAAAAAGTCTGAGGTACGATTTAGAATGTAGAACGGGTGTCAAGGGAGATGGCATTAGAATCGAAAAAATACGTTATACCGGAAAGGAAGGAAAAACCGCTCAGGGATGTCCTATTGCAAAATGGGTTAGTGGAATTTTATATTAATTTATTTTACTTAATCATTGATTTGTTAGTTTTAAATTGTGTGACGATTATTTGATTTTAGGTAATTCGTCGGCAAAATATCGAGGAAAAATATCTAGTCATAGTAAAACATCGAAGAGGGCACTTATGTCATTCAACTTACATAGTGGTCTGCTTAGTAGTATGGGATGGTGTAGAACGAGAAAATGCGGATGAACTATATTCCCTTTTAACAGATAAATTGAACAAATTTGGACTTCCCACTAAAAGAAGATGCGCAACCAACGAACCAAGAACTTGTGCGTGTCAAGGCATCAATGAAGACACTTGTGGTGCTAGTTTTTCCTTTGGTTGTTCTTGGTCTATGTATTACAATGGATGCAAATTCGCCAGATCCAAAGAAGTCCGAAAATTCCGCTTATCAGAAAAAAACGAGGAACTCGAAGTGGAAAAGAAATTGCAAAACTTAGCCAACCATTTAAGCCCTATGTATCGATGTCTTGCACCCATGTCTTTCAAAAACCAATGCCATTTTGAAAACATAGCGTCTGATTGCCGACTGGGTCATAATCCTGGTAGACCATTTTCTGGAGTTACAGCTTGTATGGATTTTTGTGCGCATGCCCATAAGGATTTACATAACATGACCAACGGTTGTACAGTAGTTGTTTCTTTGACCAAACACAGAAATTTATCTAAACCCGCAGATGAACAGCTACACGTGTTACCGTTATATGTAGCAGACGATACGGACGAGTTTGGGTCGAAGGAAAATCAGAACAACAAAATCAAAAACGGAAGTATTGAAGTCTTTGAAAAGTAAGTACATTTTATTAGCAATAGACAAAAAAATGTTCACAATTTAAACCGATACAGCAGGCTGGTTTCAAAAGAAAAATCAAGTTAAAGGAAAAATTTTCGTGGATTTTGTGGATTTAAAATAAGTAGTACACGCTTCTCAATAAATGAGCAGTAAACATAACCATGTTTCATTCATAATACCCTGTAATTATTATTATTATCTCAGCATGTAATAGAGACTTTACTTCTGAATTCAACAATATATAATACTTAATATTTAACATAATAGATATATTGGCGAATTTAGAATTACACAGATAAACTGACGTTATGGGAAAAAATTGAAGATATGTGCACTCATCTGTTGTACAGTGCATACCTATTATTTTTTTAGACACACAACATTTTATAGACGACCAAGTAAATTTTTTGCTTTAATTATTTGAACCAAACCCTACACAAGTTTAAAATGTGGACATTTGTATGACAACTCTAACAATATATAACACACTTTACCAAAAGTATTATATGTATACTGAGGTCCTAAAGTCATCGCCCTCGCTATTTCTCTAGCCATTCGGAATTCTTTATTGAAATTTGGGGGCGATGTTCCTAGGTAGGTTAGGTATTTTTTGAACATAAACTCGAATATCGATATTCCAATATGGCGTCTGGCCGCTATATTAAATTTTCCTATAGCGAGGTAAAGCTGTGTGTTGCACATAAAATTAAAGGTTTTTAGGCGCCAATGTCGCTCTAATTTCATGACGAACTCTGCGATCATCTGAATATATACTTACTCGAGTTTCATGATGAATAAAATAGAACTCTATTCATCCCGCCAATATAGATGCTCACGCGTCCATTCCTAATTCGCTCATTTATGATGTACGATCAAAGAAGCTTTTGCATGTTTTCGACGTAGACGTACTCCACTGGTATTGTGTAGTACTTTTCTTGACAACTCCTCTCTGTATTGGCAGTCAGACGAATATAGCGGTGTCAGTCTGCATTGGTTTTTCTTGGACGACTGCCTCTAACCCTCAGATGCTGATACAGTGTTTTAGTACCGTGAAATAAGTCGAGAAATGACATTGAGTAATTTTAAACTACGAATTCCAATTCTGTGGATCACAAAAGGATGCATTTTTAGTTATCACCGAATTACATATAACAAGGAATTTTGAGAGGATAACTTCTTACAGTTATATACAAAATCATGTACACCTTCATTTTAAATATAACTACAATAAGACTGGTCGACAGTGATTTTGTTAAATGTACAGTTTGTTGTTTATTATTTCTTTTAGGTGTTGATTCGGAATATGAAATCACAATTTCTCTATCAGCCTTAAGTTTTTTGCAACAGACCATCCATATTTTCCACAAAGTAGTATGCTGAACTCAATAAGACGACTACTCTCAAACGACATTTACTGAACCTCACTTAATTAATCAGGCAGAATTAAATAATCTGGTTCGTGACCTCAGTTTATCAAAACTTCAAGCTTAGATATTAGCTGCAAGATTAAAAAAGGTGTAATCTTTTACAAAAAGGTAGAAAATTTAGTACTTTCCGTAAAATGCAGCATGAATTTGAAGATCTTTTCTCTAAGCACGATGAACTAGTCTACTGCAATGATGTGGACTCTTTACTAAGGGCCTTGGGATGGAAACACAATCCTGAAGAATAGGTAGCGAATAATTCCGCAAACCTGAGTTTGAAAGCAGTCCCAATGAAAATAGGTATCCATTGAAACCCTTGCTTGTTCTGCTCATATGAAGGAATCGTACGAAAATATTAAACTCTTGCTGACCTGCACACAATATGATAAATAATTTTGGCATATTTGTGAAGATCCCAAAGTAATATCTATTTTACTTGGATACATAACATTTTGTTGCTTTCTGTGTGATTGGGACGGCAGAGGTAAGAACAACCACTACATCAAAAGGCAATGGCTAAAGAGAAATGCACTCATCTCGGAAGAGAAGAACGTTAAAAGTAAGCCATTTGTACCAAGAGAGAAAGTTTATCTTCTACCTTTACATATCAAGCTAGATTTGTCAAAGCGATGGATCGTAATTGGCAAGATTTTCTTGAAGGACAAGTATCTTGAATAAGTGATGCGAATAATAAAGAGAGCATATTTGTCGGTTCACAAATAATGGAACCAATGAATGATCCTTCATTTGAAGAAAATTTAAATGAAGTTAGAGCTACTGCATGGTTGTCATTTCAAGAAACTTGCTTGGAAACCATAAGACGGATAATAGAAAACTTGTTAGTGAGCTCCTACAAAATTATAGAAAGTTGAATGTAATATGTGTCTTAAAATACATTTCTTAGATTCGCATTTGGACATTTTCCTGGAACTTTAGAGCTGTAAGCGACGAACATAGCGCACGCTTCCACCAGAATATATTTACCATGGAAAACTGCTACCAAGGCAATTGGAGCAATGTTAGCGGATTACTGTTAGACTCTTAAGAGGTATGTTCCTTAAGCAAAATAGAGCAGAATATCTATAAAAAATACATTTTAGTTAATATGATATTCATGTAACATATTATTAGTCCAAGCTGCCACAGTACAAAAGTCTACTGGACACAACTACTAGAATTTTATTAGTAAATTGAATATATGATATGATGGAAAACATCAAATCGGTGGCAGACTAAGTTATTTTTTTAATCATTTTTTATTGAATTAATTAGTAGAAAAAGTGAGTATCTAGTATACTGCGCAACACTACTTGATAAAATTTATACATATTATAGAGAAATATCAATTATTTACGGTTATCATTGTCTGCCTTACAATTTTTTTTTATACCTAGCAAACCTCTCCTCAAATGAATAAATTTTCAGTACATCATCTACTGTATAAACTACATTTTTTAAAAATTTTTCAAATTAAAGTTTAAACTGCCCTTTATAAAAAAAGCGTATCAATAAGAGCGCAAGATTTGAATTGCGCGCCAGTTTGGCTGTCATGATGTCACAAGATTATGTCATGCCAAGTCGATAGGAAACAGATGGGAGTTAGTAAACAGGGAGCATTACACGATAGAACAATACATTCTGACTGTTAAACATTATTACAAAATGGTGAGAGTTTGATTGCCACGATTCGTAAACTGCATCTAATTTTCGGTCGAAATAATGTTCCTCATTCATCTACTGTGAAAAGAATAATCGAAAAATTCGAAAATATTGGTTCGGTTAATGACGTGAAACGACACGAGCTCGTAGAGGTAGTTCGGAACAAAACATCACGGTAGTTCGCGAGAGCATGGCCGAGTCCAGAGACGTCGATTCGTCGTCGTGCACAAGAATTGGACGTTACAACAGTCACTCTTCAGCGTATTCTCACTAAAGATTTGCATCTACACGCCTACAAAGTCCAATTGACTCAACAACTTCTGCCAACAGACCATGCACAGCGAAGAAAGTTCGCCAATTGGATCCTTGAACAACAAGAAGTGAATTTCGATTTTGTGGACAAAATCATTTTCAGTGATGAGGCCCATTTTCACCCCGATGGCTTCGTTAATAGGCAAAACTGCCTCATTTGGGGCTCAGAAAATCCACGAATGATTCATGAGGAAGCAATGCATCAAAAACGTGTGCATTGTGGCCGGCAGCTTATCATTTCCATTTAACAGAGAAATGTTTAAATTTGTCGACCAGTGTAGTTATCTATTTCTTTGAATCCATTTATTACTATTATTATAATGTTGTTAGAAGTGTTTATTAAAAATGTGTTAATTGCAGATATCCGAGTGAAGTGCGAACCTGTGCAGTTCCAGCTGAAACCTGCTTGCGGAGGAATCGAAAAAATCCAGAAGGCAAAAGAGCAAAAAGAAAGATGTCGACTCCAAAACCGCCTTCGCCTTCCATCTCTACAACTGTTTCAATGAACACACCGAAAGAACGATCTAGCAATAATTCCGAAATACAAAATGGGCAGGTTTCCAGTACAGTAACAGATTGCCCAAACAAAACTACTTGGAGGTACGATAATTTCTCTGATAACAGTAATAACAGTAATTCTTCTCTGTATTCGAATAGAAATGAATCATTCATAAATAGTAATGGCAGTTATCCTTCCAGCCCAAGTCCGAGTCTTCCTCAATTTTCATTTTTTAAAACACCCTTTTCTCCAGCTAGCAATCCCTTTAGCAATCACTACTCCCAAAATGGCTGTTTGAGAAATAATTATTATTCACCTATTCACCAATATCAAAATTACTATTACAACCCCAACATATATCAGCATTCATCCCCAACCCCACACTTAAGCGATTATGCAGCACAGTTCAGTAATTATCCCTCTTACAACATCAGCAATCCTTTCGATGACCTATATTCAAATAACGCACTGCCAGTGCCAGCTAATGAACTTAGTTCATACCAACCGAAATATCCTAAACAAAAAGTTGTAGATATATCGTATACAGATAACGCGGAATGCTTTCAAGATTCAGAGATCGGCGGTGTTGCAATCGCACTGCAACATGGCAGTGTGTTATTTGAGTGTGCAAAACATGAACTGCATGCCACCACTGCCCTAAAACAACCCAACAGGCTTTCCCCCACTCGTATTTCTTTAGTATTTTATCAGCATAGAAGCTTAAACAAGGCTCAGCATGGCTTGGACGAATATACTGAGAAAATGAAACGTAAATTAGAGATTAATAACAGTCAGTCGGACTTGGAAAAATCTGAGACGGCTGACTTCGACTCAAAATTAGATAGTAGTTTTGGTAGTTTGAAAGATAACCCTGGTGATATTTTGTTGCGAGCACCTACACTGCCAACAGTGTCTTTGACAACAATGTTTCCAATGTACCCCTGTATCGTTACAGGTCCTTTTCAAGAGCAATTGTCCTGTACATTAGGAGAAAAACCCTGAGATGTTCTTACTTCCAACAGTTATTGTCATTTTTTGTCCTTACCGCAAGACTGCACAATTGTTAGTCTCAGATTTTTTTATTGGGATTTATTTCACAACCACATGACCCAGATGAGAAGAAACGAGTTGTACGAAAATATTTTTCCAAACTTCTTGGGGTGTTATATTTGGTGACATGGCTGTCATTAGAAAGACTGAATTTTAAACTTAAGGTATAAAATTGAATCAAGCCATTACAGGGTTACCGATATTAGTATGTTAAGTTTAAAATAAGTATCTTTTATCATAGGAAACCTTTCATCTGGGCCATATCGAATACAAAAGTACTCTGTCTATATTCGTCAAAAAATTTAGACAGTTTTCATTGTGTAATTATTATATTTTGCAATAATTGTAGTTTCCTTTTGTTGTTCGTGTAACCGCAAGTTCACTGGTCTAAATTTGTATGTAACATTATCAGTGCCTCTATGATCTCAAAAATAACAGTTCACAAATTTACTCAAAGTACAAATGTAAAATTCCGTGCTACCAATGTCGTCGGCGGATTTAAAGAAATCTTCCCACGAACATAAGAATTGGTCACAAGTCATAGGATTATAGTGCGTTTAACTTAGCATAGCTATTTATTAGTTAATTTATGTTTTTAGGTAGTTTTTTTTATTGTAAATTTTGCATTTTAAATAATTATCGACTGCTATTAAGTTTAAATGAAATTGAGTACCTAATTTATTTGACCATGCTTAACATGAGCAAGTTTTTATTATTGAGTTGATTTTATATGTATATAAATGAAAATATTGTAAGTGGTGAGTAATAACAATATTTTGTTACATTACGTGTGGTTTCACAACGGACCCTTACATTTTTTTTCGTGTTTATTTCTATAAAACGGAGAAATAATTCATCAAAGAGTTTTTTACAAAAACGGTTTCAATAAATTTTTCACGTGGTTGTAATATTTTTAGCACTTGGCTCGTTTATCACATTTTATATTTGTTGTGTTATTTTTGTAAACCGCATATTCGATGGGTTTAGTATGCTTGGTAGTTTTTAATGATATAATTTGAATCCATGATGAATTGTTTTAACAACTTAGTCGAAATAAAATAAAAACAAATATGTAAGAGTTCATATTAATATATCAATTGTAATATTGATGTTTATACCCTTTGAAAATAAAATCGACATGAAGTTTTAGCGTGTTGTTTTTAATATATGTATAGAGATCGTTTATTTGAGGAATTAGTCCACAATTTTGCCTTTTAAAACTATGCTTCACGTAAAAAGGATCTATTTTTGCTATCGTGAGCATGGGGTGAAGATTTAATTATTCCTTAAAAATTGTTTAAATTGAAGAAAGGTCAAAACTAATGCAAACCGTTTTGTTTAGGTTTGACTTTTCTATTTAAGAGGCCATACAATGTTATTTGTACATGATATTATTGTGTGCATTTATCTTTTGTAGTTTTAAAAATATATTTTTGACAAAAAAAAAGAAAGAAAATATTTATAGTGTTCTTAAAAAGCCTACGAAAATAAATTATTGTATAGTGTTAGTAATCCCAGTCACTTCTTCGAGAATAATACTTTATAAGGATGTTAATAATGAAGTAAATGATGCCAAATATTTAAAATAGTTATTAAAATTTGTATTTATTATTTTACACGGTAAATTTCTTCCAGGCCAGTTTTGGCAGCCACACCTTTTATGTAATATAGGTTAGCCTTTTCTATAGCACCTTATTTATTTATTTATTATTTAAATTTATTGTTTATATTTCCTATACAAAATTTAACAATTCTATCACATATACCACTAAATTTGGAAATTCCATAGACTACTTACGTATTGTGCAATAATCAATTTACAGTATTACCAATTTTTTGTACAGGAAATACAAACAATATAAAGATTTTACGATCTAAAGTAGTATTAGAAATAAAAAATGTATATATTTTTTACACAATTTTTAGTAAATGTATTAACTAAAAAACCAAAAAGCAATCTTTGAAATACTTGTACATAGTTTTTGAGTGGATACTTGCATTCCTCACACTGTTTCGCTCATTCGTAATTTTAAGTATCATCAAAAACTCATCAAATTTCTTACAAAAGCAATACTTATTGATAAAATTCATATCATGGTGGAAGTATCTACTCAAAAGGGAAATGTCTTTTTATTATGAATGAAATAATCATTTGTATTTTCTATAGTTATAGACTTTTTTAGTTTAGAATTAAGAAACAAAATTAATATGTGTATTGTCTTGTGAATACATTTATATAATATTAAAAACGTTTTGTTTATTTTTCTTCCTTAACATTCTGAAGAATTAAGCTAGAATGTGCCATCTAAAATGTGTCTAATAACGAATTTTGTGTTGTGATTCCCTAAGCGCACGTTTAACGTGGTTTATTAACTGCACTAGTCACAAGTGTTTAGGGATATTTTATACTTCTTGTAATAAAACTAACTGTAGAGTATTTGTTGAGTTTTATTTTTCAGATTATATTTAAATATAAACAAGCAGTAGCGAATTCAGGAGGGCACTGGAACTAGGCCTGTGCGATGCAGAAAATACTGATTTCATTCTCGATTTGCAAAAAACATCGATGCGAATAGATTAAACGACTCGCTTATCATAATTCGAGTCGATTTGCAAGGAGCAGGATCAAATCGCTGCGCATGGAACCGAATAGAATCGAAGTTACAATTACTAAAATAAAGTGGTGGGAGAATGGTTCCAGAAACAATTTGTGGTTTTTTGAAACCGACTTTACACGACAGTAGCAGATTGTTGTTCGTTGTGCCTTCACTGCCTTCTCTACTCTAACTTTCACTCTTGAAGTATCCTCATTGTAGCTATTCCGTACTAGATGGCACATAGGCATACTTGTATACTTAACTAGTAGTAAGTAATGTAATATCTACCCATGGTTACTGGTAATACTGAACAGTTTGGATTCCTAGCTGACCAAAATTAATGTTACTGCCATTTAAAATCAACAACAAATTATATCAGAAGTTATACACCTTTATGAAGCATAGATTTTAAAAATATCTTCTTATATAAGGATGATTTTTAAAAAGTTTTACTAGACAAAGCAATGGGTTCTTTAGTGGAACTTTTATTTTTATAATCAACTACTATTTTACGTAACCTTACAGTCTATTTATTTTCAAGATAGACTGGACGAAAGCAAAAAGTTGAGCGTGATGTTCACGTGATAAGATTAAACCGCGGAACGTCTCGCTTTTCTATTGGTCTTCTGGCAATAAAATCGAGGAAGACGAACGCCGCCTATTTTACAGAATTGTAATCAGGCACGTCATGTATAAGGGCGAGCAGTTATTTGGTTTATTTGATTTTTATTTGTCCATCGTTATTGTTACTGTTTTGTGTCCGAGTTGCTTAAAATACGTCACAAAATACAAAAGTACGATACAAAATGTATCGTACCTATATTTTTGTCTGTCTAGTACCTATATTTTTTTCTTTCGCTTAATGTCAAAATATTTGGATGATACATTCTGATTATAAAATAAATGGTTTAATGCTATTGTAGTTCTTAGCCATTCCTGTTCAATTCAATTGTTTACGGCGATCACGTGCAAGCTGCGTGCATGTGTTTTTATTCAGTCTATCTTGGAAATAAATAGACTTTAGGTGTTCTAAAATTGGTCAGTTGCCCCGTTATTAATTTTGTATGGTTTTGTCACTACCAATAAACAGTCAGTTAGAATTCAAATCATAATAAAATTAATAAAAATAAAAGTAAATAAAATAACATTGTTTGTGATCATCGTCATCGTCATCTTTACAATGAAGTTCGGTGGGATGATCCCATAAAATAACAATAATTTTGAACACAAAAACATATAGGCTGATCCAAACTAAGTGCGCACCATCACTAAGTTCGTTGTTACTAAAAGAGCGCAATATTTCAAGGTTCAATAAAACATGGTTTTCTGTAGCAAAGTATTGAAATATTTATTGAGTTATAATGTAGACATTTGGGAGTTATGTATGGAACAACACATTTGATAAATGGTCGCCACGGCTTTGCTGGCACATGCGTACTCTTTTGGTGAAATTTCGTTGATATAGAGTCTAATTTCAGCTTTCAATGCTTCGGTGGTCGCGGGTTTGTTGGCATAAACCTGCGACTTCAGATAACCCCACAGCCAAAAGTCTAAAGGTGTTAAATTGTTAAATCGCAAGAGCGTGGCGGCCAATTCTGGTCACCAAACCGAGAGATGACACGACCTGCAAAAGACTCGTGCAAGACTGTCAATATTTCACGAGCGGTATGGCAAGTGGCACTGTCCTGCTGAAACCACGTGTCGACGAGAGTAATATCTTCCAATTCAGCGCAAAAAACTGGGTTATCGTAGCACGATAACGGTCGGCATTCACCGTTACTGCATTACTTGCCTCGTCTTCGAAGAAAAACGGCCCAATGATTCCTCCAGACCACAATGTACACCAAATAGTGACACGTTTTGGATGCATTGCTATCTCATGAATCATGAGCCCCAAATGCGGCAGTTTTGCCTATTAACGATGCCATCGAGGTGAAAATGAGCCTCATCACTGAATATAATTTTGTCCGCAAAATCGGGATTCACTTCTTGTTGTTCAAGAATCCAATTGGTGAAATCTTTTCGCTGTGCAGGGTCTGTTGGAAGAAGTTGTTGAGTCAATTAGACTTTGTAGGTAGGTATGGAGATGCAAATCTTTAGTAAGAATACGCTGAAGAGTGGTTGTTGTAACATCCAATTCTTGCGCATGATGACGAATCGACGTCCCGGGACTCTCGGCCACGCTCTCGCGAACTGCTGTGATGTTTTGTTATAAACGAGCTCTACGAGCTCGTGTCGTGTGTTTCGCATCACTAACCGAACCAGTACTTTCGAATTTATCGATTATTCTTTTCACAGTAGATGAATGAGGAACATTATTTCGACCGAAAATTGGACGCACTTACGATTCGTGGCAATCAATTTTTCACCATTTTGATAATAATGTTTAATAATTAGGCCGCGTTGTTCTATCATGTAATGCCAACACCTCCTAGTTGTTGGTAATGCCCCATATTTACTAACTCCGATCTGTCTCCTATCGACCTGGTATGTCATAATCTTGTGACATCATGACAGCCAAACTGGCGCGCAATTCAAAACTTGCGCTCTTATTGAAACACCGTTTAGTAGTGCTCAGCGCTGAATTATATCCATAAAAGTAACTTCTGTGGAAGTTTTGTTGTTACAAGCTTAATATTACATAAAATGAATGGTTATATTTGAAAATCTTGAGGCCGTCAAAATCATCATGACAAAAGGGCACTAAAGTTAAAAACCTAAATAAGGTGGCGTTACACGCCCTCGTCGCCAGGATAGCCAACATAAAACTCTGTTAAAATTTTTCTATTGATGAGAACGAAAAATGAAAACATGATTCATCTTAAATATCCTATGGATTTAATATATAAATTTACAGGCAATATTGATGCGTATTTTTTTATTAATAAGAAATACGAATATTTTATTTGGTGACATTTTATGAAACAAAACAATCATATTTCCTAGGAATAAAAAAAATATGCATGAGTATGCATTCACAACAGCAGCAACAGTTGCACCCGTTGCAAAAAGTGATTAGGAGAGTTCCGGTGACGTGAACTTTATATTAAGTTTAATTATAATTCAGCTTAATTTAAATATTTATTTTATTGTGCTACGTGTCGACTAGTAGATACATATTATGTTTAACATATTTGCTATTCACGTGACTAAATCTGTGGTAAAATTATGAAACAAGTGGTAATTAATTTATCATACATAACAATAGTCTCACCGAAATATACTATCACTTTGTATAAATATATTACTTATGCATTTTTATACCGCGCCGATCACATCCTGTATAGTATTTAGTGCCATCTAATGTCGAAGCTCAATGAGGAAAAGTAAAATACAAATGCCGTTGGGATGGGGACGCCTAGTATACGACTGTAAACCGATCACAGTAAATTTGCATCGCATTGTATTTAATTGTATAACATTTATTACTATTCATAAAATTGTAAATCCTACACCATTTTGTTAGAAAACATAAAGTAAACTTTTCAGAACACACTTTTATTTGGCCTTTTGTTTCGGAGATAATCCAAGGGAAACACAAAAATTGTCTAAATTGAATTATATTTTGAAGCATTTCAAACCGAGATATTGCCGTTTTAAGTTTCTTTCTCTTATAAGCTCCATAATGTATAATATTTGAAAATTATAAAAAATATTTGTTCTAAGACATATTTTCTGGAAAATATATAAAAAGTCGCAATTTGTCTCTTTGCCATTATATACCTACTTAACTTCTTTTTAACTTTAGTGCACTTTTGCACATGTCGCTTTTTGATGGCCTCAGTATTTTGAAACATCAGGATATAAGCATTGATTTTATACAAAATTCAGTTTATAACAACGAAACCCCCACAAAAGTCACATTAAGCATATTGATGCACCTTACTACACCTCATTAATTATTAGATTCTTTTTTTACTCGCTTTCGCTACCTCGAAATTTTCTGTAAAGTTTAAAACATATCACTTCTCGAGTTGTCGGCAAAGAGGAAATAATTCATCATACGAGATATGCTTAGCATGTCACAATATTCGGAATAGTAAAAAAAACCATTTCTAAATATTTGCAGTGCAATAGTACAGTCCCTGGCCAAATTATTCGATCTATTTGAATTCTTCGTTATTATTAATAATAATAATTAGGGCTGCCAAAAATGTTCTCTGGGACAGTGGCGAACGCGAAATTAACTAATACGAGAAACAATAAACTGCTACAATTTATAACAATGTATGTAAAACTTACCCTCTTAACTACCGTGATGAACTAGCTTGCTTATCACAAACTGGAGAAGATGTATATCCATTTTGCAGTATCAGGTATGTTTCTATGGTTATCTCCATGAGTGATGTTCGCTTTGGTGAAAATATATTCTTATATTTTGAAAACGACCGTTCGACATCTACTGATGTAATACACGCATACGTAAAATAGTCTTTGAACGCACTTAACGAATCTGGGGCTGCACCATCACATACCTATTTGTCTTAATTTGGTAAAACCGGTGTCTTTATTTAACACACTTGCGAACTTTTCTTTAACGCGCTCATTTGTTACGTCACCTATAGCGTGTAGCAGTAGATTTAGTTCGTCCACTATTTGCAGTGACTCTGCTAACGACAACGCACTGTTTTCTAATTTTTTTATGCTTTCATGTAATGGTTTATAGTTCTTCGCAATATTTTTTAAAGCTGTTTCAACGGAAATATCTTCGAATTTTGTCTGGCTCTCCTTAATAGCTGCAGCCTCATCTGGATTGAATTGAAGTATCACAGCTTTTATTTGTTGGAAATATTCAGCATAATAAAAAGCTGCCTGCAACCATGTTCCTCAACGTGTAAGAATCGCCTATGGTGGTTTAGGAATACCGGGACACTTGCTATGAAATGCACGGAGACGTTTAGGAGATTTAAGAAACACTTTTTTGTACTTGCTATTAATGCACCCACCTCTGGAAAACCTTTTCGAATAGTTGCTGCCACAAGATGTAAAGCATGCACTTTACACGTAACATGTATAAACGTACAACCTTGTTCTTGCAAAGAACGGCCTACCGAACGCATTGTCACGGCGCCATCAGTCACAAACATCAACACTTGATTTTTTTGACAGTTCAAATTTTTCTAACGTCTGCAGCACCACCCTGGTAATTGTTTCGCTAATACACTGACTTAGTCTTTTGCTAGCTAGTAACAGTGGAACTGTCGGTTTAAGAGGGTCCAATACTCGTACTATAACATTTAAAATAGATTTTTTTTACAATTTGTTGTCTCATTAACAGATAACCACAGCCGTGTATTTTTTAATTCACATTTCATCTTATTTACCATGTCTATGTGTACAGTTGGTAGATAGTTACATAACGTTGTGCAACTTGGTAACTTCACCTGGGCATTGCATTTAGTCCAGAACTCTCGAAATGGTTGTTTATCGAGTATGTGCAGCGGAACATCACAGGCAATCACCATTAATAGTAAATCAAACATAAACGGTGTTATCGAAGGCACGCCATTTTTTTTATTTTTATGGTGTACACTATTTACGTGAAGTTCAGAATCACGCTTATCCCAGCACATCAAATATTTCTCACACGTTTTACAAATTATTTTAGCACCATCATAGAATAAATCCGGGAATTCACCTATGAATTTATTCACTTTGTCAGCAAATGGCCGTTTTCTACCTCTGCGTACGTCTGCCATGCTTTATTATTAAATTAATATTAACAATACAGTACAACAAATAAAATAAAAACACAAAAACAATATACAATACGCCCAAGTGACTTAACGTGTTAACAACTCGAAAGCTAATAATATACGGGACTGGAGAAAGAGATTCGCGGTCAAGGTGAATGCCGGCGACAGTAAGTACATCTGTACTTTACGACCATGATACACGGAAACGATTTGCAGCTTTAATAATAATTTATTTACCCAAAATCAAATCATTTACAATGGGACAGTGAATAAATGTATAATACAGTAATATAATAAATGAATGAAAAATACAAAAAAAAAATAGGAAATAGATAAATAAACATACAAAAGAATTCTGCAGAAGTGATCTTGTCCGCAGTAGAGAAGTAGTTATTTTGTACATGTACGTACCAAATATCAAGGTATCTAGCAAAGTATTTGTTATCTCAAACCCCTACTAATTTGAAGTAATTCAAAATACGAATTATGGTCAAACGTAAGTTGCAAATTACCACATTGCAAATATTTGAGGGTATTTAAAATACTTCAAATAATTTGCAATATTTCAAGTATTTTAAAGCGTTTTAAGGACTAAAGGATTTGAAACACTCTAAGGTATTTCAAGTGCGTATCATTCGCATACATATAATAGACACAACATTTTAAACATTTAACAAAATTTAATGTCTATATGGAATATAGGAGATCCTAATATATTCTCCTTCGGTAGCCCGAAGGCAACAATGTGAGTATTTTATGACTTATTTTCTGTTCTCAGTCTGAAAGAAAAGAAGCTACGAATGACGAAGCAGAGTCATCGAAAACTATACCATATGTGTAGCATCAAGTGTGGTCAGTTAGAAAAAGAATACTAGCGATGACTGCGAACTAGGATGAAATGAGATGGAATAAGACACACCCAGCGAACATAGGGACAGGCTCGTTCCATGCCGCACCAGCCAGCTACAATACACTCACACTGTTACGTCCATCTCGTTTGTTCAATCGGTCTTTGTTATCAGTTGGACACACTCGGTCTAGAGCAGAATTGCTATGACTACGTCATGGTTAAACATATCAAAAGCTTTAGTAAAGTCGAGTTATATAATGACTAGCTTTATTGTTATCATTAGCTTTAATAATATCAAAATTGGCTAGACTTGGAACCGAGCAGCCTTGTTTCGGACCAGAGAATATATTGAGCACCACAAGAAGGCAGGTTACATCGGCCCTCGATGAATCGGCCCACGAGACACTAAGGAAGCATTGGAGGACCTGTAGGCAAACTCGAGATTTTGTGGCGGGAACGAATAATTCGATCGACTCCAAATCTTTCAATCGGTGTTCTGACAGGCTACTGAAGACTTAGGAGATATCTATCACTGTTAGGTGTTGAGGAAAATCCTACATGCAGGAGTGATTGATGAAGAAACGCCTTACTACTTCATGGTGCAATCTTACCGCTTTATGAGGCGCTTCTAAGGGAGCAGAAGAGCTACCTCGCACCGAGTGACATCATGACCTTCACTGGAAGATCGGAAAGATTCAACAAGGGAGCAAGAGAAGGATCTAACTGAGGCAAAGTTTACAGAATTATTTATTCTGCAAACTTTGACTGAGGGGATGACTAGGGGCAGGTAAAAAGAACCATCTGCGGTCTACTTGCCAGGCATTAGTTTCACCGACTCCCACCATTACCATTAATTACTATCATCAGTTATGTAACGGATTAAAAGCTGGAATTGTCAAAATGTCCACCAAAAGTGGGACATTTTTTTAACACAACTTAGCAAATCTTCAAATTTCTTTAACGAAAATTAATCAAATTTCACTAAATGGTTTACAATAGACACGTAATGATTAAAGTTTTCAATTTTTTTTGCCCCACCGTTTTTAATACATTCGCAGTTAAAATGAAGACTTAATTCATTTAAATCGTATATTAATCTGTTATACACAATTATTATTAGACGAATGACATTTGTTTTTGCTAATAATATTTATTAGGAATTTCAAGAGGGCTTGAAAATGTAAATATCACGCCTTTCACACAATTGCCAGAAAATTTTGCATATTTATAAAATGAGCAACAATATAGAGGTTTTTGAATACCCAAGAATGTCCGTTAAAACTTGTAAATGTATACATGACATATTTGTTCAGTAAAATTTACCATTAATCAACATTAGGAATTAATGATAAAATGTTACTTTAATAAAATAAATGTCAACCGGATTACAATTTGGCTGTAATATAATCGCGAATTTAGAAATTGATTAGTGGGTGGAATTTTATAGCGTATATGCTATCTATTGACAGCTTTCAATAATTTATTAAGGTTGACAAATAATATTTTCAAACATTGTTCCGAAAAAGGATTGTTAATAATAAAGTTTTGATGTAACATGAATAGACCGTATACAGATTTTTCTGTTTAATAGTAGCCATTTTTTGTTAACAAATTGACCTAAAAAATTGGTATAGGTCAATATTATTTATCTTGGTCAATTATTTTTATGGATATTTGGAAATTTCTTGCACAAATAAAACATTTTTTTGAAAGATGTTGGTTGTTAAGGTGCCTAATGCTTAGTACATATTAACGAGAGTAAATTGTACCAAAAATTTGTTTACTTAGTTAATGTAAAAGCAGATTTCAGAAATTATTCTCAACAATATTTCTACTTACCCGTGAACACAATCACAATATCACACCAAATTTTAAGCCAAAGTTTATACAGGGTGATCCAAAATTATATAGCCAAACTCTTACAGTAAGTAAATAAAATGAAAACTCTTATAAAGATTTGGTCAATAATACATATTATAGGAGTTACTCCCTTTCAAATATCGTTTGTGCTGTAGCTTAGAAACCATAACAGACATTGTATCAAAATTTAGTAATTCCTTTTTATTTAAGAATCACTGCTGCCTTACCATTTTCAAAACATTCGCCTATTGTATTGAGAGCATGCCTGTTAGCTCATTAAATGTAAAGTTGGCTTACGGCCAAAAAGTTGCATTACGTGTCAAATAAATCGTAGATTGCTGTGTTTAGATTGTCGACAACAAAGATCTTTGAATTAGAGTTTTACATGTAGTTAATTAAACTATTGTTGCTAATATATGTGCAAACTGTGTGGTGCTATTAGTTTTATAATTATGAACATGTTTGAAAGTTATCTCGTGTAAAAAAAACTAAAATGAGTTGTGGTTCTTGCAAGATTAAATTTTCAAGTCGGGAGCAAACAATTTCCTGCAGTGGTTACTGTGGTAATCAATTTCATCCTGCCGGCTGTAATGTACCATCTGATGAACTGAAACTCATTGGCAAAAATTCCTGGGCTCTCTTGGCATTGTGAAAAATGCTTAGCTATCTCGGGAAACAATAAACCTGATTTTTTAAAGCAAATGTTTGAAGAAAAAATAAATGATGTAGCCAAAGAAATGGAAACCATCATCATCAAAATGAAAAACGACATAACACAGATTGCTACTAATAAATTGAAAGAAATGAATTCCCAGTTAAAAACTGATTATGTGCAACTTGCCGAAAATAAATTGAGTGAGATAAATTTTGCAGCAATAAATGTTCCTGGTAGTAGTAAAAGTAACAATACTGATACTAAACTATACTCAACCGCTGTTAGAAGTAAATCTGCTGTAATAATTAAGCCTAAGAACCCGAATCAGAAAAATTATGAAACTAAAACCGATATTTTACATAGTATAGATCCTGTGGAATCTCGAATGAACATTGCAAGTGTAAAGAATATAAAAGAAGGTGGAATAGTCGTTGGTTGTGGTAATGAAAGTGAGGTAGCAAAGTTAAAAAAATTTGGCAAATTCAAAGCTAGCTGAAAAATACGAAGTCAAGGATGTAAAGACTATTAGTCCGAGGATAAGAGTCGTAGGAATGTCTGAAAAGATGGAGGAGGAAGTATTAGTTAATTACGTCAGATGTCAAAATAAATCTATGTTTCATTCTGAGGATTCTGAATGTAAAGTGTTACGAGTCTGGGACAGGAAGAAAAATAAATATATTTTCCTAGCTCTCTTGCAGGTTGATGTTACTTCCTATAATAACAACAACAAAAAGTACCTAATCTTAAAATTTGGATATACGGTTTCTGAGTTACAGCATAACAATATTTTTTTCCTCCATCTTTGAAATTCTGTAATCCATAGGGTGTCCCATATCTAATTACCTTTAAGGGGGTGATAGAACTAGAAAAATAAGTTGTTTCGTAGATAAACTTTTGCCTTAAATCAGTACATAAAGGAGGTACAACCCCTTAAAGGAGGTAAGCACAACATAGTTAGGTATTTGCCAATGAATTAGAAAAGTGTTAAATTACAAAAATTTAATTTGGAACATTTATTAATTTCATAATGTTACCTACAAATTTGGTAAAATTTTTATCCAAATATTTTAATTTGTTGGGGTAGGTGAGGGTGAATTTTCCCTACAATTTTTTCGTCTTATTATTTTAACATTTAAAACGGAAAAATGCACCAGTGCATAAAAAATGTGCTCTTATTAAATTTCGATAGGAGTTATCGTTTTGGAGTTATTTGTATTTTAATATTGCAATACAGGATATAAGTATGTAATAATGGAAGGTAACTACATACCTCTATAAAAATGGTTCCAAAATATTGTCTATTATTGTTTTGTAGGGCAATTTATAATATCGTTTTATGTAATGAAGCATGTACTTTAAGGGCTAAAAAAATTATTTACAAAAAGTTTTTGTCTTAAATTCAGAAGATAAAAAAGAATAAAGAAATAAATTGGTCATTTAAAAACTTCTGTTAAATTACATCCTTCATTGCGTAAAGCGATTTTTAAATTGCTCTATAAAACATTGTGAAATTATTTTTGTAGAGGCATGTAGTTATCTTCCATTATTATATACCTTTCTGTATTGCAATATTAAAACACAAATAACTCCAAAACAATGGCATGCAGAAAGACCATAAGGTGAGATACGCTCTACAGTTTAAAGAAATTCAGTGATAGTATACCAAGTGTTCCATTTTTGATGATATATTTTGTAAACTTCAAACCGAGAAAACTTGCTTAAGTCAAATGGAACACCCTGTATTTTTCTACATGTTATGTATAATTAAATTCCTTTCCTTCTGTGGGGGTTTAAGTTACAACTTTTTGAAATATTTGCGATTTTCTTAGAAATTCAAGAATTTTTAGTAAAAATTTTATCAAATTAGCCATGATTAGAAACAATCAGTAATGTCAGTAATTCTCTTATGTCAAAAAATGCCACCGCGTTTAAATTACACCCACGAGGACTTTTTGAATTGTTTGTTATTTGTGGAGAATGTGATAAAGTAATATCAAGAACTTGTAGTACATTTTTTACTAGATATCCACAAAAACGGAAAATAACACTAAACACTGTTACATGCCTATTAATTGGATTGAAGACACTTTGCGTAAACTAAAATAGCTAAGATAAAATCAACTAAAAACACTATTCCATTTTAATTTAATAATTGTTCAAAATTACGCCCTCGAACCTCCACACATTTTTCGCATCTTCGGATTAGTTCTTCATGGGTACCTCTTCTAATTGAATCCTGTGATAAGTTTTGAAATGCATTTCTTACTCTCTGCATACAATCTTCAATAGTTGTTAATGGGCTCTCATAAACTTTATTTTTAATAGTTTCCCAAATAAAATAATCTATAATTGATAAATCGGGTGAGCGAGGAGGCCATAGGAAAGGTCCATTATTGGCTATCCATTGATCGTAAAAAAGTTTCTTTAAAAAAATTATTTATCAAATACGCGTTATGTGGGGAGCACCGTCGTGCTGATTAAAAATGATTCTATATTCGGCGAGAGGTAAATTTTCTAAATAATTATTATACAAATTTTGTAAAATATTTGGATATTTAGACTTAAAAAAAACAGAAACAAAAAAATTAACTATACATATTAGCAGAAGAAGAAATCTTTATTACTTACTGTTTAAATTTTCCTGATAAAATTCTAATGCCACCACTCTATAGTTTCTTACGACACAGTAAACATTAAACTGCCAACTTTCTTGAAAATTGCGCTCCCTAAACACATAAGGATTCGAGTCACTCCAATAGTGCGAATTGTGTCGATTAAAAAGTCCATTTTTGATAAATTTAGCTTCATCTTACTACATAATATTTCCCAAATAAGAATCGTCGCCTACAGACTTTATTAGAATAAATTCACAAAATTTTCTCTTCTTAGGAAATCCGTTTCTTTTAATTGTTGGCTTTTGAATTCTTGCCTTGACAGAGCCATAGTTTTTAAAATTATTCAGTATGCGTTTTACAGTGTTTGGTGACGGTTTCCGTTTTTGTGGATATCGAGTAGCAAATGTACTACAAGTTCTTGATATTACTTTATCACATTCTCCATAAATAATAAACAAATTCAAAAAGTATTCGTGGGTGTAACTTAAACCCGGTGGCATTTTTTGACATAAGAGAATGACTGACATTGTTGATTGTTTCTAATCACGGCTAATTTGATAAAATTTTTACTAAAAAATTCTTGAGTTTCTAAGAAAATCGCAAATATTTTAAAAAGTTGTAACTTAAATCCCTACAATGTTGGTATCAGAAAAAAAGGAATTTAATTATACATAACTTGATGTAAAAAATATAGGGTATTCCATTTGACTTAAGCAAGTTTTCGCGGTTTGAAGTTTACAAAATGTAACGTGAAAAATAGAACAGTTGGTATAACATTATTGAATTTCTTTAAACTGTAAAGCGTAGCTCACCTTATGGTCTTTCTGCACGCCAAGAAGCAAGTGAGTATATTTTACAGGAAGAAAGTTATAAAGGTTATCGTAAATCATTACACCTGTCAAAAATTTTTCTTAAATGTCAAATATATCTGAAACGGCTTAGTTTAGGCATAGGGTATCATATGTTTTTGACTCAGAATGTTATGCTCTTTTTTGAAAACCTTAAAATATATAGGGTATTCCATTTAAAATAAGCAAGTTGGTATCGACTTCCGATGTAACCGGAAGTGCCAGATGCTTGTAATTATTTTAGTTGGATTGACCACACTGCCATTAGTAATTCCCTAAATTTTCGAAATTTTCTGGTGCGTACTTTTCCCTATATCGGTTGATGCATTTCCTGTTGAGACACCCTGAATAGTCTGATGAAAGTTTTATGATGTTTACATGAAACGGTAGACAAACTTACACATAAACAAATGCAACCAAACTTTCTTTTAGATATACCAGTCCGAGTGTTTTGAAATATGTACAAAATTTTCCTTTCCGGTGTTTTAAAAAGAAATTCCCTGTTAAAATAATTTCATTACATAAATATATTACAACAATTTCAAATATAACATTAGTATTAAAATGTTAAAAATTGTTAAAATTTTTGCTTCTCCTCTCTATGATAAATTAAAAAGTTTGTTTTTTTAAATTATTTTATGTGTTTTGTGGATTAAATGTTTTAGAAATGTTTATAGATAAGATGGTAAATTAATCATATTGTGTGATTTCCGATCACGAAAGTATATAAATAATACTATGGAAATGATTTATATGGACCGAATGCACACAGATTGTCAACTGCTTTAAAACCAAATACTTATACATTTTGTGAACATTTTTACACATATATTACGTGTGATGAGAAATCTTTTTTGAAAATACCTTGATGGTTTCATGGAAATTTTATCATGTTATTATTTCACGATACTAAATGGAAACAAAAATATTTTTTATTATTAATTTGGTTGTAGTAATTTTCATGGAAACCAAAGTATTTTCGTTATTTTTTCATTTTCAGTATAATAATTATCATATTTGCCTGACTTTAAAATTATCAATAAAAAAATTAAATTAATAATTTTCAGTCAATTTAGGTGGAATTTTTCAAAATTAAATGGAAACAATTTCTTAAAATTCATGTAGTTTGGTAATAACTAGGGCGACTTTAATAATAACCTAGAACTTGCCAGCTATTTAAAAAAAAATCATTAATTCATAATGGTCACCAGTATTCAGAAGTAATAATTGAAAAAATTTAAAAACATTGTAACAATGTAGTATACAAAAACTATTGACATTTTAATGATTCCAGCTTTAAAGTTAGAAAAGGTCTGATTAAGAAGATTTAATATTAATTAACTTACAGTTAAGTCTGGTATGTAAAATCGAGTAATAAATAAAGTTATGGAAGAAAATTTTGAATTTTTTTTATTCACCCGGTATATTCTATACAGGGTGTTCATATTTTAATAGCAACAATTTAACATGCACAATTTTGGAAAGAAAAACAATTATTAATATGTTCACAGCCTGTTTCGAATAACACCAATTTTTTTTACCCGAAAGTTAAACAAAAAAATCTAATATTACAATTATTGTCTGGTTAGAAATACATCAAAAAGTTCAGATAACCACACCTACGGCCTTAAAGATTGATTAAAGATTGAGAGCAAGTAAGTATATTTTTTTGGATTCTCATTAATATCACCGGCACACAAAAGATGTTTGTGCATTTGACGCCACCTACCTCACGACATGTATTTCGACCCGCTGAATCCGAATTTGAAGTCAGTTTGGGCCGTACACCCTCAAATATCGAGTAAATTGAAAAACCGTAAAGAATAGCGAAAATTGGGTGTTTCGGTAATAAAAAAAAATTTTGTGGATCTAAACCAAGCCTAATTTTTATGTATTTCGATCCGCTGAATACGAATATAAAGTATATTTAGACCATAAGCCATTTTAAATCTAAGTAAATTGCAAAAAAACGCTCGAAAATTGCTAAAAATGGCAAAAAATTGTGATTATGTTGATGAAAAAAATTGTCATGCTGTTTATACGTCATTTTTTATAGATTTTACACTTTTTCACATTTTCAGATTCTAAACTTGTATTTCATGCATACAAAAATACAAGAAAGGTATTTAATCGTGTTTCATAGATTTTTTTCAATTTTTTCAACTGCAATTTTTTGCTAATTTATCGGTTTTTGCGATTTTTTGAGATTTTGAGGGATTAATGGGCCAAATATATTTCAGAATCGGATTCAGCAGATCAAATTACATAAAAATCCCTTTCGATCCCGGTCTACAAAATTTTTTCATCAACATAATCACAATTTTTTGCCATTTTTAGCAATTTTCGAGGGTTTTTTACAATTTACTTAGATTTAAAACGGCTTATGGTCTAAATATACTTTAGATTCGTATTCAGCGGATCGAAATACATAAAAATTGGGCTTGGTTTAGATCCACAAAATTTTTTTTATTACCGAAACACCCAATTTTCGCTATTTTCTACGGTTTTTCAATTTACTCGATATTTGAGGGTGTACGGTCCAAACTGACTTCAAAATAGGATTCAGCGGGTCGAAATACATGTCGGGAAGTAGGTGGCGTCAAATGTACAAACAACTTTTTTTTTTGTGTGCCGGTGTATTTAAAAAACTAAGAACATTGTAAGAAATTTAAAATGGTTCTAGGACTTTGCTATTGTTATAACAATTATAGTAAAAAAAATTTTTAAACAAAAATTATTAATTTAATTAAAACAAATTTTTATATTAATATAGTTAAAATAGTAGCAAAGTCCTAAAAGCATTTTAACGATCATACTACCAGTATGTTTGATTTTTTAACTATTTAAAATAAACTAAAAATTTACTCTGTGAAATATACCAACAACGCTTCATCCATTACAATGGATGAGTTAAAAAGTGAATGAATGTGTAAATTGCATCCTTAAACGTGACGGCTGTGAGCAATTTTAATAATAGTAATAATGTGGTTATTATACAAGATATTGTACTGAATCAGTTCCTTAGATATTTCTAAAAAACTGTTTCTTCCGTTTAAGATAACTTTTCTTTTACTCTGTGAAAATGCTAATAAAATATTTAGTAATATGTCATATAATTAATAATGATATTAAGTATTACATTATATATATATATATATATATATATATATATATATATATATATATATATATATATATATATATATATATATATATATATATATATATATATATATATATATATATATATATATATATATATATATATAAAACCAAAAGCTATGTATGCATATAAAAATTCTTAAATTCTTACCTTATAAGGTGACTTCCTCCAAATTCCTCACGTTCTGGACTTACCTATGAAACAAAATTAAATTAAAAAAACAATTTATTACTTTAGTTATTTAACCAAAACTACCTTTAACCCCTTTCACTAATGCAGGTCGTTCAACACGCAAGATTGCACAGTATTGTCACTAGAACATAAGGAAACACACACCATGAAATATGCTGAACTTCACAAACACATACACTTTGAAAAAAATTATAAAACCGAAACTGATTAAAAATGTACTTAAATACATTTTGCTACACATTTAGCACTAAGAGACATGCCGAATAACTAACTGAAACGAGGCTGTTCATGAATTTACTTACTATGCAAAAAATTATCTTTATCTACAGTTATATTTTACGTAATTCATTGTTTTGCGTAAAAAAGTACAGTTTTTTGTTTATGTACAAACAAAAGAAAGAATTTGGCTTCAGTGAAACTTGAATTTTAAATAAAATAAAACTATTTTGAAATAATAATTATACAGGGGTTATTAATTAACTAGATACAATTAAATATCAATACGGTATTTTATTAACACGACAATTTCAGGAAGATATGATATTCAATAAAATTGTTTTTTTGATTGTATTGTTTTATGGTTCTAATGTTTAAATGAAAAGATCACCTTTTTATAACAGATATCACTTTTTCTTGTGGTTGCTAGGAGACTACATTTCCAAGCTGAAAAATACTTTTCATTATACCTCTTTGAAAACATCATGTTTTATGTCGATTTAGAGTAGAGAGAGTTCATCTTTTTCATGCACTCACACAGGAAAAACTTTCCCGTGCGCTAACTTTCAGCGCCATAATAGCAGTTAATTTAGTTAGTAAATAAGCATAATCAATAAAATATAATAAATTTAATTAATATCACACTGTGTTGCATTCTGCATCATTAAATTATTAAATTAAATTACCTGTCATAAATTTATTGATGCTGCCTACTTTGTTAAACAATAAAACATTTGACTGAAATTTCCGTTTATTTGGCATTGTTTTTGACCTTTATTTGCAATTTTTATTCTAAATATATTCTCCAGAATATACTTTTATTTATTTTTATGTTGTTGTTGTAACTGAAAAATATCGTTCATTATTACACATCCATTAATTGCCTTTTTCCTGCTTGCATGACTCCCGGAAACTTGTCATGCGCACACGGGAAAATCCTAGTTTTTGAACTCGTCCTGGGACGAAATAGTATATTTCATTATATTTGCCTCCATTTCATAGTAAATCGGAAAAAAATGTAAATTTACAAAACATTTTTCCCACTCTATCTGAAGCCAAGGAAAGTATATTCGATACACAAATAAGGAGAGTTCAAGGGCTAGTGCACAAAGACGCCTTTTGTGGTTCTACAGTTGTGTCACTGAAAATGGAATTAATTGTGTTTAACGCCAATGTGCAGATGAGCTACCATTTTGTCGCGGCTACAGGCGACTACCGGCGACTGACAGCGATAGGTTCTATTTTTACTTTCTCATACCTAATATAAGGAAGTATAGTAATCGTGATTTTTTTCGACCTCGAGATTTTGATTGATATATACGTTTTGAACCCTCCTGAATTTATTCTGACTATTTTCTGATTAATGTCTGTCGGTGCATGTGTGTGTGTATGTGTGTGTGTATGTGTGTGTGTATGTGTGTGTGTGTGTGTGTGTGTGTGTGTGTGTGTGTGTGTGTGTGCGTGTGCATGAGCGTGTGCGTGCGTGCGTACGTGCCTGCGTGCGTGCGTGCGTATCCGCGATTACTCAAAAAATACCAATGTGAGATTTCCCAAATTTGGCAGTTAAGATTGTCAACAACATTTTAGGTGACACATTAAATTTGGTGAATGTGGTATCACCAGAAGAGACATAATGAATGAAAGAAGAAAAAAAGGTATAATTTCGGGAAAAATTTTAAAAAAAATTATTGCATAAGAAAGTGATGCTGAACAACAAACCATGGATGAATAAAAATATAAGAATGGCATAGAAAGAACGAGATAAAGCAGACAAGAACTATAAATTAACTAGATTAAACTGCGATTGGGAAGAATATAGGTTAGCGAGAAACGAAGTTACAAAAATATTACGTCAAGAAAAATCAAAATACTACGAACAGAATATTGATGAATGTAAGGGTGATAGTAAAAAGATGTGGCGTACTATTAAGGAATTAATTGGTAAGACGAAGAAGGAAGAGTTTGATGCGGAAAAGATTGTTTTTGATAATTATTCAAACGTGGCGGTGGAAAATTTCAATACGTTTTATTATGAAAGTATAAAGAGTATCACAGACAGTATTGATGACAAACAGTTTGATTCAGAGATAGCAATAAATGCTGAACAAAGTGAATTTACCTCTTTTAATAAAATTAACTTTAGTCAATTAAAGAAAATTGTTTTTAATATGAAAAATAAAAGTACCGGTGATGAAGGATTTAATATTAAATTACTTAAAGAATTGTTTTGTGTTATCGGTTATCCGCTCTTAAATATTATTAATAAGTCGTTGGAAATAGGGTGTGTGCCATCAATGTTAAAAATTAGTACGATAATACCGATTCCAAAGGTACCATCTCCGATAAAACCTGAACAGTGTCGACCAATAAATTTATTTCCAGTTGTGGACAAAATTTTAGAAATAATAGTTAGTGATCAGTTACGAGAACATTTGAATAGAAATGACATATTAAGTACCAATCAATCAGGTTTTCGAGAATGAAAAAATTCGCTGATGAGCAAAATTGGCCAGCTGAAAGGGGGTCCACAGGACCCAAACTTTTTTGTATTTCTACCTCTAGCCCAGGTAGACTAAACTACTGTTATTAAATATGATTTGAACGAAACAACTACTCAGCGGGCAAATACCCCGATCTGCATTGGATTATACCTTCAAATCATGATAGATCGGTAGCCAATATCATTTGTCAATTCCTAACCAGACATAGACCGGTGTCGAACTTATTAGTTCTCCTCAGTATGCCAATGTGAATTATTGTTGTGTGAACTCATCAGGAACCAGTTTTGGTGAGGTATATAAAAAAGGCATGTCCTATGGCACCATGCAGAAAAGTTTGACAATTTTTTAAAAATTTCATCTAATCCCTTAACTTGATAGGTCAGAGTTAGAAAATAACGTGATATTTATATAAATATCATATTACCGGGTGCCAACGAAATCGTTTCACAGGACGCCATTTAATTGCCGTTTAAGTCAACGATTTGAAATTTTGGTTGAAGACAAACGACAAATAATTCTCAAGAAATTATCAGCTCTTGTGGTATAAGCGAACATTTAACGTGTACTTAAATCATTATTTGATCATCATGTATTTCTGTGTCAATTTCATTTAACGTAAATAAATTAAAACATAGGTACCATAAGCCCTTTGGCATACACCTTTTTGATTGTCAATAAATGGGTTAATAACATATAAGAGCCTGGCTACAACCTTGTCCCAGCATATTATAACATTAGATTAATACACCGGTCTCGGTATTTGACTTATTCCATATCAAAACGTCTTAATGGAAGCAAATCCCACGCATAAATTGATACTATCACAGAAATAAAATTCTTTATATGCGCAGGTGTTGGGTATAACTTTATTTTAGCATTGCAAATATCTCAATGGTTTACTATATACAATACGTGGAACAAAATAATAATAATAATGTAAATTTTCTTTACAGTGACTGGTTACAGTCCATAATAATTATGTGCAGTTTTATGGTTGATGTAGTTCCCATTCATTTTCAAATAAAACTTTAAAATGCGAAAAGGAACAAATACTAGTCAAATATTCATATCAAATAGCATGGGAACTATCTACACGTTATATATTTGTTGGGCTTAAAAATGAATAAGTAGGGGAAACATGCCAATAAACTTATTATTTTGAAATATTTCCCAGCTATTTCAACATTTTCAAATATTTTATACAAAACCACTGCCGATTTACCAGAAACTATTTATAATTGCATTTTCATTTACTTGCGATTTGTAAATAGGAATATATAGACACATTTAATCTATAAACCTAGTAAATTTATGACCCATAAATTAGTGGAAGTAATTAATGTGTCCCCATAAACTTTTTAATTTGTTAGAAATATTAGAAGAAATGAAAGGTATGGTACCATTCTAATGATAAATTTATGATTATTTGTCATGCATTCGACACAATCGTACATATTTTGCTAATAATAAACAATACCAGGCATCAGTGAGAAAAATTTTAATTTAAATATTTCGGACACTCGATAATTATTTGAAATTTGATGATGAGTGAAAAAGATTAATCAAACGTTATTTATTATTCTAGAAATCAAATAAACTGATCTTTTGTTTGCTTTCCCTTCGTTTGGATATTTTGATTTTAGAAATGGAACTAAATAAAAATACTGAAAAAAATATTCCAAAACGTCCCAAGGAAAAAACACCCTTTTTTAAAATGCCAGTCACCAAAAGTGTTAACAGTTATTTTCCCGGCAATTGCATTATTATTGCTCCTGTGCATAGGAAGGTACTATAAAAATTTCTGTGCAATAATAGTTCATAAATTTCTTTTTCAGTCTTAGAAATACATTAAGAAGTTTTGACATTACGAGGTTTTAAAGTTAAGATATAATTTCTCCCTTAATACACTCAGTTCCAAAAAAAGTGACGCACTTGATTTTTGACCTAACTTTTTTCCTATTTTTTTAAAAACCGGTGGGTCGATTTTCAATTTTTTTATTTGTTGGTAGGTAATTCCTTTGTCTTTTAAAAAAAAAAAATAAAGAGGTGGAAATTTTTTCAAAGCCTCCTGGATGGTAGTGGAAAAACTCGAACCATGTTCTTTCTTAATTTTTGATTCACCCTGTGTGTTAATCGAGTAATGAAATAGAAAGTGCTTACACTCTGTATGAAAGATGCTTCTTTTACGAGCATTTTGTTTTTTTATTCATTGATTTATCTCTAAAATTGTCCGAATTACAGCTCTTTTGCTGAAACCTTGCGTATTACCAACTTTCTGAATTTATCGAGAAACAGTTTTGTAGTGAAATAAACTGATACGAATTTTAAAAAAACATTTTTATTAAACATAAAATTATAAACTGGGATAACTGCTTAATACCGTGTATTGCCACCCCTAGCAACTCTAAGAGCTTCTGAGCTTCTAATCTACGCGACATACTGGAAATTAGGTTTCTTATCGTTTCCATTGGTATACGATCCCATTCTTCCACTAATGCATCTGCCATTTCTGCGAGACTTTCCGGAGGCCTCTCGCGAGAACGTATCCTTCTCCCAAATTCATCCCACAAATGTTCTATAGGGTTCATATCAGGGCTTCTCGCAGGCCACTATGATACCCGTAGCTTCTAAAAAGTTTCGCACTATTGCTGCGGTGTGTGGTCGGGCATTATCCTGCATCAATATAAAATTATTGCCCACTAACTCTGCATGAGGTAAGACATACTGCTGTAAAATGTCAATGTAGATTAGGCCTGTCAACGTCCGCCTCACCAGAAAAACATGAAGGGGTGTCTTTCCATTCATTAAAATCCCTCCCCACACCATAACCGACCCACCATTAAAACTTTCGCATTCTGTTATTAAATTCTGATTAAACCTTTCACCAGTCCTTCTCCACACTCTTTTTCTTCCATCCACCATGTTAAGGCAAAACCTTGACTCATCCGTAAACAAGACATTCGACCATTCAGGAATATTCCATTTTCCATAATTTTGAACGAAATTTCTTCTAGCAGCACGATGTTCGGGCAATAATTTAGGACCTATTGCAGGTCTCCTAGCTTTTAAATTAACTTCTTTTAGACGTCTACATACCGTCTGCTTACTTACTGCAACACCACGAATTCGGCGAAGATATTGCTGAACATTTACCGCAGTATTTGATCGGTCCCGTAATATCCGTAATCTCAAGAAGCGATCATCTCTTGGAGAAGTTTTTCGAGGGCGACCAGAACCCACCCTTCGAGCAGCGCTTCCTGTTTGTTCGTACTTGCGGATCGCTCTATGAGCAGTTGCTTCATGGACTCCCACTGCACGAGCGGCGTAACGTTTACTACGCCCATCGTTTACTAAAGCAACTAATCTTGCTACTTGTTCAGGATTTATTTGAGGCATTTTATGTAATTTTAGTCTCTAAAACTTTTTTAATGAAACTTAATTAATGCCACAACGACAAAGAGTCAAATATGGAGGCATACAACAAATTAATTGCTATGGCAATGGCAATTGTTTTTTTAAAGGCAATGTGATCCTACAACGAAATAAATTTGTGGGATATACGCAAGGTTTCAGCAAAAAAAGCTGTAATTCGGACAATTTTAGAGATAAATCAATGAATAAAAAAAACAAAATGTTTGTAAAAGAAGCGTCTTTCATACAGAGTTTAAGCACTTTCTATACCATTACTTGATTAACACACAGGGTGAGTCAAAAATTAAGAAAAAAACATGGTTCGAGTTTTTCCACTACCATCCAGGAGGCTTTGAAAAAAAATTCCACCTCTTTATTTTTATTTTTTTTGAAAGACAAAGGAATTACCTACCAACAAATAAAAAAAATTAAAAATCGACCCACTGGTTTAAAAAAAAAGTTAGGCCAAAAATGAAGATCGTCACTTTTTTTGGAACTGAAAGTATTTCAATTGACACCAGTTTATATAAACGTAAAATATGATTAATTAAAAAATGAAATAAAAAAATTATTAAGACTGAAACTGAAAGTTTATTGTAACGTATACATGTTAATATACGCTTTGCTATCAGTTGCGTAACACGATCAGAGAATCGCATCTCATCGAATATTAAACCTAATTTCTTTTACCTTACTCAGAATTTTAAAAGGGTCATTATTTATATTAAGATTCAAATTAGATTATTGTTTTAATAGATTTGTGATCAAATAATAGAGAAGTTGGGTGTCGTTAGCGTAACCTTGCATTTTTGTTGAATTGACACATTTAAATGTGATGTATATTGTAACAAGGGAACTGGACCCCACACTGATCCTTGTGAAACGTCAGATATTATGGTGCAAATATTGGAAAAAATGATTCCCAAGAACTACTCTTTGAGTATGAGAGTCTAAATATGTCCTAAAGAAATTGGTCGATATGTTGTCAAATCCATAATATTTTACTTTCATACAGAGATGCGATGTAAAGTGTCGAGGGCTTTAGAGAAATCTAATAAAACAAGTGCAGGGGATTTACCCGTAATTAACGAATTAAAAATTTCATTACAATAATCACTAGGTGTTATACTTTTATTGTTGACTCTTAGGATGAAGTGGGGATGACTTACAACCTGTTCCCTGTGCCTACCAACAACTAGCAATTCGGTTTTAGCTTCATTTAACACTAGACCATGGTTACGGGACACCAACGAAATGTGCGCCATATCTAAATTAATATTTTCAACTGCAGCATCAAGATCGTTAAGCAAGAATCTAAAGATTAATTGGAAATCATCAGCATATTGATGTGAATTAGCGTGTTTCAGAAACATCGAAAAATCAGCAGTAAAAACAGAAAATAACAAAGGACCTAAAACACTACCCTGTGGTACACCTTTATTGACAGTACGGAAGTTAGAAGAAATGTTATTAAGTACAATTTTTTGATATCTGTTAGCTAGATAATTAGAGAAAAAGGAAATTGTGTTGGGACTAAGTCCAAAATATTTTAATTTTAAGCACAGGGTAGCATGATTTATGGTATCGAATGCCTTACTGTAATCTAAAAGTATAAGGCAAGCATTTTCGTTATCATCACATGACCTAAATAATTCGTCTGCTACATGCAGTAAGGCTGTGGTGGTGCTATAATTGGCTCGAAAGCCAGATTGAGTTGCAGGTAAAATATTAAATTTCTCGAAAAATTGTGTAAGTTGTTCATAAATTATCTTCTCCAAAATTTTGGATATAGTAGGTAAAATGCAGATTGGCCGAAAATGTGACATTTCAGAGGGACAGGAGTTTTTAGGTACAGGGATGACATTCGCAGATTTCCATAGTTTAGGAAAAGTACCTGTAGAGAGACATCTATTAATTATGAAAGTGAGGTGATTAATTAAGTATGGCGTTACTAAAGTTAACATTTTTAAATCAATATTATCTGCGCCTTTAGCATTTGACTTGATAGTGCCTAAACATTTTTCAACTTTATCAGCAGATACTGGTTTAAAAGTAAATTCTTCAGTAACACCAGGAAATATTTTACTGGCATAAAGATTTTCTACAAAATTAACATCAACATCTACCTCAGGTAATTTGTCAATAAAAAAATCATTAAATTCATCAGGATGAGCTATATCAGATGGATTGTCAAAACTGTTAGAATGAACGTTAAGAGATCTAAGTGTTTTCCAAAAATTTTTTAGGGTCAGTTTTAAACTGATGTTGTAAGTATCCTCTCTTTTCTGATTTAACCGCCATGTTAACTAAATTTTTTTATTTCTTTATAGTAAGCCCGATCAACTTCAGTTTTAGTTTTCCTATATTTAAAGTGAGCACGATCTCTTAACTTCATCATTGCTTTGAGAGTATCAGTTAACCAAGGCGCAGGAGCTTTGGTGATTCTAACAGTTTTATAAGGAGCATGTATGTTAAATAGATATAAAATATTATTATTCCAAAATTCCACCATTTCATCAACATTTTCTAAGGTATATAACTGATCAAAATTAATTATATGAAGATCACGAATAAATAAATCATTTTCAAAACTTGAAAAGTCGCGAAAAGATTTGTATGTCAAAGGCTGCTTAGATTTCCTGATATTTAGGGTACAAGTTACCAGGCAATGATCGGAGATATCATCCATATTTAGTACCTCAGAATTTAGAAAGAAATCAGGACTAGAACAGACAAGAAGATCAATTAAAGTTTGTGTATTATTGGTAATACGAGTAGGTTCCGTGATAAGTTGATGTAGGCCATATTTATTGAAAAGATTACTTAGTTGTACAAAATTATAACTGGCGTCATTCAACATATCAACGTTTAAATCACCTCCAAATAAAACTAAATCAAAGTCAGATATAAAATTTACTAAAGTATTTTCCAGTTCATCAAGAGACTGAACAAGATTTACATTGGGCGGTCTGTATATTATACCCAGGCAAAACGTTTTACCTTCAATTTTTACACTTATCCAAAGCTGTTCAGTTAAACCGTTATTAGGAACATCCAGAATTTTAAAACTGGTTGACTTGCTAATATAAAAAGCTACTCCCCCACCTCTCCCCTCACGATCATTCCTAATTAAAGTATAACCATCAATTAATAAACATCAGCATCTAAACAGCAATTAATGACATGTATAATATGTATATGTAAGAATGGCGGACGAGCAGTATTGCAACATTTTAACGTTAATATTAGGGAATTACGATAATTGGAGCGGTAATCTTAATAGATTGACTGTATAGTCAATCTATTAAGATTACCGCTTACACATAGCTGTATACATCGCTCCAATTATCGTAATTAGGAATTGTCACAATCTTATGTATTTGAATGAAGTTCCAGAATGATATGTTTTATATCATCAACTGTGGCAAATTTAAAAGTAAAGTTGTCATTATGCATTATCAAAGTTTGTACTTTCGAAACAAAACACAGTGTTTGCATAGTTATTTGGGGGCTATGTACAGGCGTGAAATAATCATTTATGGCCTCGAGATTTTGTAACACCTGTGGTATATCAAAATTCTGGTTGGGTTTGATATTAAAATTTTGTATGCTCTGTTTATATGAGTTCTTAGTGTAGGTAACAGTTTTGAGGGTCAATGTGATTTGCAATGCAATGATAATATAATTTAATATTCACAAAATAATAACAAAAATGGATTAATTTTTACTTCGATTTTCATATATTTTTATGACATTATTATACAACACAATTAGAAAGGCACGCATACGGAATAGGTGTCTAATAATGATTTATTATTCTTTCTTAATATGAAATTAACTATAGTGTGTCTAAGCTCTGAGGCTGCAAATATTTAAAAAAAGTTGCTTTCATTTATTGTTTTTGACTAACGTCATCGAAGTCACCTACCAAGAATTAGATTTGTGCCAACGTCAAGGAAGTAATGTATGAAAATTTCGTTTCTCTGGAATTATAGGAAGCATAATTTAACTGATATTTGTAGCTCCCTCATTATGTATTTCAGCAATGTGCATTTATTTTTTTATAAACTAGCAGCCTCTGAAATTTGACATACCAGTTGTAGATTACCCTGTATACTAATTTCGAATATATGCCCAAGGATAATATTAAAAATACTTCAAACAATTTTGCTGTAAGATGATGACAGTGGTAAAGGGCCCCCTTGTACATGCTTTTAAATACATCAAATTTGTACGAAATTGAGTGCTAAACCTTGTATGTTGTGTTTCTTTAAACCAAAATTATTAATAGAATAATTGAATTATCTTAAATATTTTACAAATTAACAAAAATATTGTGAAAATATGTCCTAAACTATTGTACACTACAAGGTAATCCGAAATTGATGTCCAAGGTTATTTCCATTTAAATGCAGATTTTTTTAAATTTTATTTATTTATTTGAAAGGCCCTGAAACTATAGATTACCATCTAAAAACATCACTTTTAGTTCAACAACGTTGTGTATCCTGGTGTCTTTTATATATTTTAACTATTACGTCATATGACAATATTTTAAATTTAAACTCGCTTATATGCTAACACTAAAATTAAATGGTTTAATAATGACTTACAATAGGGTGAGGTGGGGAAGGTTCGGACATGTTTTTTCAAAAATAAATATGTCAAAGGTAAGGTTTAGGACTTAATTGAAGTTTTACGAATACCTTAGTTTATTTCCAACACTTAGACAAATCTCTCAATAGTGTTTGGATGGGACATTTATCCGAAACTGCACCATAGTGAGGTACATCCGGGCAAGTAGTGGGGAAGATACGGACAAGTTTTATAAAACTTGAGACTTGCTTTTTTAAACTTCAAACAAATGGAATGAGAACATGTGTATTAAAAAAAAGATCTATTGAACATTATAGCCAAAGAAATTTACATGGAATTTAAAAATGGAAGACATCCTTGACGTCCCTACTACTCTCTCGGGTTTGGTAGCTTGAACACTATGTCTTCTCTCGAAACAGTTCCTGCAAGTCTGATAAACAAAATCCACTTTTGTACTTTCGTAAAAAATTAATGATTTATTCCCCATCATTACATTTCTCCAGTTTACCAAAAAAGTGGAGCGTTCTTTTTTTTGGCGGATATTTGACGAGCACATAATCATTACATGTGACGTCGTCATCTAACAATATAAGAGCATCGTCGTTTTCTTGAAATTCGTCAGAAATATCGGAGATATCTTCAGAAAATGTTGTCTCATATTTAATATTTTTGGGTGATTCCACTTCAGAATCTGCAGAAGAGTCACTTTCTTTGTTTCTTAATTTTCGCTTTACACTTTTGTACAACTTTCGATTCTTTTTCTCCCCTTCACGATTCTTTGCTTCACATTCGCTTGCCAATTTTCTTTTCGTGTTTGTTTTCTCCCACTTCTGTTTTCTTATCGCTTCCAGTTCTTGAATTCTGCCCTTCTCAGGTGTATTTGTAGAAATTTTTGATTTTCTTGAGGGTGCCTTGGGGAATGGTTTGATAGTTACGATGGATATTATGTTAACTCTCACTGCCGTAGCGCTTGTTACCACTTCATATAATATCGATTTAATAATGTGGATCACTTCATCTTTTTCAGAATCGGTGGCACTGACAGTGCTAGTGGACGAAATAAATGAGTGGCCGTGATTGCCGGAATAGAAATCCATGTAAGTTTATACCAGTCGCTTCGAATTTCAGGATATGCCCGATCTGTAGCATACGACCCCATGAAATCTTCAGCATAAAAAATTATAGAATTAATAGGCCACAAGCAGGTACTAAAATAGCTGCTTATGATGTTTTTTGGAGTAAAACTCTACAAATATGATTCTGCAGTGAGAGTAGCGATGTCATAAATACTAACTGGTTTACCAAGATTTGATATCATGAAATTATTAACGGCTGCTTTGTATCTGGTCTGTAAACGCCTTCGTCGAGTGGTTGTATCTTGTGGATGCAATTGGGGGGTAACGATAAAAGAACTATACCATTCTCATGAGCATAATTTATAGCCTCAAGTGATGCATGTGTTCATGGTTATCCAACAATATGAGAATTGGACTTGCTAGATTAGAGCTAGAATGTTTTTGAATATTTTTGCAAAACTTTTCCTTTAAAATATGTATATATATATATATATATATATATATATATATATATATATATATATATATATATATATATATATATATATATATATATATATATATATATATATATATATATATATATATATATATATATATATATATATATATATATATATATATATATATATATATATATATATATATATATATATATATATATATATATATATATATATATATATGTATATATATATCTTAAAATATGGCATGAGTTCCATGATCCAATTGTTAGATATGGCATAACATATAATTCATAAGCCGTCGCTGATGATCTTATTCATTATCGTTACTATTTTGGTTTGGAGCCCAATACAAATTGTTGAGGGCCTAAAATATAGATGATTGTAAACTCACACTTTTAAAAAACTGATTATATTAATTTTGCTTAGCACATATATTACAATGTATCTTATATACAAAATTAATTAAACCAGATTTCACATAGTTCACAGTGTAGAAAGCCATCCAGTTAGTACCAAAGCGTTCCGTACTAACCCTGTGCGGGAAACCACCGATGACTTTTCCTATGGACCATACGCCTACGCCAACTTGAGCAGGTATCCTGGACCCTGACGTCACGGTCACCCCGTCCGAACAGACTAAAACTCGAGCTCTCAGGCCGGAGCGGCAGTTCTCTTCCGAGTTCTACTACTTGTCTCCTCCCATCCTGGTTGGGTCACTGGAGCTCTGGTAGACTCTAAAAGAGGTCACTCACCAGCAGTACGCTCTTGAAGCTTTACTACCTGCCTCTGCACACTTTGGGATTGGATCATTGGAGCTCTAGTAAGCGCTGAGCAGTGACTCGCCTTTTACCTGCTCAAGGTACCCTTGCATTGGGTCGTTGGAATACGGGTCTTCTGCGCCGGACGTCCTACATACAGGTCCGGTGGACTTTGGACACCGTGCTGCGTTTACTACAGACAATGGCGCTCACCTATTACGTCTTCTGCATCCTTAGCGTGGATCGTAAGAGTAGTGGAACTGTAATAGCGGCCAGCCTATCTAGGTATGGCTCCATTCGACTGTCTTCTTTACATCCTTGGGGATTGGATCATTAGGAACAGTCGTCCCTGAAATACGTCTATATCTATTTACTGGTGCACCATTCCTGCCACCTTCTCTGCATCCTGGTTGGAACGTTGGAGCGTGGACTCACTATTGCCTTTCGGCCTCTTCACGCGTTCTGGTTGTGGACCGTGGAAGCCTGAGTCGCGACTCTCGTAAAGTACTTCCGTGGGATACTACGAATATAATTAGTGGTACCTTGGACACGCCGGCGCACGCTTCCCGAGTGTGGACAGTGGGACTAGTAAGCGCTGAGCAGTGACTCGCCTTTTACCTGCTCAAGGTACCCTTGCATTGGGTCGCTGGAATACGGGTCTTCTGCGCCGGACGTCCTACATACAGGTCCGGTGGACTTTGGACACCGTGCTGCGTTTACTACAGACAATGGCGCTCACCTATTACGTCTTCTGCATCCTTAGCGTGGATCGTAAGAGTAGTGGAACTGTAATAGCGGCCAGCCTATCTAGGTATGGCTCCATTCGACTGTCTTCTTTACATCCTTGGGGATTGGATCATTAGGAACAGTCGTCCCTGAAATACGTCTATATCTATTTACTGGTGCACCATTCCTGCCACCTTCTCTGCATCCTGGTTGGAACGTTGGAGCGTGGACTCACTATTGCCTTTCGGCCTCTTCACGCGTTCTGGTTGTGGACCGTGGAAGCCTGAGTCGCGACTCTCGTAAAGTACTTCCGTGGGATACTACGAATATAATTAGTGGTACCTTGGACACGCCGGCGCACGCTTCCCGAGTGTGGACAGTGGGACCATGCACCGCGACACGTGCGTGGTCGTGGGATCAGACATTGCCGTCACCGTTGGACAATACCTATATCTATCGCGCGCGTTCTGCGCGTGCACCGTGCAAATGTGTGAGTGCTCGCCTCGACGTCCGCGGCCCCGTGTTATTAGACACTTATAGACATAAGTTTGGACACTACTGTATATATACATATACTGCGGTCTATTTCTGTATTCTCTGTTACCTCAATAAACCTATATTGCAACCATACCTAAATTTTTTACTATTTGTAAATCGCATATTGGAACATATTGCCTGCTATGTTTTTCCTTTACATAATTTACTTGCGAGTATCAGGGACTCTGAATATAATTAGGAATAGTTTTAAACTATTTTTAATAATTAATGTTTTATTTTATTTTTGATGATATTTCTTTATATTGTCACCGTTATTTGTGATATTCTCTAAAAAAATGTCTTCATATTATTAAAGTATTTATATGCCCGGTGGGGTATTTAGCCAGAGCACGCGATGACAAGTATGACTAGATAATCTCTCCATCGTCCTGCAGGTTCGAAACCCACCACTGGCATTGGCAATGTCGTCGGTGGGAATGGTTGTGTGCCTGCGATTTTTCATAAGTGTTACCCTCGCCCGTGTAGTTTCTGCTTTGGATGCGAGGGTTGTCTAATTTTTGTGATGTTTTTGTTTATGTTATTTTTATATGTCGATATAGTGTTCGTTATATTCGCATTAATTACGTATCTGCTATTATTATGATGATAATGATAATTGTCGTCATCGTTATTACCTTTACCATTATCATTATTTTTTTGGGGAAGTTAACCAATGTTGGACAGCACTACCGCAGACTCTGACCAAACTGGAGTCATGCCCACAAGAACTACGTTCATTCTTCATATTCTGCGGGACTGATGACTTTAAATCCCACCATCACGTGCCTTAAGCAGACTGAGAGATACAATATTGTCCGTCTTCTTCAGTTGGCGTGCCAATCACTTGGTAGATCTTTGGCAGGCTTGTATGGTTTTCAGTTTTGAGATTAACTTAGACCTACGAGTCCATCGATTATTACGACTTAATATTCTTCTTCTTTTTCGTCTTCTTCTTCTTCTTATAACCATTATTATTATTATTACAAACCTAACGAAAATAAACATAGAATACACGAATTAGTAGTGCTTGATTTCGTCCAATAATAACAGTAATATAAAAATATACTGTTTATTCAGGCAAATAGAAATGTGCATGTACAGCTGCCGCAACATAAAGGTTTCCAATCTAAAATTTTAAACAATTTTTTTCGCTGTTTGGCTACTGGACTATATATCTTTACTCAAATGAATACATGAGTTATGCAGAGGGAAGTAATTTATTTAGGGTAAATTTTTTTGATTTTATTTGTTACAGAAAAGAGATACATGTTCTCTTTCAGATCACAAATGACATGGAAACTTTTATGTTGCGACAGCTGTACATAAGGAATCGTGTGCAGGATGAGGCTACACATTTAAAGACAACACCCGATATCCGAGTATGCTATCAGATTAATTTCTGCTTTAGAAAAAAAGTTGTCTTATATGGAATATTTCTCTTTCGTTATATCAAAACATTGTTGTGAATTATTTCTAGAAGTTGTTTTTGCATTACTTATAAGTTTTATAAATAAAAGCTAACTGCACCTCCTAAAGCAATAATTCCTTATGTCAAATGCAACCTGACAAAAGAGTAATACATTATTTTTAAATAATGTATAGCAAAGAAGTATTTTAAATACTAGTTATTTACATGGCAGTCCCATTTTAATTGTGAGCCATTTATGATTCCTAAATATTTAATAGTTGTCACTTTTATTTGCTCATATCATCTGAATGTTGCTAAAAGTGGATAAAGTTTTGGAGTAACTTACAAATGCTTTTTTTCACAGCCGTGTCATTCGCAGAAGTAATAACGTCATCAGAAAAGTTTAAATTAAAAGAGTTCATGTACAAAGTAAATAATATAGGACCCAATACCGTTGCCTGTGGCACACCATAACAGACTGATTTTTTTATGAATAACAGAGTTTTCAATTTTAACACACTGTTTTCTATCCGATAAATAACTTTGATAAGGCTATAAGCAGCCCCTTGGAACTGATGCCTTTTACTGTATCTAATAAGTCCAATGATTCACCGACTCGAAAAATTTGATAATAATAATTTCATCGATAGCTGTTTCCTCTTGCTGAAATATGCTTGGAAATCCACAAGGGTACATCTGAAAAAATGCTAAATATCTGTCGTTCTGGTTAAAAAAATATCGCCTTATTATAACCTTTCTGCAATGTCGAATCAAACGTTAACCCCAAAACATTACTGGTTTTTAATTTTATTGATAAAGTGTAGGATTTTATTTAACCTGTAGCCGATATCGTGTTGATTAAATCTGCAGTTATTTATAGAAGGTGACTCGCTAGCATACAGAATGTGATTTAAAAAAAATAAAAATAAGTATTACTAAATACTTCATCTTTATTGAAAACGGTTAGCCCAAAACGTTCTGAATTGTAGACTTTGGCTCAATATGAAAGCATTGCAATCATGTAAACAATTTTAAAATTTTATTACCTCTACTTTTGTCACTTTTCTAGACGTTTTAGACGTCCTACAACACGAGACAGATAAAACGATTTTTGGTCGTTAATTCTTGAATGGGACATTAGATAATGTGGAATAAACAAGAAAAAAAGAATATATATTATATATTTATATTTGACTTTTATTAATTTAAACAGTTCTTGCAAAATAATATTAAACCTGATATTCTGGTTTTCTGATGACTAACGAATACGTGTTAAAGTGCCAATAGTTATTTTATTTATTCAAGCATTTGAACCATTACCACTTAGATTAATTAATTTGAATTAATCATTTATGTATTTGATCAAAACGTAAACATAGCCGAGGGCTCTCAATAAAATTAAAATTAGGAAAAGTCATACAGCTTACCAAATGTTTTTAAAGAGTCCCCAATAGCATCAAGGGCAATCTATTCACATAAGCATAAAAAAGAAGTATTTAAATAGACATAATAATTGTGACCTACTAAGCACCATTAAAAAACTCCGTTGTGATTTTATATTTGAAATACTTTTAAAATTTTTACTTCTTATTCAATGAAAACAACTGAAATTTTAAAGTTTCAACAATGAAACTACTGAACAAATTAATTTATGGGGCACACAGACACTAATGAGCAGGTACCGTAAATATTTGTCATTTTTCGGAGCCAGCAGTTCTAAAAGAAATATAAATATAAATAAACACACCACACAAATAATTTATGTGGTGTGTTTATTTATATACCTGTAATATATGCAACTAGTATAAACGGTATTGAGACGGAAACTTACAGGAAACCGGGATAAATGTATAAAAAATTATACGTAGTTTGGCACTTTCTCCCCAGTTAACTTAGCAACACGAATGCGTGCGATTATTTTCGCGAAGTGGTGTTTGGTTTGGTTCTCGAATAAAATGCTCTTAGCAATAGCGCAGTCACTCCCGTTTGTGCACAAACTACAAAAAAATGATTGAAAACTACGTTGCCCTTACAACAGATGGGACACATATTCTGTGTATTCTATGCAATCGGCGCGGCGTTACGTATTTCATACACGCCACGATTGTGAAAGACATTACAATTCGGCTATCCATCGACAGAATATTGCCAGTACAGTTACAAAAGAGGAATTTTTTTATGATTTGTGTGTTATGTTCGTCACTATAATATTATAGTGGACGTTCGAAACAATTTTTTGTGGGTGACAGTAAATAAAACAACTGACTTCCGGTGTAATACAAAAGTAGATATTTCTTAAGCTTTAGCTGTGCCGTGTTTCCTTTTTTGGTGTATATAACACGGCATATAACGGGTATATAAACTTATATACCAGGGATGTCCATCCTGAGAGATTTTTCTAATCCGAGGATTTCGAGATTCAAATTGTTTGATCCCGTGATTGTATCCGAAATAAGGAGAGTGAGGAAATAGTCTTAAATTTGGATTCATTTCAAAACAAAATTGACAACAAACAAACGTTCATAATTATAAATATCAAAAAAGTGTAGAAAGAAAATAGTACTACAAAAATGGTAATAATTAATAACTGTTACTAATGCTAAAAAAATAAACGCAAAGAAAGTATATCCAATGTTTTATCTCCGAAACGTGAACGGATCTTATTATGAATATGATCTACAATTATTTATTTCTAGCATTCTACAATGTTTATTTGGGTATTAAGCTACTACGATATAAATTATTCAAGAAATTTACCAAATAAATCACTGCGGCTAAAGGATTAGTCAGAGGTCAGTCTTTTGAACAAATATTTTTGTCTATCCAAAAAATGTTTTACATCTAATGAAATATTATTAACATAAATACATATAATACATGTATATCGAATTTCGGGATCATAAGTTCTCAATTCCGGGATATTCAGACCTAAAATGTCGAGAAAGTCCTGGGATTGAAATTTTCGTGATTTCATTATATCAAAAATCTGTATTTATGTAATATTGGTAATTCGTGCGATGCAGATCAATCGCCTATCTGCCATATGCTCGTTTGGGGTTAAGTTCACAAGTATTTTCAAAAAACGAATACCTACCAATTGATAAACGTTAATTTTTGTAGTCCAGACAATTATAATAATATAAATCGATCAATTTTACTGTTTTCTGAATCGATAAGTAAGTTGTGCTAATTTTGCAACATAATAACTTAAATTAACTTTATATTTATCCCTTCTTCTGTCTAGTTACTTCTTCATTTTGGAAGGACACTAATGAAGAAAAACACATAATATTTTTTCATTATTGGAAAACAAAACCAAAACAAGTTGATTTGTTTACTTAAAATCTAAAATTATAATGGGTAGGTTTGGTGTAGATTTATGAAACACTATTTTTTGCTATGCTATCAAACAGAACCATAACAACGTCTCTACAGGGAGAAACAGTTAGGTTTAGAGCCACAAGAGGATGTCCGCAGGGTGGGGTTCTCTTCCCCCTATTCTCACATTGTGGGAGGTTGAGATTCTAGCATATGCAGATGATCTAGTCATACTAATCAGAGGAAAATCTGAAGGAGTAATATCGAATACCCTTCAAAAGACACTGGTGAGTAACTGGTGTGACAGGGAACAGATATCTGTAAACTCTCAAAAAACAGTAATAGTACTATTCACCCGTAAAAGTAAGCTGGAGGACTTAAGTCCTCTCTCCTTAATAGGTGAAACTATTCCATTTGCGGAGGAGGTGAAATATCTAGGAATCACTCTAGATAGATTACTTAATTGGAACTCCCATCTGGAAAAGGAAATCCACAAAGCAAAGCTGTCCTTATGGACATGCCGTCGTATTTATGGTAAATCCTGGGGTATGGGTCCCCAACAAATTTACTGGATCTACATTACGGTCATCAGACCAATGATAACATACGGATCCATTGTTTGGTGGCCGAAAGGATCACAACGAACGGCCAAAGCCAAACTCTCTGGACTGCAGAGATTAGCATGCATGACCGTAACGGGAGCAATTAGCATCACACCGTCAGTTGCAATGGAAATCCTCCTGGATTTACGCCCTCTTCATATATACTTGGAGAGAGAGGCCAGGTGGGCAACCTATAGACCGCAACAAGCGGCCATTAATATGCCGCAGACTAGTATCATGGAGCGGAACAGGGTGCTGGATGACATAGAGAATCACAGCATCCTGGGAATGCCCTCAGATGCTATGCCTACCATGACCAACTACGGGCTGACCTTCAACATCCTTTCTCCGGAAAGAGATGAGTGGGATCGGAATAAAGCCGACCTATTAAGAACAGACAGTTGTTGGTTTACAGACGGCTCCAAAACTCTCGAGCGGACAGGAGCTGGAGTACATAGCTACAGACCAAGGGAAAGGATATCTACAAGCGTAGCTACTTATGCAATTGTTTTTCAGGCTGAGGTTTATGCTATTGAACTGTGTATGAGAAGTCTGCAATATATGCATCTTACACGGAGATCGATAAAAATTTTCTCAGATAGCCAAGCAGCTATAAAAGCTCTTGGCTCCTACCGGTGTAACTTCAAAACAGTATGGAATTGTCAGAAGGCTCTAAATTATTTTAGCAAAAACAATAAAGTGACTCTGGTCTGGATACCCGGCCACTCTGGTATGGAAGGTAACGAAATAGCCGGCTCCTTGGCCAGAGATGGAGCGGGATCACGAATCATCGGACCAGAACCAATACTTGACATAAGTACTGCTAAGATGGCTATCTCAACCTGGGCTAAAAGGAAAACTCTCCAGTATTGGCAAGAATTACCAGGATTAGTTCATTCGAAGGCGTTTATAAAATACCCTTTGAAATCAAGAGCTAAGAAACTTTTAGAGTTAAACAGGGTAAACCTGAAAACTTCTATATACCGGGCACTGTCGACTAAACTACCAACTTCATAAACTTGACCTAGTGGAAAACGCCGAATGCCGTCTATGCCTGGAAGATGATGAGAAGGCAGACCACATGCTATGTACCTATCCCGCTGTGGAGAGGATCCGATTCTCAATATTTGGCAAAGGGCAACTACTGCCAGAGGATTTTGACACATTCTCACCCAATAAAGTTATCAGTTTCGTTAAGAGACTGAACTTATTGGGTGAAATATAACTAGGTGTGAGCCACAATAGGCCTGGTGAAGGCTGCAGTGGAGGGTCCACAGGGACTCACTCACAAGAAACCTACCTACCTACCTACCCCCTATTTCACATTAGGTTTGAGAAATGAACAACCCGTTTACTCCAAAAGCTAGCACATTTACAAGGTCATGTAAAGAGTTAAGAGTCTCTTCTTAGTCCTCCTACAATCAAGCCCTTTTGTTTAAAATTTAGGAACATAATTCCCGCACCTAGCATACATTGGGTATTCTTTGGCATTGACGACAATCTGAGCTTCCCTTTCTTCTTTTGGATATTATGTTTTTTGGAGAAATAAAAATACTCCTATAGAAATAAATAATAAATGCAGCTTTCTAACGTATTTGTTTAAAAAAAGAAAAAACAGTAATAATTTCATGTACATGTACATGTACGACCCAAAGTTAAAACAATAATTTGAAAGAATCACGAAAAACTCAATTGAAGTCAGAGTTTTAAAGAATTTATATTTGTTAACAAATATTTTAACTTCGACCACGAAGGAATTAGACATAATAAAAAGTATTTTTTTCCTATATCCCGTTACTTATAATTATTTTTAAGAAATCAGAGCATTTCATTATAATCAATAAAAATGCTTTTCGAGGTATAAAGTTCCTAATTTTCTTCAAATCGTACCCTACCGAGTTAATCTCCCAAAGCAACCCAACTCGAGTTTATCGCAGAGGCTAATGGGAACAGCATCTCAGTTGGATATGCAGCTTACAAACCGAGGTGGACTTTCGTACAAACCGGTTACCTGTACAACGTTCTCTTAAAAATTATACAAATTCCATCAACCAGCACTTCGCGTTACCTCTACGTCTAACTACAGTCTCTCGACACACCGCGATTTCTTGCTTCTTTAGTATTCTGTCTACCTTTACTCACCGGACAGGTATATGTGGATCTCTGTGCGCTCGATTTGTAGTCGGCCTCGCGTACCCTCGGCCAATTTTTAGTGGTTTTAAGTGGTTGTGGTCTACCAAACGACATTTTTGGAATTATAAACTTATGTACTTGGTTTTATCTAATTGGCAGTTTTGAACTACATAGGTAAGTTTTGCAATTTTGCAATCGATTTATTTGTCAAGTGAAACTTAAAGGTACCTACTGTGTGTGACAAGTTTTTCTGGTCAACAAAACTAGTTTAGTTCGTTTATTTTGCACAACCTGCAAGATAATTTTTTACAGTAAGTCTGGATCTAAAATAATATAATCTCGCGTAAGTGTCAGTTTAAAGTTTGCGCTGAATCAGAGAAATGTAAAATGTTGCAGATGTCTGTAAGATTTATTTTACAACATTGACATAAATACGTGGTTGGAATATGATCAACCTGTCATCTACAAATGGAGGTTAAAATAAGTGTACTTAAATAGGAGTGAAAAACAAGTCGCGCCTTGCATTGCTATGTAAACATAGGTATACATAAAAGTTTATTTCAAACTTATTTGCAACATAAAAGGGATCAAAGTCGCCGATGTTTTTTATGCTGCAAATAAATTTGAACCGAACTTTACATGTGCCTAATATAGATTACTTTTTTGAGTTTCTTATATCTTAATATCAAATTAAAAAAAAAAATCTAAGGGGAATGAGAATTGCAAGTGTGTGTCCTCCCTAATTTTTAAAAACTGGAGTAACATAGGTAATAAGTAGAGCCCGAATCCGCGAAGTATAGACATTTTCTCACAAATACTGCAAAGAATTTTTGTACCATCAAACTCTAACTTGAGGAAATCGTTTACCCATCAGAAGTGGACGCGACATTTTTAAAATATTCCATAACAATATTCTTAGTGTACCCCTCAGATTCGGGTTCTAGAAGAATCAAATGATGAAAGAATTTGATCAAGAAATGGTTTTTAGCAACTCTTCATTTATTTCTGAAACACAAAATCAAGCTTATTATTAATCTAAAATGTACATCTAAGGTAATGATCAAAAAAATACTGATCATAACGATTATGAGAACAAAACTTACATTACATCAGGGTTACTAAGATGACTATATAAAAAGAAACCAAGATATACGTCAAATAAGTTCATTCGTTTAAATAATTTAAATTAGTTGCAAAACTGGTACACTGGGTGTAAACTGTATAGTATTGAAATTTTTTATATCGTTGTATTTTATAGAAATCATGGAAACGTACGGAACTCTAGCCAACTTGTAAGATAGTAGATAAGGTTCTATTAAGAAATAAGAACAAACAAGGATTGTAAAGAAGGAGATTTTTTTTCTTTTGAATAATAATACAACAAACCAAACCACAAACAAGCCTTAATACCCTCAGTTGTCAAGTTGAAGACATGATTCTCATTGTAACAAATCAATCGAAAGAGTTCCTTTTGATTTTATAGAATATGTCCAAAATTTAGATAAAACAAATATGTGGCTGACATATTTTTTGACCTGTCAAGAGCTTTTGACATTGACATCAAATTCATGTTAAAAAAATCTGATGCGGCCAGCACATAACTTTTTTATACCAGTTATATCATCCTGATCTAAAAAAAATCATTTTATTTAAATCTTCAAATTTTTAAATAATTAATTATCAGCGTCATTCGATAATGTCAATAACATAATAAATAAAATAAATAAATAAATAAATAACTAAATTAGACATTTCAAATGTCAAACTGTTAAATTTATCTTAACCCCATTTTATGAGGTCAAATATGTAAAAAATTTCAGTTTATATCAGCTATATTTAAGAAATTGGAAAATATATTTTATTAGCTTCATATAGTAGACGTGATTTATAATCTTTCATCAAAAATATATATTCTTTTAAAGGTAAATACAAAAAAGTTTGAGTCCCGTAGATTTCCTTTCAGCTGGTCAATTTTGCACCGAATTTATCATTGTCTCTGGCCTTTAGAACATGTGTACCAAATTTGAAAGATTTCTCTCAAAACCTGTGGTTGCTATTGCGATACTACAGACATGCCGACAGATTTTTTTCAAAAAGTTATGTTTTTTCATTATAATTCGTCGAGAATCGTCCAGAAAAATTTATATTTTTTTCCCAAAATTGTGCCTTTTTTCTTCTTTCATTTATTATGTCTCTTCTGGTGGTACCACATTCACCAAATTTATCGTGGCACCTAAAATGTTGTTGACAATCTTAATTGCCAAATTTGGGAAGTCTCCCATTAGTATTTTTTGAGTTATCGCGGATACACACATACACACACATCCACACAGACACACACACGCACCGACAGACATCATTCGGAAAATAGTCAGAATGGATTTAGGAGGGTTCAAAACGTATAAATCAAAATCTCAAGGTCGAAAAAAATCACGATTACTATACTTCCTTATATTAGGTATAAGAAAGTAAAAAAGAAATATTGACCTAATAATTACAATATTTAGGTCAAAATGTAACAATTTAATGATGTAGAATGCAATACAGTGTGATATTAATTGAATTTATATTATTTTATTGAATATTATACTTATTTTCTACCTAAATTAAATGCCATTGTGGCGCTGAAAGTTAGTACACGAGAAAAATTTTCCCGTGCTGGCGCAGGGAAAAGATAGGCAATCTCTACTCTAAATGGACATGAAACATGATATTTTCAGAGGGGTATAATGAAAAGTACATTTCGGAAGGTAAACAATTATGAACAAAATAATGAATACCATAAACAATTGAAACAAACTGTCATGATATTCTTATTAGATTGTGTCAAAGTGACGTGAAGACGAAATTTATTATTTTCTTGTTACAATCGAATAAAAAATAGTGTGTAACACACGGATGAAAACGAAACTGCATTTTTCGCCCTTGTATCATAATTAATTATTATTTAATTATTTAATAATAAGATAATATGTCATTTTGCATATTGTGCATAAAATCAGAAATCAGTAATTTGTTATTATGCATACTAGCCAAGTTTATGCATTAACTGCAACATACACATTTTAATAGACAAATGATAATATATTTACATATTGCCATAACTGGTTTAATAATAATGCAGGTATAATAAATATCAGTTCTAATATATAAAGTTCATATCTAGTTTAGATAACTATGCTCCAATATTGAATAAAGGTATTTTCGTAATTATTGCACAAAATCAGACAAAATAATATATCAACAATTGTTACAGGATGTTCCCAAATGATTAAAAAATGATACGTGTGCGTAAATCAATGAGAAGGAAAATGGACGCATGTGTCATGGTTGGGGGTAGTCATTTTCAACAATTGCTATGATTTTTTTAGGATTTTTATACAATCATTTTCTTTTGGTCTCATTGAGAAATGGTTCAAACATAAAAAAAATAATTTTGAAGGTTTTGTTTATTATATTATGTATACGTATGCCACTGTCGCCGCAAAAAATAAAGCTTATCAAAAGATGTGTCCCAAAACATTATAAAAATCATATCAAATTTTAGAAAAACATCTTGAGACGTTTTCGATATTTATGGAAAGAACCTAGTTCTTTTTCGAAATTCAACACTCTTTATCATAGAAAATAGACCATTTATTACATATTATGTTTATATGAAATTAAAATAAGCCAAGAAATCGCCCCTTAAGGTATTTTGCGATCATTTGTGAACACTCTGTATTTTACATGGACAATGTCATACTATATATTCACATGAACACAATTTTTTTTATGGTTCATAGTTATAAAACTTTCAATGAAAAAATGTCTCAATATTCTTATAGAATTATATTTTGTCTAGAACAATAAAACTTTTTCTAAATTATAATTAACGTATGCTATTTTTTTATGTTTGAAATAATACATCTTATATTTAATGTCATTGGTGGCCATTATCTATCTTCTTACATGGATAACATTTTTATTTGCAGAGTTGCAGAGTCGATTAAACTAGCAAAATTGGGTAGAATTGTGAGAGTAATTGATTGCCCTATTGAGAATTGTGGTATATTTTCAGGTTGCTGAATTATACTGAAAAAACTGAAAATGGTCGATTTTTTTAATGTTAAATAACTTCGAAACCGTTAATCTTAGGAAATCCGTGAAAACTGTTATCAATAGATATTTTTAAGTAGAATTCAATAAACCTATTGCCAATTCCATGGTTGACACGATTTCCGAGATATAACATAAACTTGCATTTTTTTAAATGGACATACAAATGTTTATATCTTTGAAATCAGAAAAAAATAAGCTTTCTTATAAGCCCATAGCCGACTATGGTTTCCACTCTGCAAATAAAAATGTTACTCATGTAAGGAGTAGATAATGGCCACCCATATATATATTTTTAAATATCATTAACTTTGGGTAATGGTCTGCGTTATTAACTGTTTCAAAATACATTTTGTCAACAGTAAATTTTTGGTTTTGCAATATATTATTACAATTATTCCACTAACTGTTTCTGAAATTAATTAACCGATCTATGTGAACCTAACCCCTCATTTTAATAGGCAATAATAAATCGAAATTGTACGAGGATAGCATTGTACAGTTTTGTACCATAGAAACTTCTTAAGTTTTTATAAATTTCTACGTACAAAACAATATAATGCTAGTACAATCTAGTAAAACTTCGATTTATTGTTTCTTTTTAAAATGGAGGGCTAACTTCACACACATCATTAAAAGAGGTTCAGAATTGTTATAACTACAAGCAATAGTGTGGATTGCGATATGGACATAATTTTATTAAGTTCATATCTACTTAATATAGGTTTCAATATAGGTAATACACAATTAGTAATTATTTGAGATTTAAATATAAATACTTTATTCCAAATGGACTCCAAGTTCATATACAAAAGTCGTTCTCAGAGATTCTAAATTAAATATTGTTTATCATATATATTACATCAAAATGCAATTATAATGAAAAATTGTACAATAATAATTGTATTATGTCCAATTATGGTACTTCTTATAAATAATAAAATTTAGCACACGTTGCTCAATAAATTTTAAATGGCCGATAAAGGTTAAATTATATTACTATTTCATACTTCCTCACATTGTTTGTTATATTGTCAGACAAAAATTTTAAATTAAGTTAATATCCGTCTGTAACCCCCTGATATCTACATAAGTTTACTTGTATATTCATATATTTAGTATACTATTCTCAATACTTCTGTAATATATTTTATCTTATAAATAATGATTTATGTTTTTTTTACATTTGCGTTGTAAAATGATGTGTCAAAATAAGAAACAAAGCTGGTTACTGTTTATATTAGTATTTTAACTTCTTCGCTATTAATTTTAAATGAGAACCTAAAAACAGATTCCATTCCAAACCAAAAATATGAAAAGAAATAACTAAAATTATTTGAAAATCGAAAGTAATAAATAAGACTTTCGATAATATAGTAGAGTTTTATGTAAAAAGCGATTTTATTATGGCAAATTCTACGGAATGTAGAGTAAAAGAAGTTGCTACTTGTGAAGGTTTCAGTCCCCTAAAATTATCCCTAACTGTGCATCTCATTAAAATATTTATTTAATTATAGCACAATAGTTCCTCATTTCATTATAAATTTTGTGTCTTCTACAAAAAAAGCACTCTAGAATTTTTATGTACAGTAAACCGTTTCGAAGGAATTTAGCTAGGACTGCAGTTAGATGTAATTTTGGGAGTCCAATAAGTACAATCCTATTCTAATAATATTTGTCTATTATTACCTGTTTTCAAATAAAAATTTACATGATATCCACACGGATCTCACTGAGGTAATACTTAATTTTATTTTTTTTTACCTTTGAATCATTTCAGTATGTAACTGTCTTATGGCTATGACTAGAACATAGGCTACATATGTATGTAATAATAAATAAGAAATAATATGCAGTGAATATTATTTATATTCTAAACTAGAAAAAAATCAACCTAGATTGTTGTTGATCTTATACCGAGGGTCCATCTAAGCCTTTCAGGTCATATTTGTAATTTCAAATGCATTTCGGTTATTTTAGATAAATTTTGGAAAACGTACGTTGTGCGATTGTCCAAATAATTATTGCTATATATGAACAGTGCAGTGAATTATATTGTATATAATTCACTGGGCTTTTTCATTTGTCTCAGGTTGTCTCCTGAGCCATCGTTGAAGTCTCTGAAATTTTATTAATGAAAATCTTGAACTAACACTTACACACACAAGAACTGATAAATAATTTTGATTTGTGGACAATTGATCTAAATTGCAATAAATTTAAGAATAATTTTTTTTATTATTTAAAAACTAAAGGCTGATATAATTTTCTTTGGAAAGGGAAAATAATTTTTTCAGCATTGCCATAAGATAGCAACATCTTATGGCAATAAATATTATTTGTTTACCTATTATAATATGTGGGATATACATCCAGTGTGCAACATCCGGTATGTTTTAAAAGTGGATACTCATAATTCTAGGATTATATCAGTCATTTTTGCAAGGATAATGCCGGTTTTTTGACAGTATAATTTTTTTGTGCTTTTTAGTGCATTGAATTAAAATTAATATATCTAAATTGGTATATTTGTTTTTGTACCCCAAAAAAAATTATTAATATCAAATTAATCAAAACAAATTTTTTGGTTTGTAAATTTAAACATTCCGTTTCTGTTGAATTATTTTTCTGCATAATTATGTAGTAAATGGGTGGTATATTTTTTTCTTAATATATATATGAAATATAATTATTTCTGAATTCCACCAAATCATATTCAAATAACTATATATTTTTTCATGATTCAATTCGAGGCAGCTGCCGCTACATTTTTAAATTCAGTGTTTAAACCAAATAAAATTGTCATTCAATATTTTTAACACGCTTTTATTAGCTTCACTTGTATGTTTGTTTGCTTGTTTGTTTCTTTGCTTGTTTGTTTGTAACCGACTCTTTGGACTCGATTTTGACCCACTTTAAACGGACAGATTTAATTGAAACTTTGTACACTTACGAAGAACCGGTAGGTAACAATACAATAATTTGATAAGTTTATATCATTATCCTGATCAGGATCGCCAGTCCTTTCATCACGTATCCTCTGCGTGAGAGCAAGAGGCTTAATATTGTAAGTATATTCCGTGATTCTCAGTTCGATCGTTGGCCGAGCGGGCAAGTCTTAGTCGACGCGAAACGACGGACTCCTCGGGCGTGAGTTCAAATCCCATGGCTGAAATAAAAAAATGTTTTTTTTTCAGAAATATCTGTTGGATCGTAATATGTTATAATATCAGCATCAATAAGCAATATAAATATAGTTTAAAAAAACTACAAAACACGCTTTCATAGCACATCAAACTAAAAAGTGAAAAATAAACATAGTTTAAAAAAACTAAAAAACACGCTTTTAAAGCACATCAAACTAAAAAAGTGAAAAATAATTATTAATATAAACTGAAAACAGTAATGAACGAAAAATACTAGTATTATTGTGAAAAAAGCGTGGGGCGCTTTGTGCCATATTTTTCGTATATCGAGCAACCCACGCTTTTTTCACAATAATATTAGTATTTTTCGTTCATTATTGTTTTCAGTTTATATTAATAATTATTTTTCACTTTTTAGTTTGATGTGCTTTAAAAGCGTGTTTTTTAGTTTTTTTAAACTACATTTATTTAGAACTATATCTCCATCAGTAAGTAATAATGTACTTTTATCCGCATGATTTTTTTTCTAAAAGTCGCTAGCTACATTTGTTATATTTTTATTCAATATATTACAGTTGTCTGACTGGCCTAAATAAAAATTGTATGAGTTTAAATCACAAATAAAATTACCAAAGGTCAAAGACGTGTACCAATTGTACGCCTCATTCTTTGGTTATATCTTCAGTTTTACATCGAGCATGGACATTATCATTATAATTTTTGCTATTGTTGATTAACTTTTGTTTCTCTTATTTTCACATTTTTTTATGACACAACGCCGACGTTTTAACAAAACCACAATTATTACAATCCTAAATATTTGTAGGAAGAATAGATTTGTGAAGGAGGCAATTATTATTTGTTGTCCTTCACTGCTTCAAAATTTTCCGAGAAATAAACACCACATTATGTTTTTCGTAATAATACTGAATAAAGTAATTAAGTAATCGATACATGCAACTAAGAAATGATATTTTTACAGTAATTGGAAATGTTGGCACTTTAAAATTTAATATAAAGTTGCAGAAGTGTTTACATGATATATAATAATAATACATTTATTTTCATTTAAGACAATGCAATTTGTATAGGAATCGTCACAATCTACTTTACGATTTAAAATAATCATTGACAGAATACAAGCATTTATCCACTAAAAAGTCTTTAAGCACTATTATAAAACAGTGTAAATTTCTAGCCTGTTTTAAGTTTCGGAAAGATGATTAAATACACTAAGGCTAATAGCCCAGTCACATTAGAGGTTTCACCTCGGAATGAGAGATAATAAGCTGTAAACTTGTATAAACCTTTATTTTGGCGTTCTAAAAGTTGTCTCAAAAGTCTCATAGAATCTCGTGTCCACGTCTTAAGATATTCAAGGTCAAAGGTCACAAAAATCGGTTTTTTGCAAATATCTCGCTTCCTATGGTATTAATGCCATTTGCATTTATTATAAAAATTGTAGAGAATAAAATTCTCTACAACCTTTGTCCCAAACATTCTTTTATATACTCAACCGTTTTTGAGATAGAGGGCGGAGACCGCGCCGCGCTTACCTATTCACAGCATAATGCAAGGTCAACCGTAAGTCCCGGTAAATAATACGCCGTATCAAGTCTATAAATCATTAAAAAATATATAATTATGAATAATTTGCATTGTTTATTAATTAATACATTATATTTAATGATATTTTTCATTTATTAAATACATATTTGTTTAATATTACTTACCTTTCCGTGTAATCAAAAAATTGTTGAGTGGAATACTTTAAGTAGGTATATTTTAATTATATTCTAATATATGTGTTAATTATATTTTAAGTAGAAAAAGAATAGAGTAAATGCATTTTAATTATATCTTTATTTAGAAATACTTTTTCATATATTTATTACAGTTGAAGTTCAAATGTGGGGAAGTTTTTCAAGAACTTTTATAACTAGAAGGACTTGAGTCTTAATTTTCTTCTTCTTCTTCATCATCGTCTTCCGGTCGCTCGAAAATTTCCAATTCGATATCATCATTTTCGTTGTCAAGGATATTTGTCTCTAGATCTTCGAGAATTTCGGGGTCAAATGTACTATCTTCATCGAGATCGCTTTGATACGGTGAAGAATTGAGGCACGCTTGCTCATTACACTGGCCACAAGCTAAAGAACATTGCAACCCCAATTTCCTGCATTCGCAGCGTGAACCACAACCATTCTTGCAGTTGATTACACGGAAAGGTAAGTAATATTAAACAAATATATATTCGATAAATGAAAAATACTATTAAATATAATGTATTAATTAATAAACAATGCAAATTATTCATAATTATATATTTTTTAATGATTTATAGACTTTATACGGCGTATTATTTACCGGGACTTACGGTCGACCTTGCATTATGCTGTGAATAGGTCGCCGCTCTCCACCCTCTATCTCGAAAACGGTTGAGTATATAAAAAAATGTTTGCAACAAAAGTTGTAGAGAATTTTATTCTCTACAATTTTTATAATAAACGCAAATGGCATTAAAACCATAGGAAGCGAGATATTTGCAAAAACACGATTTTTCTGACCTTTGACCTTGAATATCTTAAGACGCGGACACGAGATTTTATGAGACTTTTGAGACAACTTTTAGAACGCCAAAATAAAGGTTTATACAAGTTTACAGCTTATTATCTCTCATTCCGAGGTTGATCCTCTTTTTTTGGCTTAAGTGACTGGATTATAATGTAATCTGGGGAGTCCGAAGTTACTTTATATTTACATGTGGGTATGTGAAAATCTTTTTTTGGTTCTTATATTCAGACCATGGACATTGTCATTTGTAACAAAAGAATTTTGATTAATATAAATGTATACATATAATAATAGATAAATATACTAAAGAGAGTTAAAATCTTATGTTTTTTTAAAATATCTCTACATGCATGAGTACTACGGATTCCCACAATACATCTTGCAATACTTTATCTTAATCAGTCGAACGCCCTGCTGAGGTCGTAAAAAATTGCAACAGGGCATTCGCCTGCCTCAACATATTTAACAACTTTTATAAAAATAAAATGAATTTTTCGCAGTGCTGGTTGACTTAGAACACCAAAATCCATGTTGATTCTCGGTAAGAATTTTATATATTTCAAGAAAATGTTATAAGCCAGATAAACAACAGTATTCGAAAATCTTTGAAAAAACCGGAGGGTATAGATCGAGGGCTCGTGTGAAAAAAAACCGAGTGATAAGATACCAACGGTTTGACTCCAGAAATAAACAGTGTATAGTTGGTCGCTTAAATTAGCATCAATGGAATTAATTTGGAAAAAAATAGTATACAATCTTGGTATTTATACTATACTAAATTCGTAATTAAAATGTGCGGAAACATCATTGTTCAAAGTGACCAACTTAGCAGATGCCCTAGGAAGTGGCTTTTTTAGAACAGATGCCATTGACCATGCCTAAAAATCAGTCAAAACCGCATGATCTCATACCAGTATAAATGTTGATTCAAAACGCAGGTAAAATTATGTTGATTCAATACATGAAAAGAAAATTTGAGCAGACGGTCCCATTCTGCCGGCAGACGCTGTCAAATATTTTACTTTCATCTACCTTTAGCGCTTAAGCGGCAACACGGTAGAAGGAGACGTCTGTCATTATCAACATTATTCAAGTGCACATATGACCGAATGTTTGCAATCGCTTTAAAACGTTCTACACTTATTAATATTAATCATAGTACAGGCAATTAAGACAATAATTCTTTATTTTAAATATGTTGGACAAATATAAAAGCAGTTTTTACATTATATTATAGGGGAGTGCTTAACTAAACTTCAAAATTTTCAAAGGCAAGGTGCTGTTAAAATACATAAATTCATAAATACACCTCTTATAATTTTTGTCTTGAAGAATGAAAATTATATTTATATGAAATGTATTACAAATGTCCAAAACATTAAAATGTAACTTATTCTTGATCGAACTAAACAAAAATAAGTTAGTTTTAAAATATCAAAAGAAACAGTGTTCCGTAATTATAAAACATATGGTACTTACAATTAGTTTAGACGATACGTGTTCAATATATTTTTCCTTAAATCATTTTTTGATTTATAGTAATACCTTGAGGCATAGTAACCGAGTGGGTAAAGCGCTTATAGCTCTTTACTCGGTAATGAATATCGATGGTTCGATTCCATCCTGGAGCAAGTTAAAAATTTTATATTTAATTTGTTTCGGAATAAAATAGGATAGGGAATTGTCGATGCCCTAGATAATGTTCGGACTTCACAATAAATTGTAGGGCCTCGTCTCTCTACCTCAAAATCCTAGGATTTTCTGGGGTGACTTGAGAGGCAGTTAAGAACTGGAGTGGGTTGGAACCTCTGATGTGAAGATAACACTGATATAGTATTTCACGAAACACCAAAATACCATATACTGCACTCGATGCGCGTTTCGCCAACCAAGTTGGCATCATCTGGAGATGATTAAAACTGACCTTATGTAAACAATGTATTATATTTATACCTAAACTATTGTCACGGGGTTCGGTGAACCGTGACCCACTAATCAATAAAGTGAGCCATTTGGGATTGGCCCTCTGTCACTATTCATACCATTTTTATACATTGTGGGAAGCTTAATAGGCGATGGGCTAGAAAACTGGAACTCGCAAATTTGTGTTGACAACAATCCTTAGGGATATATCTTAGAGTACTGGTATAATTCTGTATGTTAAATTCTAACTTATTTTCACTATTTCTAATTATTAATACATTAAATTTACATATGCAATTGAAAACTCCAGACACCTACCATTTTTAGATGTATTAATAATTAGAAATATTGAAAAAAAAGCTAGAATTTTATATATACAGAAAAGATGCTAGTAATCTAAGATATATCCATAAGGACTCTCACTGTTGTGCTCAACACAAAATGGCGAGTTTTAATTCTCTAGTCCATCATCTATTACGTTTCCCCCTCAATACGGAGAAGTTTGAAAAAAGAATAGGCATTGATTTAGGATATAGCTGCGAGTAATGAGTATTCTGTAAGTTTAATTGATAAAATAATTAGGAAACGAAAATTCAAAGTAACCTCGAAATTCTTCGACCTTTTAAAATGAAAGAGAAAATCCGAAATTTGTATCGATTCCATTCGATCCTCGATTCACCCGTGGTATTGGTAAGATTTTTAAAGATATAGGTATGACAGTGGTTCATTCATCTAGAAATAAACTACAACAACTTTTAGGCAGTATAAAAGACAAAATTGAAACAAACAAAAAGTAGGGGATTTACAAAATTAACTGTAAAGACTGTATTCAAAAGCATGTTGGACAAACTAGATGATCAATTCAAACTAGATTCAAAGAGCATATGGCCCATCTCAAATACGGTAAAACAGATGTCCCAACATGCGTTTGACACCCAACCACAAAATAGATATTAGCCATTTAAGATTAATTAGGAGTGTAACAAATACTAGACAGCTGGATGCATTTGAATGCTTGGAAATTAGTTTAAAAATAGTGTGAATAGTGACAGAGCGTCAATCCCAAATAGCCTGTTTTATTGGTTAGTGGGTCCAGGTTCACAAAACCGTGAAAATAGTTTAGGCATAAATAGGATGCATTGTTAGCATAAAGTTAGTTTTAATCATCTCTAGATGATGCCAACTGGTTGGCGAAATTCGCGTAGAGTGCAGTATATGGTGTTTTGGTGTGTTGTGGAAAACTACGTCAATGTTAGACAGTTAAGAAAAACTTTTTTTTAAAACCTAAATTTTACGAAATTAGTTTGTTTTTGGTCTCATATAACGAAAGAACTAGAATTTTTAATGTCACTTTTAGGTAGAAAAAACAAAGGTTTTACTAGTATTTACTAGCAGTCCATACACCTCTCATAAAATTCATTGGCAAACTTGTTAGTTCTAATTACTGCCTATAAGAGGTATTTTCATTCTTTCATTAGTAATTTTTTTTTATTCGGATTTATTTTTCTCTACGACTACAGTACGAGATCTATCACGCAGATATGATACAATGTAATATGACAGGTATACATTGAACAAATGAACAAATTATCTTAATCAATGTCAAAAAAAAAAAAATTACACAAACTGTATATGTAGGTATTTCAATTTATTCTTGCTTCTTTTGATTCAATTGCTATTTCTTTATTTCAGTGGTACGGTACTATCCTCTTTATTTTAAGAAAGCTCCAATTGATTTATTCTTTTTGCTGTTTTACTTGTTGAATTCGTTGCAAGTATTCATTTATTAGAACGTGGTAAATATTTTTTCAAAATTGTTTTCCTGCAATATCTTATACGTATTTAAACACCGCTGCCAATTACTTGGGGATAAGAATTTTTTCACCATAGTAAAACTCGACGTGTGATGGAGTTTATAATAAAAGTAATTTTTGACGTTTCAAAAATAGTCACATTTTGACGTTTCAAAAAAGTCACTATGACGTTTCAGAAAAGTCATGTTTTGACGTTTCAAAAAAGTCACTTTGACGTTTCAAAAAAGGCACATTTTTTGACGTTTCAAAAAAAGTCACATTTTGACATTTCAAAAAAGTCATTGGTGGAATGTCACTAATATTTTTTTTAGACCGATTTTGCTCATCAACGAGCTTAATCTCTTCCTTGACCTCTAGAATGTGTGTACCAAATTTGAAAGCTTTATCTCAAAAACGGTAGCTGCAATCGCCAACACAGACACACAGACAGAAAATTTTTTTCTGTCTGAAATTTTGTGTATCCTCATAATTCGTCGAGATTCGTCCAGCAATGCAATACAAATTTTCAAAATTTTTTTCACAAATCCATAACTTGCTCACTTTGAGGGGTGAGGAAGTAAAAATACTGGTGAGAAAAAATATAAAATTCACACAAAAAAAGTTAGTACACTATAGTACTGGAAATTTAACGTATTTTAAATATTCTCATTGATCCGTTTCTTCAGTGTAATAATTAGTTTAAATTTTTTTGTGCTGTTGACCAAAAATTAATAACATCTAAAATTTCTATCTTAGACTCAATTAAATTAACATCAGGTTTATATCAACTCTAACTGTACAAGATTGTTAACAAGAACAAAATATTAATTTACTTGAACATCCTGTGGTTAACTTTGATATGTTAATATTAAGTACTATTTAATAGTTATAACAAATTTTAGTTTAGTGTTCGCTTCTAATTTATATTTCCTATTATGAATTATTTAGTAATTATCTTATTCAACTCTCAACAATAATTTCCTATTATTATTTTGTAAGCAATACAAAAGATTCTATTAAAATGAGACCACATCAGAAAAAATTATTAAAAAAACTGTTGTATTATATATCAACATTTCTTTTCTAATTTGGGATATTTAATAACAGAAAATAGCAAACTACATTATTACCTATTATGTAACATATTATATCATCAAGCCAAATTGCGAACTTTTCCCCAATTACCTACATTATTAAAATTTCTTACTTTTCAAATAAATCACGATTTTATTGAAAAATATGGATTTATTACAAAAAGTTATAATTTTTCTCATGTCTAGTTCTAAAAAAGGTAGTTCCTAAACAATATTTATTAATTTACAGAATAAAATTTAATACAACTTCACAGAAAAAAATGTCTAAATGAAATAAAATAAATGTTTGTTCCATACATACCCAAATAAATTTATATAAAACTATGAAAAATATCACTATAATAATTAGAAAAATATCACCTTCAAGAAGGAGGAAAAGCGGACCAAATATCGCTCCAAGTGTTGTACCCAGGCTAGTCGGTCAAGATGGTCGTCTTAATACACAGCCCCACAAAAAAAAAGTCCTGATACAGAAAGGTGAAGTACCTTCTGGTACGTTTTTCGGTGTGCTAAAAACGAATCTCAGGTCAAAACTGACCCATCACCCTTAGATTTCGCCCCAGCACACCCTAGCACCCCCTCAAATGGTCAAATTTTCACAGAATTTTAAATTTATTTATATGTGTTTTAATATAGAAGCATTTTTTTCTAGGAATGATTCTGTTGCCTGATTTCATCGCATGGAAATGAAAAATTGTCATATCCTAATACTGGTACAACATTACAAGGGTCAAAATATAACCATATGGTGAAGGGGGGATGGGGAGATATAGCAAAATTAAAACTATTAAATTACATTGAAAAACGTAGAATGAGATACTTATATTGAATTTTTATATGATGATGTAAAAATTTTACCACTTGGGAGGGTGCTAGGGGGTGCTGGGGCGAAATCTAAGGGTCATGGGTAAATCATGACCCCAGATTCGTTCTTAGCACACCGAAAAACGTAGAATGAGATATTTATTTTGAATTTTTATATTATGTGAAAATTTGACCATTTGGGAGGGTGCTAGGGGGTGCTGGGGCGAAATCTAAGGGTGATGGGTCAGTTCTGACCTGAGATTCGTTTTTAGCACACCGAAAAACGTACCAGAAGGTACTTCACCTTTCTGTATCAGGACTTTTTTTCTTTGTGGGGCTGTGTAATCGGTGTACTCTCATACACATCATTACATAAATAAAGTATAAATATATCACACATAACTACTTTATTTATTTTAAAGATACAAACAATATAAAATTTAGAAATTTAAAAGTTATGAGTGAAAAATTCAGCAGTGCTATAAGGGGTGTTCATTTAACCACTGTTTTAAAAAAAACTTTTGATATAATAACTGGGATTTCCTTGACATAATTAGGTAATTTGTTAAATAACTTTATTGCTAAAAAAAATAAAGATTGTTGAGTTCTTGCTAGTCTATGGTACCTAACAATTGAATTTTCTTTATTTCTGATATTATTTCTATGCAAATTTGAATAAGTCAATATGTCATTATTCTTTGTAAATATTAAATAATGATATACAGAAATACAATACAAAGACATTATTCTTACATTCTTAAATAGAGGTTTGCAATGTAATTTTAAATACCAAGACTTTGACTTGTTTTTTGAATTTAAAATTTTTTTCTAATTCTATTGAATTACCCCAAATTAAAATTCCACAGGAAATCAAGCTATATATAACAGTTAATTTCATAGTTGTTTCCAGCGTTATTAGCTTCATAAGTTCTCTGAATTGAAAAACTGTTAATATTTAATTTATTAAATAAATAAATAATCAGTGTAACTCTGCCAATTTAGTGTAAAATCTATGCAATACAATGTATATACCTAGAAATTTCGCATTAGAGAATTCTACACTAGAAGAAAATATATCACATTGTGTTTTGATAGGACTATTTTTTAACTTACTAGAATCATACCAAGTGACAGCATGGTTAATTGGCATGATTCTTTTACTGTTGATTCTAAATTAACGATAGTATCATCAGCATACATGGCTAAAATATTTAAAGGTACATTAAAAGAGAGATCATTGATAAAAATCAGAAAGAAAATTGGACTAAGAATTGACTCCTGTGGGACGCCTATTTTAGTGAATTAAATGGATGATGATTCATCAGAGGTTAGACTTCCAGATTGTCTAAACATTTTTTTATAAATTATAACGTATTCCCTCTTATCCCACATATATATTATATATATATATAATTCTTTTAATTCTACACATAACTTACAAACATATGTTTTTCTTGATTTATGAATAGTTTTTAACTGTGTGCATTCAAATGGTAGAATTGTTATTCTGTTATTTTTGGTCATTGCCAGTGAAAATCAATATTTTCTGTCTGTTACTTATTTATTTAACGAGTTAAAAAAAATACCAGTTCCATAGAAGTGAAGCAAATCTGGGCCTGTTGACCAGGATTTACGCGTGTGGTTCCTTTCGACCAAGTGGACAGAGTTCGTATTATTAACATCGTTTAAACAAATGAGTCCATTCATACAGTAAACGATTTAATAGTGTACATGCAAAGTTATCATATATTTAATCTGAAACGTGTTTGATCATTTTGAAACAGTTTTTTCCAGCAAATTTCTCTATATATAACTTTCTATTCATTTAAAAGGACCACCTACTGCAATATTAAATTATTACCCATTTAAAATAAAGAAATAAAAACACCATGGGAATGTTCGACTAGAAGAAAATAAATGTTATCATTAATAAATGCATAATCAGAAACAATAAGTTTAATATGATCAATTCGGTACAAATGAGAAAGCATTTTCTTATAAAGTCCATTGTTCATTCAAAATAATGAAAATGACCCTATTTTCACACATTTAATGATCGGATCTGTGTTAATAAAGATCCCCGGCATGAATATTTTATTGGGGGGCGTGCACAGTCCCACGTTACTGATATACCTATATTTTTAATTTGATACGACATAATATTACGTACACACTACACATATTGAGTTTAAAGAGTATATTCTGTATCACTAATTTTCTTCGCTTCGTGAGTGATAAATTTAAATATCTAATCGTATTCTGAATTTAATGCGTTTCAATTGAAAATTAAATCAGAATTTCTTACGATGAAACGTTATTTGTTTCTCAAAACAAGCTACTTTTGATTTATGTATATGTATATGAAACAAACAGTGACTTTGTAGGTAAACATATATTTTTCTTAGATAGAGAACAGATTTATTTGCATATACAGGGTGTCCCAATAAAGGTGCTCACCATGGGTATCTCGTAAACCATAAGTGATACAAGGTTAAATTGCAACAAATGTCGAGTTTATCAAGGCCAACTACTGTATAAAAGAAAATGTTGCAAAAATTGATTTACTTTTGTTTTATAGGCAAAAGACGAATTTTTGACATTTTTATTTTTTGGTTGTAACTCGCTTATTTGTGAAAATATTTGATTGGGTTTTGAGATTATTAGAACATTTTTTCATCAATTTCAAGAAAATTTACATATTTTTCTCAGTTTTTGAGATATTAATAGTACCCTTATTTTTTAAATAGAAGTCATAGTTTGGCTGTGATTTAGTTAAAAAAAGAGCTTTTTTCTCTTTAAAACGATTTATCACTTTATTTATGGTTTTAAAAAATATTGAAGTTATTGTGCAATAATTAGTATTTTTGTGTTTTTATTTTAATTTATAAAATCAAACAAGAAACAGTCAAACAAATGTCCATACTTACAAATAAAACTAAAAACAATTACCTGCGATGCATCTCTCTCACTAGCTCCTCCACATTCTTGGTGAATGGTGGTTCTGGATTGTAGTAGGGGAGGTACGCTGAGTCCAGAATTACCCCCTTCAGTCCCTCCTTGCTTTCTGTCTTGACCTTTACTGCCACCAGACCCCTAGAACATAAGTTAATTAGTGACAGTATCTTAATTCCCTTTTCGGTGTATGTGCAGGCTCAGGGGTTCCGTGGATGTGCAGTAGAGTAGTTCTCCATCCCTTCCCCCCTAGACCTTTTACTTATTCCTTGTAAGTCCAAGGTTCTTGAATGAGAGCCACGTTACAATCCCTCGCCGTCATTCTTAAAATCGCCGTGGCGGTTCTACTGTGATGAAGGTTGATCTGCATCACCCTCATTGGTTTTCGATAGGTCTCTCTTTAGGTTCTTGAGGATCACCTTTACAAAGCACCAGAATGCCTTGAATTTGACCCGTTTAAGAAACCTAAAGGATTTCTTGTCTCCCTTAGCAAGGTCTGGGTTTTGCTTCCTGATGCGGGTCCTGGCTTCGGTTTGTCTCTGGGATCCAGACGAGAACTTTTCACCTCTTAGGTAGTTCTGAAGCTTTAAAATCAGTTAAAGCTGACTTGGTTCTGTTTACGTATAACCTCCAGAATTTGCTGTGATGGAACTGCGGTGACCTCTCCCCTTCAGGGATCGCGTCAATCGCAGCTATCACCCTAGCCTGAATCTGGTCTGCCTGTCCCTGATTTAGTGTAACATGTTAGATAACAGCCATCCTGAAGCTTGTAGTGGTGTCTCTGTAGGACACAGTCTGTACGTTAATACTCCTATGCTTCTTCGGCGCTTGCTTGGCGGGAGAAGTATTGAGTCCGAATGCGACTGTTTCCTACCTCCACTCGGACCAGCAGTCTTCTGATTTTTGCGGGGTACACGTGGTTTCTTTGTGGTCCATGTATTGCCGCAATTTTTGCTTCCTTTCTGATTTGCGCCCCAGAAAACTTATTATCAGACGGTCCTGAAGTGGATCAGCGGGTACTCGTACTCTCTGTCGTGGTTTTGCCCAGCCGCCCGCCTCAGAATGCGTGCGTTAGTCTATCCTTACTATGGAGTGGGATTCTGGGCTATGTCCGGGTCTTACCCACTGGAGTATTCTATTTTACGACTCTGACATTTCCATTATTTTGTTGGTTTTGGTCCGCGTCCGGTAATTTGTGTTCCCGGAACCCGCTAGCCGAGGCCGGTGAGGGCATGAAGGTGATGCTGAAAGATGATTATTTTTCTGTAATTTTGGACTGATGAAACCCGATTTACAAATAATGGTTAAACAACCGCCATAATGTACATTATTGAGCCACTGATAATCCCCACATTAACCAAGATATCAACAATGTTTCGGCTTTAACGTCCAGGATGGAAGTCTTAGAGGAAGAATAATTGGTAGTCCAATTATTTTTGAGGAAAAGTTGGGATCCAGTACTCCAGTACACCTCTTTATAGCATGCCCATTTTTATCGTCAATACACTCATACTTTGTTGGCCTCTAGAAATTATGTACAAAATTTAAAAGCTTTGTCGCAAAATACACAGAATTTGCTTTTGCTCTTTTTCGACATAATTCACCGATACAATAATTTTCAAATTTTTTCGCGAATGCATATCTTCCTCAACAAAGACGTGAAATTAAAAGCCTTATTGTTTCCAATTTTATTCACATTTTTTTCTGTCCTTTTTTTAAATATTTAGTGAACTATAATTTACAGATATATTGTGCCAGCAAAGATTCGGGCTGCAGGTAGACCCTGCGTATCATGTTGATTAAGAGCCATTTACAGGGCACTTAAAGTGTGGTGTTTTTAAAAAACCATATCTGCCATCTCAGTTACACTAGAACTTCCAAATTTAGATTGATCTTGGACAAAATGCTACTTGAGAGCATGAGAAAGCAAAATTTAAACTATATATAGAATATATGGTTACTTGGACATATAAAAAAATTGGAAAAATATTTCAACTTTGGTGTTTAATATTGTGTCCAATAGGAATATATTTGCCATAATCATATGCTCACGCCATAAAACAACCATACAAGTTATATGTAAAATCGTTACTAAGTTTTCTATTAAAAATTTCTAAAAAAAATCCTTATAATTAGAAATAATTGCACAGGAAATTGACGAAAACCCTATAAATATATCTTTTACTACATGTCCATTGTCCAGTAACTATATGTAACATAATATATAATGTTTCGACAAAAACTTGGAAGTTGATTTAAATTTGTTAAAGGACTCTTAAGTGAATATCAATATGACACGCAAGTTCTATGGTATGTGTTCTTAGTATTCGTATTCAACACATCTAAATTTTTTAGAGGTTAGCAACCGAAAATCGTTAAATCCTGCAAATTCATATCACATAAAATTATCCCAATTCATTCATTGTGTTATCTTATGTATTATTTATAAATAGTTCGCGTTTTTAAATTACTTGTTTTGCATACACATATCACATATTTAAATGTTGTACCTGTCATCTTTATCTCATTTCCTCTATTTATTCAATACAGATCACGATTGTTTTCTATAAGGAAAAGTTGTATTTAAATACAGCTGTGACATGACAGGACAGATGACATTTATTTATGTATGACACATAAAATTTATTACAAGGATAATTATTATATTCTGCCATAGTATTTAAAGTTATGTAATCAATTATTCATATTAAGCGAATTTGAGCCTGAACAATTAATTATGAATTAAATAAATTCGTAATGAAGAAGATACATATACAGGGTGAGCCACGGTGGGTGGAGTATTAGAAGTATATGGAGAATGTATCAACCGATTGCTTTGAAATTTTGGTTACCAAGATAATCGAGTATGATCTCTCCAACTAAAATATTTTCGAAAGTGCGGTGTTGCCACTTATACGTAAAACTGGCAACATCTTCGTTATTTTAAATGCAATGTCCTGTATATTTTTGCATTTTCTAGATCGTCGTCTCTTTCTGAGTAACTTTTGTTAATATTTCCCTATACCTATCTCAAGCCGTTTTCGAGATAATAATTCTTTTCTGAATTTATTGCCAAAAATTTGACTTTCAGTAAATCGTGTTTTCTCCTACCTACGCAGCAATTAAAAGATAGTTTTTTAGTTGCGGCTAGTCAAGGCCTGGAGGCATCTACTCCATTAATCACATGTTTCGAATATCATACAGGGTGAGTTAGAGAACGCTTTCTATAAGTGACTTAGAAAAATGCACGAAAGTCAATTTTTTTAAATGGAATGCCCTGTATATTATTACTGATTCGGAAAGGCGATACATTTACCTATTTAAAAAGGTAATATACTCAATATCTAATGCACACCGTTTTCGATTTATGGGCACTTTTCTGTAACCTTACCAAGAATATTAGTCTTTTGGTATATCATAACGGGTGGGCCATGAAATTTTTGTTTTGTCATTTTGTAATGACAACAGATGTTATTTTTCTAAATAAATTTGACGTTAGTGATATTTGCACCTAATTTGAATAGGTATGTAGCACACATATGGCAGACAATAATTATTCAAACATGGTTTTAATGGATTTGTTTATTATCCATGGACAGTGCAATAAGATTATCAGCAGAACTTCAGCAGAAGATTTAATGAGAAATATCCGAATTTGCCGCAGATGAACAACAGAAAGTTTTTACGAATTCAGAGGAATTTTATAAATTTTGGTTCGTCATTAAGAGAAGTAAGAAATTTACCTAAACCTGTGACATCTGACGAGGTAAATGAAATCAATGTGCTAGCGTATTTTCATGCAAATCCCCAGTATTCCATACGTTGTGCTGAGCGGGATTTAGCATTGCCATATTCATCCATTCGAAGAATACTATCAAACCATAAAATGCATAATTACAAATTTACAAGAGTCCAATTTCTCATGCCTCAGGATTATCTACAGAGAATAGAATTTTATGAAATGTTACTTGTACGTATGCAAGAGGACTCCAATTTTTTAAAGGAAATTATATGGACTGATGAATCAAAATTTTCTAGGGAAGGGATGTGTAACACACGAAATCGTCACCATTGGGCCACAGACAATCCCACGTTAATAGAGAGGCTGGCTTTCAAGTCAAATTTATTTTCAATGTGTTTTGTATGTTAATGGACGACAAAATAAAATATTACATATACGACGAAAAATTGAATTCCAGAAAATATTTAGATATAATTAGAACAATTGTGGAAGACTTCCTTGATATTATGTCAATTGAAAAATATATAACTTATTGGTATCAACTCGACGGGGCTCCTGCACATTGTACACACGAAATTAGTATGGAGTTGGACCGCTTTTTCGATGATCGTTGGATTAGACGTTTGGGACCGTGGAATTGGCTTCCGAGGTCCCCTGACCTTACCACGTCAGATTTTTATCTTTGGGGTACTCTTAAAGATAGAGTTTATAAAACTCCAGTCCACAACAGGGAAGAATTAGAACGTTGAGTGATTCAAGAGATTGAAAACTTGGACCCCTCTGAAATAAGAGCTGCTACAACAAACGTCGTCCATCTTCGTATACAAAAGTGTCTGGAAGTTAACGGTCTACATTTCGAACAATTATAACAATATTTTTAAGATTTTTATATTTATTACTGTTATTGGTATTATTTGTTATTGCTACTTAGACTTTGTTACTGTTGTTGCTGCTTAGTTATTATTTTTTCCTAATACTGACACTGTTATTGTTCTCTTAATGATGTACCAAAATTTATAAAATTCCTCTGATCTGCGGCAAATTCGGATATTTCTCATTAAATCTTCTACAAGTTCTGCTGATAATCTTATTGCACTGTCCATGAATAATAAACAAATCAATTAAAACCGTGTTTGTATAATTATTTTCTGCCATATTTGTGCTACATAGCTATTCAAATTAGGTGCAAATATCACTAACGTCAAATTTATTTAGAAAAGTAACATCTGTTGTTATTACAAAATGACAAAACAAAAATTTCATGGCCCACCCGTTATGATATACCAGAATATTAATATTCTTGGTAAGGTTACAGAAAAGTGCCCATAAATCGAAAACGGTGTGCATTAGGTATAGAGTATATTACCTTTTTAAAGAAGTAAATGTATCGCCTTTCCGAATCAGTAATAATATACAGTACATTCCATTTAAAAAAATTGACTTTTGTATATTTTTCTAAGTCACTTGTAGAAAGCGTTCTCTAACTCACCCTGTATGATATTCGAAACATTTGATTATTGGAGGAGATGCCCCCAGGCCTTGCCAAGCCGCAGCTAAAAAATTATCTTTTAATTGCTGCGTAGGTAGGAGAAAACACGATTTACTGAGAGTCAAATTTTTGGCAATAAATTCAGAAAAGAGTTATTATCTCAAAAACGGCTTGAGATAGGTATAGGGAAACATTAATAAAAGTTACTCAGAAAGAGACGACGATCCAAAAAAACGCAAAAATATACAGGGTATTCCATTTAAAATAACGAAGCTGTTGCCAGTTTTACGTATAAGTGGCAACACCGCACTTTCGAAAATATTTTAGTTGGAGAGATCATACTCGATTATCTTGGTAACCAAAATTTCAAAGCAATCGGTTGATCCATTCTCCATATACTTCTAATACTCCACCCACCGTGGCTCACCCTGTATATTATCATTAGAGTTGGCGCAAAGGGATTATTTCCAGTGTACCTTGAAGAAGTAAAATAACTAGAGGGGATAGAAATAATTAACTGCACTTCCTACTTATTTCGTCCAAATCAATGGACCACTATAGGCCAAAGCAAACACCTGCATCATTATATGGTTTCTATAGTACTCTCCTTTAAACGCCGCCGTCGTTTCGCTGTGAATATCGCACTGTATATTGAAAATGAACATACTATATTCGGAGATGTTACTTAGTGTTTTTTAATTAAAATTAGTGTAGAAGTTCGTAAACAGGCCGTGTAAATGCAGTGTACCGGGTTGCAAAGGAAATTATGTAAATGGACCGAAAGTGCTTGTGTTTTCTTTTCCAAAGGATGAAAGCTTGCGTAAAAAAATGGATTTCAGCTATTCCAAGAAAAGGATTTACACCTACAAAATGCAGTAATGTGTTCAAGCTACATTTCATCACACAACAATTCATTACAGAAATCTCTGAACAATAATCCCGAACAAGTCAGGCTGTAACCGTAAAATTAATGTACCCTCGTTTGCAGTCAGATGCAATACCTATTAAATCTTCTGATTGTCACGAATATTTTTCAAATCTTTTTATTTATTCGTCAAAGTAGGGATTAGCCAATTGATCAAGCTGATTTTATTCAAGCCCTGCTATAGTGAAAAGAACATTTATGTCGCCAAAACTCTATGATATGATATGATATTATATTATATGATATGATATGATATGATATGATATGATATGATATGATATGATATATTATAATATAATATAATTCTTGGGTAGGTTTTGTGAAATTCTTTAATACGCTTGGAGATTTTATACAAATCATCTTTGTATTTGCTATTAATTTGTATACGCATCTCTATTGGTCATAAATAGTGATGCACAAAACAATATTTTTTGTCTTGCTCAGTAGTTTCTTATCTTCTCTTGCTAAGCAAGACAAGAAGTAAACCAACTTCTTGTCTTGAAAATTTCTTGCAGTGTTAATACTTGTTAAGACTCTTGCTTATTTCTTGTTCTTACCATCTGAGAGATTCTCAGAGCTTTCGGCTTGATAATGCCAGTACTAGAATTTTAGTTTTATATTTCATCCGTAGGTTCAAATGAAACATATAATCGACAAATTGTCGCATGAGAACCGTAGGGCTCTAAGCGACAATTTGTTCAAAATATAGATTTTTATAGCAACCTACTGTAAATATTTATTTTTCTGCATTTGTGACTAGCAAATTTCACTATTGAATGAAAGATGGCCCATAAACTTTGTTTCCATATAATCCTATGTAACTGTTTGCTACAATTTAGGTTTTTCGTTATTCTTTGAAATGACAAACGGAAAATTATTTATTTGTATACATTTCTACTATCAGTTTAATGAATAAATGTTACTAAATTTTATGGTATATTTTGCATCTTTCATACTAAAGCACAGTTCACAGAGGCATATACAAATGCAAAAGGTGGTTAATTTTCCTATAATTACTACAATTTTGAGTAAATCTAAACCATGCTACATGTTGTCAGGCAAATACTAAAAAGAGTAAATTTTTACTTAGATCCATGTAATTTTGATGCGACGAAATATCTCAAAGTTTTTCGAAAAACTAACTGTTCATCGATTTTTTTTGTGAATTTTCATTTTCGGTTTTACGTCTGTTCGGCCTCCCAGGTTTTACTGCATAAAAATTACAGCTAAAATAACGAAAAACATGGTTTTGATATACAGATTTGTGCATTTTGTTTGAAATGCACATCTTATTAAAAGTTACTACTTATATTAAACGTAAACTAATTTACTGTCTCTGAATTTATTAAACATATTGAAACTTACTAACAAAATTTATTTTTTTAAGCGACAGGAGCTAGGCTATCGTCTAATCATGGGGGCTATCATCTACTGAAAATAACTCATTTATCGCTCATATTACATTGCTCCAAAACATTAAACAATAATATAGTCATAGTGCTTTAAATTATTATTTGTACCACAGTATCGTTTTGTTTTACACATCTCAGTTCCAGAAGCGTTAAAATCGGTGTTTTGGAATATTTATTTTTCATGTATCTACAATCTACATAAAACAAGAAATCTTGCTTCTTGCAAAGTACTTTCTGGTTCTTGCTCTTTGTCAGTCTTGTCTTGTCTTGTTTCTTGCACACCAACTTCTCGTTCTTGTTTCTGTTCTTGTATCAAAAATAAGAAAAAGCATGACAAGAAGTTCGGGAAACACTAGTCATAAACATTAAAATACTATGCTTATGTATCCGACATTTTTCAAGAGTTTTTATTACCAGCTATTGTACCGCTTCAGAATGTGCATTTCCTAATATTTTACTTGCGATTAAATATGACGCCAATGGCTAATTTGGTTTTAAAATGCATACTAAAACATTTCCCACTTGTTATTTATTACATTAACAGTTATCCACAATTCGTTGTTCAATAATTCAGACATTATACTATTTTTCAATTATTTCTTTAACACGAAAATGTTCTTTGCAAGTAAATTTTCCAGAATATTACTACACATAGTAAACATAAAAATAAGGCCATAAAAAACAGCCAGTATGGCAATTATAGTTGGCGATTTTTCTTATGACTTTCACTTTTAATATATTTCTTAGAATTACCTAAATTTTAACCAATCAAATTTGACTTGCAGACAATGCATCATGTCACCTTTCCATCGTATGTTAAATCGGGAAATCGTCTTATGAATTTACGAAAGTGATGCACAAGAGGCAAAGATCTCCAATTTATAATTCTGTGATTAATAATAAATAAGTTATACAGCTAAATTCAATACGATGCAAGTGGTCTGTATAAAGTCACATTATAGTGTAGGCGTCCACCATTACCCACTACAATAACACATATTGTATTTTACTTTTCATCATAGTTCCGTTGCATGTTATAGAATGGATGCATAATGCACATTTTTGTTCCAAGTTCTGAATAGTAGTAATACTAATAAATCATTTATAACTTAAAAAAAGAAAACGATGGGGAAAGAGTATGAGGAAAAAAACCGGCGGATTGCACATCATATCATGCAGAAAAGTCTTCAGTAATTTTATGTTCAATCTTCAATAAATTGTGAAATAACATCAGTAACACATCAATTTCTTCAATCCCCGTAAAGAACTAGTATCAACAATTTTAAATGAACTGTTAATATAAATGTAAATAAGTCGCCATAAAATTGTTAACTAATAATAATTAATAAATTGCTTTTGCAAAAAGACGGTGCTTTCTACAGGTAAAAATCTAGCAGGAACAAATCTTTCTTCCCTAGGGAACAAAAATATTTCTCCTTCCGCTAAGAGGGAATAGCATACCTTCGACCCTCTTATGAGGAATGATAAGCCTACCTTCTTTAAGTCAGTAAAAATTTTTTTTCTCAGACCCTCTTCATTATTTTAGTACAAAACGTTATATTATACATTTATTTTCACACATCTACAATAATTTTATTGACATAATTTACGTCATGTTGTATGTAAAATATCTGATGTAGCCAACACATAACTTTCTTATACCAGTATATATCATTTAAAAAAATTATTCTATTTAATTCGTCACTTACCTCAACTAAATTTTAATAGCGTACCTTGAAATGTCATTAAAATTTTTAAATAATTAATTATCAGCATCATTCGATATTGTCAATAATAATTCATGTCATATATTTTAATAATTTTTTGTTATTGACATTGACATTTTTGTAACTAAATTAGACCTTTTAAATGTCAAACTGTTAAATTTATCCTAACCCCATTTTATGAGGCCAAATGTGCAAAATATTTCAGTTTACATCAGCTTTATTTAAGTACTTGGAAAATATGTTTTAATCACTTGATATAGTAGACATGATTTTTTATAATCTTTCATCAAGAATATAATAAATTTTTGTAAAGTCCGATACAAAAAAAGTTTGGGTCCCGTGGACTGGCCAATTTTGGTCATCATCGAATTTTTCATTGTCTTTGGCCTTTAGAACAAGTGTACCAAATTTGAAACCTTTATATCAGAAACTGTGGCTGCTATCGCGATAATACAGAAATTTTTTTCATAAAGTTATGTTTTTTCATTATAATTCTCCAGATTCGTCCAGATATGCAATAAAAAATTTTAATTTTTTTCCCGAAATTGTACCTTTTATTTTCTCTCATTTATTGGTAACACATTCACCAAATTTGTTGACAATCTTAACTGCCAAATTTGGGAAGTCTCCCATTAGTATTTTTTGTTACCGCGGATACGCACATACACACACGCACATATCCACACACACGCACCGACAGACATCATTCGGAAAATAGTCAGAATGGATTTAGGATATATCAATCAAAATCTCGAGGTCGAAAAAAATCACGATTACTATACTTCCTTATATTAGGTATAGGAAAGTAAAAATTACTGAGGATTCTACACTGACCATTGAAAACAATAAGGGTAATAATAACAGACGTAGACATTATGCTGAAGAAATTATGTATAATTATATTACTTGTTTTCCCACAATGCCATAAGACGAGAGCTATTATAATTATATAATTGCGGTCTGCTAAACAACACAATTGTGACTGAGACGTCAAAGGAGACTAGAAAATTTTACATAGTAATAACAATAACACAATAGAGCTGTCACTTCTTGGAAATTGGACGTCTTGGTTTTTTAATAAATGCGTATTTTCATAATTTTGGCAATTATTTTAATTTCATCTCAAACCTGTAATTTATTCTGAATTATTACGAACGAGCAAACAGGTGTCTAATAAAAATATGCTTAGGTGGGCATAAATATGTATGTACTTTCTAACTATTTTTTGGGTTCAAAAATATTCACAACGCCGCAGGACTAATTCGCCTACTATAATTTTACCGTTTATATTTAATTTTGCTTTTTCTGTGTAATAAAATATTTCTATTATGTACAGGGTAATCATTTAGAACATGTAATTTCTAGAAACTATTTGGTGACCCTTATTTATACAGGTTAGGCCAATTATCTGATATTCTTTTATTACAGCTTTGACGAAATACTAAAAATTCATTTTGTACAAAATAGTTTTTAATTTTAAAAGGCCATAACCAAAAATTATTGTGAACTGTGCAGGTTGTTTCGTTTTCCCTGGACGTACAGCAACTTCTTTATTCTAAAAGTGACACTCAATTATTATATTTCTAGATTCCTTGTTAAATTCCCTATAAAATGATATCAGTTTGCTATGTCTAAAGTAAACCATTGTAAAGATATTAACTATTTATTAAAAAAAATTTACAGACACAAGCCCTTACTAAAATTATTACTCCTCAATCGGTAGATTAAATTAAATAAAACAGTTTCGAAGGTTTTTTATACCTAGTAGTAGTGGTAGTAGCTACCTATTTTACTAGGCAAGTAGGCCACAATGGGCCCTTTTTACCTAGGGACCTACATTTTAGCGTGGACTCCGAACCACGGTCTTCGACTGTCAACTAACCCACCGCCTGGGCCTGCCCGCCTGCACCGCTAACAGAGTGGCAAACCTCCTGGGTAGGTCTCTTCGACCCTCCACCCGGGCTCGCCTCTCCGCCTGCATCAGGCTAGCGGCCTTCCTGGGATTGTCTGTTGACAGCCTACCAACTGTTAGACGAGCTATCGTTCATCCATCCAATTGCCGGACTCGATCAGTGCTGCTTAACTTCACTGATCGAATATCGGAAATTAAACAGATGTCCATACCTCATCCCCTTTTTATACCTAAGAAAATGTACATAATTATCTACAAAGAAACTGAGTGTTCTAAAAAAAACAATTATTTTTGAGAATTTTGATTGATTATAGTTCGATTTTTTTTTAAACGGAACACTTTATATAAGTTTACACCAGCTTGCAGATAATTCTATAAGTTTTCATAATAAAGTTAATAGTTTTTGAGTTATTTTGAATTTAATATGTTTTAATACTTTTATATTCATATTCTCCCAAAGTGTGCTTACAATGGGATTATTAATATTTACTGTCGCTTTGTGTATACCATTTGAAGTTTATAAATTGAAACAACTGAGTATGATATCTGTCCTTACCACTCGACCACGAATTCACACGTATGAATGAACTTTCAATATTTATTAGCATCCCTGTGGAACACTTTACGTAATCTAATAACATAAATCTAATTTGGTCAAATCTGGTGGCTTAGGTAGCCAGATAACAAGAGTACACTTGATCATTTAGGGGAATTCCACCACTACGACCTATCCACTTGTCAGTAAAATTTTTCATTCTGGAATTCACCTGACGACTGTGGTGAGCAGAGCACCATCAGCTAGAACTATAGACATCTTCTTCCTAATGGAACATTATGTTTATCAGTTTTTCTTGTAAAATGAGGATTTTCATTTGAATATTGACAGTTGTGTCTATTTAGATTACTATTTATGAGGCAGGTTGCTTCATCCGTGAAAACATTATTTTTTAAAAGTTTTAATCTTCTGAATCATACATATAGCTCAATTAGAAATTCAGTCCGAATTCCAAAATCTCTTCCATTCAATTCTTGTTGGAGATTTATTTTATATGGATGACATTTATTTCTTTTCAAAATTCATCTTACTGAAGTTCAATTAGTAATATAATAGGCCCCATGCAAAAAATGTAATTTTGGCATTTTTGGAATCTTTACGTAATAGAAAAACAGTGTGTAAAAGATTTTTTTTACTATGGTGTTACTGAAAATCATCCGACACAAAATTGTCAATAATTTATTATCCCTTTTTGGGTGAGATTCCTTTTTGGCAAATGCTAATATTCCAATGATTTCCCATACGAACTGAGATATTTAGCATGTTATGTTGAAAATTAGGGTTGAAAGAATTTTAAAAAATTGAATATCTCATCTCCTATTGCATATAGGAGGCTACAACTTGTTTTATTCGTTTCGTCGGGAAAAATCCTGTGGGGTAGTGTGGTTCTAGAGGGAAAATCATCCTTTTATCTCTCATAGATTTAGTATTTTATCATTTTGACACGATTATGGTGTAGCATTTATGATTTAAGGATCGTCGAATTTTGCTCAATTTTTTTTCGATGCCACTTTTTGCGGTGCCTCATGTTTTTATATAATTGTGTGGGTAACCCTTGGAGCAAAAACCTAATCGATATTTTATTGGGCCTGAGAGATATTGAGGGATCCGTGAAAACACATTTAACCCTTTTTCATCCCCTTAGGAGTCGTAGCAATACCAACAGTGATGCACCCACCACTACGTATAACTTCCCCCCAGTTAAATCAGCAATAAACCACAAAAAGAGGCTGGCATTTTTATAATTTCGTACTACCCTCCCATGCCGATCCTGACTTTTACGTCAATGTCATCCAAGATACGGGCTCTAGATATAAGGATCGAAGAGAATGATCCCAACGAGAATCACAAATGCTTACTGGTTTTTACATAGAACTTGCGTGCGTGCCCACGATATTTAAATAGTGGCTAAGAAAGTAAAACTATAAGCGTCGAAGGATAGAAGATCGTAGCTGAAAGGCAGTTTATGTGAAAAGAGAGAGCTGTGTTAAAAAGAGGTGATAACCGGAGTGATATAAGGTATTATTGTTATTAGCCTGTAGGTAAGATATAAATATTAGTCTATTAAAATTTAATTACTTAAAGCCGCTGTTTGAAGAATCCACGTTTTGACTAGAACTCAATCAGAAAGTCTCACAAAATTTATAGAATCTAATTAAAGCTAATTGCATGGTTGAATGGGCCATGCTTACGATTCAAAATAATGACTTGTTTAATTGAAAAAACTGTATAATACTCTTATGCAGTTTTTTATTGCATCCTAAGCATTTATATTCAATTACTTATTTCCGTTTTTCACTTGGTAAAAACTAAAAAAAAAAAAAATTATTTTTATTTTGTCCCCGAAAATGTAAAAAACCCGCGTAAATTTGGTTTTAAAAACAGATTTTTTTATCGTACCTGGAAAAAATTTCATGGCAATCACTAAAATCGTGGTAAAAAGTGTTTCAGGCCATTTTCGAAAAATCCCATATACTAATAATTTCTAGCATTAATAACCATCATTACAAGGAACTCCTTATGTAAAACAGGTGATCTGGTAACAAACAAAATGTTATGGTAGTCGCAGTCAGTAATTTCTGGTAACCCAAGTGAAACTCGGCGACCTAGTCCCGTCTTCTAGCGGCTTGTATATTAGCGTATACGCAGATGATATGCATGTAATCTTAGGTGAAGATCTTTCGAAGGCGTTGTAAAGCAATCGGTCCCTTGTCTAATTGATGTTCGGCAAGTAAAGAATCCCTACTCTAGAGAAGAGGTCGGCAAAATTTCCAAGTTGGGGGTAGCTCTTCTCTTGGTTGGTGATTGGCTGTGGTATCGGAAATGGGCCGACGTTAAATAAATGAAAATGATATATATATATATATATATATATATATATATATATATATATATATATATATATATATATATATATATATATATATATATATACACAACCTATGGCACTGTTACGACAATTAATTTCAAGACGAAATATTTGATTAACGGATAATAAAAGTTAGTATTTTATGAATATCTTTTTATTACCCGAGCTCCATCTCCACCAAATGATGGCATCGTGGCAATGATGAGTTCATCATTGCCACAATGCACTGTTGCATGGATGTTGACTTGGTTCCAGGCACGGGTAGTCCAGATTTCAATACATCACCACATCGCTGCAATTGTCAAGTATACAAAGCGACATTGTTGCTTGGTGGTCGAGTGGTAAGGACATTTGCCTCTCACGCTGGAGTTCCGGGTTCGATCCCTGGTCGAGGTGCTAGGATTTTTTCTAATTGTCTCTAAATGTGTAACCCTCTCTCACACAAGTTACCTTGAAGTACCTTCAGGGGATGGTATTACCTGTGGTGTTTAATTTAAAAAATTTAATTTAAAACATTTACTAGGAAAATCAATTTATTTATTTCTGATTAAAAAGATTATCGCCATGCAAATAATAAATATATTGAGGTAGTACGGATCATCTTAACCGCTGCGTTTCCATTTCGATCCTTGCATTAGGACTTTTGCTTCTAATATTTCAATTTATTTTGTTTTGGGATTAAAATTAATCAGCTCCAATAAAAACCTTGCTTCGTGAATGTAAATTTACAATAAATAAGAACACCAAAAACTTTTTATAACATTATTTTTCATGCCGGTGCCAACGTGGTTCAGTGACATTAGCGGATATGCTGAATTTTAAATTGCTTGTTTTTTTTTCGAAAACTGTTTAAAAATGTTTACATTTTCATACTGTTTTCAATAGGTGAAGTGGGCCATTTTCGTAAATATGACACGAAATTATTTTATATTCTAGACCGTAAAAGCACATCGTGTTCAGGAACGTTTGAATTAATTTATTGAATGAAATGCATCAGTATATTTATAAATTTACCATGTATACCTGCGACTTGTTTTGCGTGGAATTCGGGAAAACATATTTAAGTTTTGATCAGCAAGTACTCCCATTGTCCGACACCCAGCTTTGGCCTACAGGACCTCTTTGTAAATCACCTTGGTGGCTCTTTTTCCAGGGGCTAGGATCACTAGGCTACTGGGTGAGGTCACGCTGGGGAAGGCACGTAAAATTGATCAAGCAAAAAGCAGTTCTGCCTCAAATTAATCTTTGCCAACTTCAGTGACTGTCCTTGCGACTTGTTAATACTCCTATTAAAAAAGACTTTGAAGGGAACTGCAGCCTCTTGAACCCGAAAAGGTAGTCCAATGTTATAAGCGGTATACGTGGTATGAACACCGATTTCCCATACGAACAGCCGGTGAAGACTGTGGTATCGATAACATTTCTGTGGAGGAATTTCACTCGCAGCCTGATGCCATTGCTGTGTTTGGGGGAGTTGAGGTTCCGCAGTAACATCACTGGTGCACCCACTTTGAGGAGAAGTTTATGGGCTGGGAGACCAGAAGGGTGTTGCGGAATGCTACGGGATAGTACACCACGTGACAATTTGCTCGCGCATCTCCCTAGTGTACCATACAATAGAAAGGAGAGGGACCGAAACAGGCTGGCTCCACCTCCTATGATGGGTATGAGACACCATCTACCCATTAACATTAAAAAACAACTGCCACGTTAAAGACAATCATACGAACTGAGATTTAACATTTTATGTTGAAAGAAGTAAAAATTAAATATCTTATCCCTTATTGCATATAGTGTGATTCTAGGTGAAAAACAACTCTCCATCTCCCATAGATTTATCATTTTATAATTTTGATACGATTATGGTATAACATTTATGAGTCCAATTTCGCTAAATTTTTCCGGTGCCTCACATCGATTTAACAATCTTCTGATTTCGAGTAATTTTTACGGTGATCTTGTATTTTTAGAGATTTGTCGATATCTCATCGAGCCTAAGAGATATTAAGGAATCTATCGAAGACATATTTTACCCCTTTTCATCCCCTTAGATTAACTTAGATTAGAAGGGAGGAGCTGGCTGATTGCTCCTATTCATTTCCTTAGAGCTCCTTATCCAGCTTTGTCCTTTGTATCAGACACCACAATATAAGGGATAAGGGGTTCTTAGTGTGACTGTCTGCTCTTGATTTTTTGTTCCCCAAGTACTTGGAATCTAAGTCTAGCGAGGCCATCACAGTGGCACAACACATGAACTGAGGATTCATCTTCCTCTTGGCAGAATCTGCATGTTGCATCCTGTACCAGACCCATCAAACTCATATGTCTATTGAGACGACAGTGTCCTTTTAAAAGACTCCCTTTTTAGTGGGTGCTTATGTTTTGAAAGGAATATATTCCTCAAATTCCATGTTGCCAGATTCAGGAGTTTGGGCTGGGTGTTGATGAATCGGTCAGTGAGTCAGTCAGGAGATTTGTTTTTATGTATATTGATAACTCTAATATTAACAGTTAGTTGTAACAATTATTATAGTTAAATAATTACTTAGTGTCTTACAATATGTAAACTCATAATTCCAATATTACAATGATTTAAATTTATTCCTGATGTAGATGTGTCTTATAACAGTTTCTTGACCTGGACGCTCAAAAATGATGCAATTATTATTGAGTGATATCTATTCCGGATGCGGGAGTAGTTGGATCAGAATGTTAAATCATTGTTGAAGATTCTTCAAAAGAAGAGACAGAATCATTAATTAAGATTTTATTTAAAATTTTTATTTTATTTTGAATAGAATTAATGCTCCCGCTACTGTAGAAGACCGGCACCTTCCATATTGTTTGAGGCTGGTAATGTCAGTCGCAGAATTGGTCAAAACCGTTGCAGAAGAGCATGTATCGTAATTTGACAGATACTATTGATAACCGTGGTTACAGTTGTTTCCGGTAACTGAAATGTGCGGTTGATTTACGGAACGGATTGTAATGTACTATAGAGTTACAATAATTTGAAAATATGAAGATGTACTTGCCTCCATGTTCGCTGCAATCCACGATCAACAAAAATGCCCATGAAAATATACTCTACGTCCAAATAAAAAAAACCTCGAACATGCTCGAATAAAAACACATAATATCTCAGTTGCGTAATTTACCACAAATAACCAAACATTTTAAGCGATTACCCTGGTTGATACCAATCATTACCATGTTCAGGAAACCGCGTAACGTAATTCCTTTACTTTTCAAGCGCGTTGATTTACGGTACGGCGAACCAGAGTCTTGGTTAAAATATTGGAATTACGTCGCCCTTAATGAAAAATCTACGACTGCTAGTACATCGAGGGCGTAAATTAACATACTTTCGATATAATTTAATATGAACGAAATTTGGAATAACGAAAGTTCTTTTGAGTGTGAGTCTTGGAATCAGGGGTTTTTATGATAAGAATCGAATCATCTACCGTCATTGTTAGCAATTCATTTCATCTGCATACCCCGTGAATTCCGATTATTAAAATAACCTGAAAGAAATTATTAACAAATTTAAACTAATATAGATTACCTTTAATACTATGAAACTATGAAACGTTCATCAGGTGCTTCTCGCATAGATTTCTATCTTCCTGTTTATTATTTTGGTGACTAGTTTATGCTACATTATTTCACATTTTACTTAAAATTACATCAATTATGCCTTTACAAATTTGTTCAAAATTTTAACTACAAAATTCTAGATAGAAACTGTTCATTGTTAATAAAATAGTACGCCCGAAAATATCATTTACCTTTTCTATAAAGAAATTTATACTTTCTTCATAAATGAACACCTTTTTTATAAAAAAATATTTCACTAATTTCTCAAGGTAAGCTATTAAATTTAAACGTACTGTGAAAGTTTTTTTTGATATTCATTCCTAACAATTATAATTATACTTTATTATTACGATATTTTTTGTTGTAGTGCCAACAAATACAAAGTTTTTCCCCAAATATAATGATATTATGCTGTACTCTATCTAGTTAACTTTGACTTTATTATAGTTATTTAACTTTTAAAATATTGTAAAATAATTGTGTTAATATTTGAAGAGATAGATATCATCATAGCAATTTAGAGGTATAAACATACATTTTTACTTGTTACATCATTGTGGACATCCTTCGTACAAATGTTGTGAATTACACTGATGACTAATATTATAGTAACGGGTGATTATAAAGTAAGGGATATATTTCAACTTATTATATATTCTTAACAAATCAAATTAATAACAAAAAGTAAATGGAATCTAGTTGCTTACATAATGGGATTTCTGATGTCAAACACTAGTTACTGCAAATGCTCGATATGACTCCCATTTTGTTGTTGTAAAATTACCAACCGTTCCTCCAAATTGTATGCAGCACTATTCAACATTTCTGGTTGAATTTCACGAATTTGCTCTCTAATATTGTCCTTTAATTCCTCCAGCGTTGTTGGCCGTGTTCTAAACACCAAATTTTTTAAATAACCCCACAGTCAGTAATCCGCTGGGTTAATATCAGGCGATCTTGGTGGCCATGAATTTGCAAAATGTCTGTTTATAACACGATCTTGAAAAACCGCAGTTAACAATTCTTTAACTGGTCGGTAAATGTGCGGAGGTGCTCCATCCTGCATAAAAATCATGTTTTCAATTCCTTCGTGCTCGTTTTGCAACTGTGGAATTTCATAATCCCTTAACATTTGCAGGTATCGTTCACCAGTAACAGTTACAGATACGGCCTCACCATTCTGTATTTCCTTGAAAAAGTATGGACCAATGATGAAATTAGCTGTGAAACCGCACCAAACGGTGACTTTTTTTGTCATGAAGCGTTGCTGAACGATTTCATGTGAATTTTCTGTTGACCATATTCGACAGTTTTAAGTATTAATTCCACCATTAAGAGAGAAATGGGCCTCATCTGTCCATAAAATACGGGATAACCATTCGGGTTCAATTTCCATCTGAGCCAATACGTGTAATGAAAAATCATACCTGAGAGCAAAATCTGCGTCCTTTAATTCAAACAGCAGTTGCAGTTTATAGGGATACATTTTTAGGATTTTCCGTAAAATTTTCCAAACCGTGGTGTATGGCATTTGTAATCGTTTTGATATCGCATTCACACTACTGATTGCTAGCGGATTAGTATTGGCTACGTTTTGATTTTTCCGAAGAACTTCTGCAACTTGGACATCACTAATCCTAGGTCTTCCTGACCTCGGAAGGTCGTTTACAGACCCTGTTCTTTCAAATTTGTTAATCAAATTATGATACGTCTTCATTTTGCACGGCCCTGCGCTCAAACCCATTTTCGTACGAAGTCTTCGTAATCCAGTAGTGTAATTTTTACCGCCTTCATAATAACATTGCACTAAACCAATTCTTGTTTGCAGATCCATATTGAAATTGTTACAATTTACGTTACGCGAGTTTTATTTTGAGAACAATTTTCTAAATTACGATTATTTCGCTTGACACTTGAATCAATAGTTGTCACGACAAATCTCTTGTTTTCCATAGATACACTAAAATCCAATTATTGAGGCAACTAGATTCTGTTTACTTTCTGCTACTAGTATAATTTCTTAAAATTATATGAGAATTTAAAATAGACCCCTTATTTTATGATAACCCCATATATATGAATGGTATGGTGAGAGTTACCAATCGTTTTAAAGTTTGGCCTCCACTTGTGAAATATCTACTAGGGGACTAATAGTAATACTTGGAAAATACCAAAGTAAACCCACTCAAAAACTACTCCAAATCCACTCTCAGAGTTATACTTTTACGTTTTTTTTTGTAATTTTATTGAAAACTATCAATTTTTAGGAAAAAAATATAGTTTAAAAAAACTAAAAAACACGCTTTTAAAGCACATCAAACTAAAAAGTGAAAAATAATTATTAATATAAACTGAAAACAATAATGAACGAAAAACACTAGTATTATTGTGAAACAAGCGTGGGTTGCTCGATAAAAATATGGCACAAAGCGCCCCACGGTTTTTTTCACAATAATACTAGTATTTTTCGTTCATTATTGTTTTCAGTTTATATTAATAATTATTTTTCACTTTTTAATTTGATGTGCTTTAAAAACGTGTTTTTTAGTTTTTTTTAAACTATATTTATTTTTCACTTTTTAGTTTGATGTGCTATGAAAGCGTGTTTTTTTAGTTTTTTTAAACTATATTTATATTGCTTATTGATGCTGATATTATAACATATTACGATCCAACGGATACTTCTGAAAAAAAAAATTTTTTTTTCAGCCATAGACGGGATTTGAACTCACGCCCGAGGAGTCCGTCGTTTCATGTCGACTAAGACTTGCACCTTAGCCCGCTTGGCCAACGAACGAACTGAGAATCACGGAATGTACTAACAGTAATAAGCCACTTGCTCTCACGCAGAGGATACGTGAGGAAATTATTTAATTCTGGCGATTCTGATCAGAATAAAGATATAAACTTATCAAATTATTGTATTGTTACCGGTTCTTCGTAAGTGTACAAAGTTTCAATTAAATCTGTCCGTTTAAAGTGGGTCAAAATCGAGTCCAAAGAGTCGGTTACAAACAAACTCACAAACATACAGGTGAAGCTAATAAAAGCTTGTTAAAAATGTGCGTGCTAATTTAAAGAGCAACAAAATTCAATTTCAATTGATGTTTACAGATTGAGTCAGATCATTCGATCCACGACTAACGGTAGTTGCGTAGTTTACAGTCGCCCGTCTGTTGTCAGCACGATGGGGCGATCGCAGCGCGAATGTCGATACGACACTGAAATCTGCTAGTCTGTTGTATCGTTGTCTGCTCCTCTCCGTGGTTTGACAAGCGCCCTGACTCTAATGCGCAATCGTTAACTTTCGTTCGGACTCCGTATTCAGCCAGGCGGCCACTCGTAGTATCCCAATTTTTGTCATGTTTCTAATAGTACGGTTTGTACTATATATTGTCCCATATATCCATCCAGTCTCTTACATTGTACACCATGTGGTAAAATTTAGCGTTATATACACTGACATATGAAAACGCCTTAGAATGAATAACAGATCATACCACGATACAAAACTTAGCGCTGTATCATGGTATGAATTGATAGCAAAACGTAGTTGAAATTAGAAAAAAAAATCATATTATTTAAGATTCTTAGCGAGCTAGATCAATGTTCACACGTTGATATTGTAACAAAAATATTTCCCATATATCCTTCGCCATAATTCAATTAAATTATATACATTTTGTGATGTAACTAATCTTGCTTGGAGAAATGAAATGGAATAATGACATTTTAAAGGTCATTTTAGGGCAAGGAAAATTAAGACGGAATGACACATTTGAATGGTTATTATAGGGCAAGGTATGTAGAATGTTGTACTTTTGTGCATGAATTGTGGCGCAGAACTTAAAGTAGAGGGGCCAGGTCATAGTCGCTAGTATAAACTAGTACGCAGAAGGGAATACAAATTTCAAAGTGCAATCTTGGCTTTGTACGTTGAATCGCGGTATGAGTCTGGACAACAAAAATTTAAACTTACTCAATAATATGTTGATTTTCATATGTAATTAATTATACAACGATAAAACCAGTTATTTTAAATAACCCCTAAATAATAAAAAGGGTTGTAAATTATGTTTCTCGTTTGGAGCATGACTTACTAGATAGTGTTCCACAGCTACAAAATGCAACTCTTTAAATAAACGGTGTATAGTTTATATCAGTGCCAAATTCACCACACCTATATCTGTTGACTATTTGATTTGGAATGCACCGCAAGAACACGGGTATTTGTAAAAGTAACTTTCTGTAAACTTAATGCAACTTCAGGATTTGCAGGAGACAGACAACAAGGAGTTCCTCTGATTTTAAAGCAAAGAGATGTTCTGCAAAAAAATCAGTCAAGATATATGAGGTATTCAACATATTTTAAAATGAATATTTAGACGAAAATGTATTTATTATTTTCATAATATACACAGTATACAATTGGCAATACAGTTGAAAAATCCAAACCAAACATTTATGCTAAAACGTTGTTGAAATTTCTTACTCTAATATTGCGAGAATTATCGAGGGACCACGCGTAGCATATGTGTTATATTCGACCGTCTCGTGTAAAAGTCGTTTCATCCGACCATAAAATAGAAGAAAGAAATGTATTATATGCTATTATTTGGTCCAGACTACAATTATTGCAAAATTGCATTCGTCTTTCATTATCTCCAACATGTAGCACTTGAACGTGCTGATAATGGTATGGATGCATTACATCACGATTAACCGTCCGCCTAACAAAAGAGTATGCAACATTTTGTTGGGCCGCAATACGTCGAACACTTAAAATGAAATTGTCTGTTCAATAACATTTTGTTCATTGTTAACATTATAAACTCGAACACGTTTATTGGGGTTTGAAACAGTACTGCCTTCCTGCAGCATGTAAACGTTGAAATAACCTGCTAAATACGACTCTAGATGGTTGATGTTGATTTGGAAATCATTCTCGATAATATCGGCAAGCAGCTCTAGTGTTTCCATCACATAAACCATAAACACTCCATTCGCGTAATATCATTCATTATTAACAACTGTAAAATTAATTACTTTGTACCAACTATCAAATAAATATTGACCACGTAAATTATTTGTATTTCATCTCAATCCAATAATATTGTTACGTGTTTGCTATCCACACAAACATCCCCCAACGTGGATTCGTTGATTGAAAGTCCAGTCCTTACTCACAACTTTATTAACTAATTATTACATTAACAACAATAACTTAACCAAGGAGTTAATTATAATCGCAATTAAACACTTAGAAATCACAACTATTAGTCTCTAATTTATTTCTTCTTTACTCGTTCAGTTCCAAATTTAGATTAAGCTCTTGGACCCATTGTGTGCCTTATATATCCAACCATATATGATTTAGAACTTTCCTGAACATTCCCGGCACTTTTCGAACGGTTCCAGGTGTCTTTTTAATTCTAGAGTTGACGGGGAGATTTAATTCAAGTTTTAATACAGAATTAAATAAGGAGAATGCTTACTAAGCATAATTATTTGCGAAAATTGAAGCCGCCATTTGTATGGACTCTTAGAGCGCGAAATTCAAAGATAATGTGGCACTGATCACGGAAAGTAATTTTGAAACATGATTTGAACTTAAATTTTAATCAATTATAACATGAGAATAACAGAGTTTTATAAGCTAATGCGCATTTACTATTTTGATAAAAGCTAAGAAAGAATAGAAAAGTGTAAATGCCTGTTTCATTTAATAAATCACTTTCCAATAAATCTTAGCTATCGCTGAATTTCACTTTATCCTCACAAAAATATTTAAGAAATTCCCACATGAAAAAAATATGAAAAGATATTTGTCAAATCAAAACATTACTTTTTTTTGGCGATGAATGACTAATAAACATAAAATCAAATGTAGACAATGTTGCTCTTGCCTTATTTTGTGGTATTTTCAATGCATAAAATAAAAATGTAATGTTCTTTGTAAACTTTATTACTTTTTTAAAACGCCACCATTAAAAAACAGGTCGTTTACATTTGTGCATAAGGTATATTTTTTTTGCTTTAAAACATAATGAATTTTTTAAATTTTATTTTGGTTATATATCTTTTTAAGCTTGAAAACACATTTATCCTGTATGATTTTCTTTGATAATCAAATAATATTTCGATACCTACTTGTTTTAGGGTTATAGGCGAAACTGAGAATCTTCAACCTCGTAAATTATTTTTCTAGGAATGTTTCCGATTACATTGCATGATGCTCTTTTTTAAGTAAATCAGAATTGGTCTATTCATATATTGCTCTTAAAGGGAGTTTTCATAAAAATGAAGATCTCGATATTTAAAAGGAGCTCTGGGAAATGTTTCAAGGAAGTTTCTGTAACTGAAATTTTCTAGTTTTGCACAACCCTGTATTTTCCAAAAAATAATATCCAATATTTTTTATTTAAAGTATTGAAATTTTATGAAAATCAAACGATTCTGATATAGCCATTCAAACGCACATTTCACCTTTTTTATCAACATTTTCAATTAATGATTTTAATGTGTATATGTTTTCATTACATATATATCTTCATTTTGATTTAGAAAAATAAATATAAAACACTATTTCTTTCTAATCGTACACCTAGTTTGTAATATGAAAATAAAATCTGATATAGCCAGCACATAATTTTCTTATATCAGTATATAACATCCTGATTTTGAAAAATCATTCTATTTAATTCTTCACTTACCTCAATTAAATTTTAAAAGCTTACCTTGAAATATTTAATTAAAATTTTTAAATAATTAAGTATCAGCGTCATTCGATACTGTCAATAATAATTCATGTCATATATTTTAATAATATCTTCTTATTGACATTGACATTTGTAACTAAATTAGGCATTTCAAATGTCAAACTGTCAAATTTATACCAATCCCATTTTAGGAGGTCAAATTTGTACACAACTTCAGTTTACATTTTATTGTATTTGGAAAATATATTTTATTCGCTTGATGATTTATAGTCTTTCATAAGGAATATATTTTTTTGTAAAGTCGAATGCAAAAAAGTTTGGGTCGCGTGGACCTCCTTTCAGCTGGCCAATGTTGCTCATCATCGAATTTACCATTGTCATTGGCCTTTAGAACATGTGTACCAAATTTGAATGTTTTATCTCAAAAACTGTGGCTGCTATTGCGATACTACAGACATGCGGACAGATTTTTTTTCATAAAGTTGTGTTTTTTCATTATAATTCGTCGAGATTCGTCCAGAAATGCAATAAAAATTTTAAATTTTTTTCCCAAAATTTTTCATTCATTGTCTCATTCTGGTGGTCTCACATTCATCAAATTTAATGTGTCACCTAAAATGTTGTTCAAAATCTTAATAGCCAAATTCATGAATTCTCTGATTAGTATTTTTTGAGTTATCGCGGATACACAATACACACACATATCCACAAACACACACAAACCGACAGACATCATTCCGAGAATAGTCAGAATGGATTCAGGATGATTCAAAACGTATATATCAATTAAAATCTCGAGGTCGAAAAAAATCACGATCACTATGCTTCCTTATATTAGGTATAAGAACATAAAAAGTATGTGAGCGAATTTTCCCCAATAAAAATATTAAATGTTATGCTAGATCTTCTGAGAAATCTATATTATAGTTATGTTAACTTTTCCAGAAATGTGAAATAAAAATACGCATTGAAACTACTTTCACTTTTTTTAAAACAAATATTTGTGATCATTTCCCAAAAGTCAATCCAAATAATATTAGGCAACACTTAGAACAAAATAAACTATGTTTTATGGGGTAAATTGTTGAGGTGTGGTCAATTAAAAATTACCATAAAACTACCTATACTGTATTTTATCTGCAGAGTCCTGAGGATGTCTTTAAATAAAGACGAAACGTCGACATATTTTTGAAACTGGTTTTCTTCTTTAATTTACCATACCCCAACAATTTACCACATGAAACATTTAAAATAAGGGTCATTAAATAATTTCAAGAAAATAAACTATCTTATACTTGATTGGATAAATTTGTAGATATCAACAACATGACCATCAAAATGGCTGCGCCCATATGTTTACATACGCAGATGCGCGAAGCGTACTTAATCAATCTAATTATTTAGGTATGTGAATACTAGTAGTGTCATCTATATATAATATCAGAATTATAAAATATTTTTAATGTGAAAAATGAAATATTTTTTTGCTTCTTTTTAATAAGCTGCCTAATTTGGCAAATAATGTATTCTAATAATCATATAAATTAATACCTACAGTTAAGCAATAACGGTATAAAATAATGATAGGTTTTATATCTTTACATTAATTTCAGATTACCGACGATCAGTTTTATGATCATTTCAATAAAAATTTCCAACCAATGCATTTTACTTCTCGGCACGCGCTGAGTGGGTGACACGTAGAATTTAAAATTATAATTAACGTGCAAAATTAGTTAGATTTTGCGCTCAATCAAGCTTGAAATATGGTTGAAGAATAATAATTCTGGAAGTAGTTATTTGATCATAGTAATAATTCAAACAGGTACTGTTTCGACTAAACACAGCAGTGATTGAATTTATATAAGTACGCAATCAAATTTCAACTTTCATTTTATTAATAAAAATATGCATCGTTATATGACTGTTTAAAACAATATGCATGTATATACAATACATAGATATATGAACTGCCATAGTCTCTTATAAATAAAGCTGGCCGAGGTGGCTGGAGTACAGCCACGGTCTTGCGCTGGCATCACACGTGCCGATTTAGAAGTGATTTACGCTGCAGTCTTATTTGAAAGGTTAATGCGTGAGGTTGTACCTATAAATTATACATAATATCAAACGCGCCAAAAGGTAAAAAACGACCGTACGCGGACACAGTGAATAAATTTATCGGTGAATTTCCGGATTTATTCTATGACGGATGCAAAATAATTTGTAAAGTTTGCAATCAAGACTTAATGTGCTGGCACAAAACAGATTGTCGTCGTCATATCAATACCGTGCAAGATCAAAATAAAAAAAATGGCATGCCTTTGACAACTCAGTTTATGTTTGATTTATTGTTAATGTTAATAGCCTGTAATATTCCGCTACACATACTGGATAAACAGCCATTTCGGGAGTTTTGAAATAAATACAATCCCCAGGTGAACTTACCAAGTCGTACATCGTTACGTAGATATATTCCAGCTGTTCGTGAAGACATTGTAAATAGGATTAAATGTGGATTAAAAAAATACACGGCACTGGTTATGTATTGACGAGACGACAGATTGTAAAAAAAATTCTATTTCAAATATTATAGTACGTGTACTGGACCCTCTTAAACCAACATTTCCACTTTTACTAGCTAGTAAAAGACTAACTGCGTGTACTGGCGAAATAATTACGCGTGTGGTGTTGGAGACATTCGAAAAATTTGAACTTTCAACAAGTCAAGTATTGATGTTTGTGACTGATGGTGCCGTGACAATGCGCGTGGTAGGCCGTTCTCTTCAAAGAGACAATTGTAGGTTTTTACATGTTACGTGTAAAGTGCATGCGTTACATCTTGTGGCAGAAACGATTCGAAAATGTTTTCAAGAGGTAGATGCATTAATAGCAAATACAAAAAAATATTTCTCAAATCTCCTAAACGGCTTCGAGCTTTTCACAGACAGTGTCCTGGTATCCCTGAACCACCAGAGCCGATTCTTACACGTTGGGGAACGTGGTTGAAAGCGGCTTTTTATTATGCTGAATATTTTCAACAAATAAAAGCTGTGATACTACAGTTCAATCCTAACGAGGCTGCAGCTATTAAGGAAAGCCAGACAAGCTCTCAAGACGTTTTCCTTGATGATCGGGAGGTACTACTCAATGATTGCAGCTTAGCAATGGGCGGCGCAGAGCGAAGAAATATTGCTAGTGTGGAACATAGACGATCCAAACCGTTTTACACTGAAAGAGCGGAGTTTAGATCATTGCGCATTCAAACTCAAGTACCAAGCTAGCATCGTTGATTAGTAGCGATATATTCCAGATACGACTTTTACGTAGACATGTATTATTGTAAACACCTAATGAAACATTTCCAAACACTATGAAATGATTAAATATTCTTATGTACTATGCATTAACTCTGTTTTCTTTATAAAAATGGGAACAAAAAATTAAAACTTTTTGTCAGGTAACTCGACGGTTTGCAGATATAAAAAAATAACGTATTGACCGTCATATTATCTTGACGGGAATTTTCCCTTCAAGATAATATAACTCTTGTTTGTTATTGTCGAGTGTTCAATAGCAATGTAGAGGTAGATACCTATAGGCAGATTGCGTGGCTTGGCTATCATGTTTACGCCTACTACTCCATGTTGAAAATGAATACCACTCTATATACGTAGTATTTATAAAACGTCTATGTAAATAACAAGTAGATACGCAAACAGTGCGAAGTTAAAGACAAAGGGGATTAACTTTTTTAAAATGTCTTGTTCAATTATTCCTTCAGAGTATGAAGTAAATTTGTGGATTCACAATTTCCCCGAATTACAATTTAACGGCGCAGAATTATATTGCACAAGCTGTAATGAATTGCTTTCGTGCAACGTCAAAGCAAACATTAAGAGACATACTTCCTCGGACAGTCATAAAAATAGTGCGAGTGGTAGTATATACTACTGATAGTGACAGGCAAACACATTTTAACTTAAATTTAGTGGACGTGCTAGATAATCCACTATTTAGACAATTTTTGCAATAATGTATTAGTGGGCAGCAATGTTTAAGTGCCATCGGACACGACACAGAAAAAATATTTATCACAGAGATGTGAGAGTGTTACACAAATAATTATTCTGAACTGAATGACAAATACGTCTGAATTAGCACAGATGAAGTAACCAATGCTTCCTGCTGGAGGGTGGCAAATGTTTTAGTGGATGCATTAATATCAGTAATATACTTTTACTCTTGTGATCGCTAGTTATAAATACATGCATGTGTTAGTGTTACAGTCACCAATACTTTCGGCGCTCCTCGTATTAACTTTGAATGTTACTGAACTTGCCAAAATAACCACAAGGTAAGATATTGTATTATATATACATGAACATATTTATGCGGTGACACATGACCTAGCGTCAGTCCTGGAATGGACGTCATTTATCGCTACCTCCCCATCTCTACTTATAAACGGCATTCATATTTGGAAAAATAAAAGAACTAGTTTGAGAAATTATTTTCTATCCGTTAATGCAAACATTTGTATTGCTAATAATAGCTAATAAATAAAATGCTTTTGGATTGCTATGACAACTGGAAAACTATATATCCGATGTAGTATGTACTCCATGAGAAAATTAGTCCAATAAGAATTTGACAAATGACCTCCTAGATAGCCTGACCTAATTATTGTGCAAATTTTTTTATAGAGAAAATTAAAAAAACATGGAATAGAACATCTCTAGGGACCACATCAATACAAAGAAACCACTGCCAATTTGGAGCCACAAAGCCCGAAACATTACACACATCTCGGGGAATAACATTGAACTGAGTCATGTCTCCTACGCACATAATTATTGAGTTTGTCTGGTTATTGTCCGCTCGTCGTGATAATTACTCCATAGGCGCCATATTGGAAGTTGACACAAATATACAGAATTAATTAAATTAGCTCGGATCGCATTGGATCACTTGGTGATCTTTTACATGGCGGACTAGTCTACCATAACCATGTGACCTAGTTTAGCTGAAGCACCCTGTATATAACACCATAACCATGAGTACGCTATTTTAAAGCATAACAAAAAAGAATAGGCTACTATAAAATGTTCAATGGTGAGTAATAGATTAGTCAGTTTTTAGTTAGCATGGTTTTAAGCGGGGACAGTAACTCACTGGTTAACTTATCTACGTAGGTAGTAGTAATTGGACCTATCGGCACTAATTCAAGCACATGTACTGAAAAAATAGTTTTTTTCATCAAAAATGATGTACACGTGGTTCGGACCTCGATAGAACACAATAGCTCAGTCATTTTCCCCGCATTAATATTGATTCCTGAACTTGCATATTCATTAAAGCATATTTGTGCGCACGAACGTTTTCGGGAAATATAATCAGGTATATACGGGGTATAAACGCGTGCGCGCCTAGTTTAGTACACACAAACGGAATCCGCAACTTCTCTGTGGATGCACAAAGGGAATTTACCTGTAAACTTGCTAGTTGTGAGCGGAATTTTGATGTAATAGTCGCGTGCATTGTGTGTGGTAAATATATGGATATATTGTATTCCTTTCAGACATTTACTTCCGTCAAAGTACCTGACAATTAATTTACACGCACGACTGACGCTAATATTTGCGGGCACAAATAAAAGTTTTATTTTATTTTTACACCTTTAGTGGAAGTACGTACAGCAAAACAGACGAGTGATGGCGAGCGGTCGCGCAGATATCGTTGCGTCCTACTCAAAGATACTTGGTGCGACCAACTGAAGTAGAATATCAGTGGCGTCTAAATTATAATAAATTAATGTGAATGCAAACAAAATACTTACATAAAGAAGTAATAGTTATTATCTAATCACTACATTCTTTTAATATGTTAACGGCGGTTAATACGAGTAATTATTTGATATTTACATACAAAAACAACAACATAAGGTAATATAGTTTATTTCAAACTTATCTGCAACATAAGAAACGTTGGATTCTTTGACGGCGGTAAAGAGATCAAAGAAGCCGACGGTTTTTATGTTGCAAATAAGTTTGTAATAAACCGTATAACATATAACCACAAAAATAATTAATATGTAAGGCTTTTGAATAACACATTTGTTATTCTGCTTTGGCGGAGGAGTCGGGTGACGTTGAAGTTTTGTCAATGGCGCATACCCACCGTTCGTCATCACTAAAGCTGGCCGAGGTAGCTGGAGTACAGCCACGGTCTTGCGCTGGCGTGCCGATTTAGAAGTGATTTACGCTGCAGCCTTATTTGAAAGGTTAATGCATGAGGTTGTATCTATAAATTATGCATAATGTCAAACGCGCCAAAGGGTAAAAAACGACCGTACGCGGACACAGTGAATAAATTTATCGGTGAATTTCCGGATTTATTCTATGACGGATGCAAAATAATTTGTAAAGTTTGCAATCAAGACTTAATTTGCTGGCACAATTGTCGTCGTCATATCAATACCGTGCAACATCACAATAATAAAAATGGCATGCCTTTGACAATTCAGTTTATGTTTGATTTATTGTTAATGTTAATAGCCTGTAATATTCCGCTACACATACTGGATAAACAACCATTTCGGGAGTTTTGGAATAAATACAATCCCCAGGTGAACTTACCAAGTCGTACATCGTTACGTAGATATATTAAAGCTGTTCGTGAAGACATTGTAAATAGGATTAAATGTGGATTAAAAAATACACGGCTCTGGTTATGTATTGACGAGACGACAGATTGTAAAAAAATTCTATTTTAAGTACGTGTACTGGACCCTCTTAAACCAACATTTCCACGTTTACTAGCTAGTAAAAGACTAACTGCGTGTACTGGCGAAATAATTACGCATGTGGTGTTAGAGACATTCGAAAAATTTGAACTTTCAACAAGTCAAGTATTGATGTTTGTGACTGATGGTGCAGCGACAATGCGCGTGGTAGGCCGTTTTCTTCAAAGAGACAATTGTAGGTTTGTACATGTTACGTGTAAAGTGCATGCATTACATCTTGTGGCAGAAACGATTCGAAAATGTTTTCCAGAGGTAGATGCATTAATAGCAAATACAAAAAAAAGTATTTCTCAAATCTCCTAAACGGCTTCGAGCATTTCACAGACAGTGTCCTGGTATCCCTGAACCACCAGAGCTGATTCTTACACGTTGGGGAACGTGGTTGAAAGCGGCTTTTTATTATGCTGAATATTTTCAACAAATAAAAGCTGTGATACTACCGTTCAACCGTAACGAGGCTGCAGCTATTAGGGAAAGCCAGACAAGCTTTCAAGGCGTTTCCCTTGAAACAGATTTAAAAACTATTAATAACAATTATAGAGGACTACACGACGCAATAGAAAAATTGCAAAGTGGTTCGTTGTCGTTAGTGGAATCGCTGCAAATAGTGGACGACGTAAATACACAGCTACAGGCTATAAATGACGCAAAAAATAACGCGTTAGTGAAAAACTCGAGTGTATTACAGAAAGCTCCTGATTTTAGCAAATTAAGACAAATTTGTGATGGTGCATCTACAACTTCGTTAAGTGAGTTCACAGATTGTTTTACTTATGCCTGTATTACATCCGTAGATGTCGAACGGTCATTTTCAAAATACAAACATATTTTTTCACCAAAGCGAACATCGGTGACGGAGACAGCTGCAGAAACATACCTGATGCTATTGTTACGTGTTTGCTATTCACACAAACACCTCTACTCGTAGATTCGTTGATTGAAAGTCTAGGTAACACTTACTCACTACTTTATTTACTAATTAACAATTAATAACAATAGATTAATTAATGTCTTAACTATAATCACAACTGAACACTTATAAGTCTCTTTCTTATTGCTTCTTCACTCGTTCACGTTCGACTTTAGATTAAATCTCATCCCACCGTGCGTCTTATTTATACATCCATTCTCCCGGTCTAGAGCACTCCAGAATATTCCCGGCCGTTCGTGTACAATTCCAGCCTAATCTAACCAGTCTGCACAGTCCAGTGGCGTAACACTGCCCCCTCCTTAAGCCTGAACGTCCCGATCAGGCAATTCATTGTTCCCTGCATACTTGGCTAGTCTCTCTATATGCACCACCTTCATCTTGGATTTTGGGCTTTGCTGAATTCTATATACAACGTCGTTTAATCTGGTGACGACAGTGTAAGGTCCTTCCCAGTGGTGGTGAGGTTTCGGGGATCTGCCTTTCTTTCGTTGTGGGTTATATAGCCAAACCAGCTCTCCAGCCTGGAACCCTCCTGAATTTGCCTTAAGATCATAACGAGCCTTCATGCGATCACTTGCTATGGCAATTCGCTCAAATGGAGCCCTGGTGTTATATTGCTTATTTCTTATTTGTGGCCCCATTCTTGCCGCGCAAACTTCACATTGGCGGCACCAAGCCTCCACATCTTGCCGACTGTTTACCCAGTAGAATCGTTGTCTTACTTTTGTCAGGGTTTTGTTGATGCCAAAATGTCCGCCAGACGTTCCATTATGCACTTGCTGTAGTACATTTGCTACGTGACACCTGGGGATTAACAACTTCCAAGTAACTTTCCTCCCATCTGGACTTTCCCACGCTCTCTTCAGCAGTCCATCCTCTACGATAAGGGAGTCCCATTGTGCCCATAAAGCCTTCAGCCCCACTGATTTATTTGAAATGTCCTTCCAATCGGGTCGGGTCCCTCTTTCTTTCCATTTCAGAATAGGACCAGTCTCGTTATCGTTTAACTGCGCTTCCCTTAACGACCCTTTTGTCCAATAATCCGGAACATCAATCTTAACGGTCTTCATTATTTGTATATTCTGTTGTTCTTCCTTACGGTGGCAAGGCTTGCAATCTTTCTCACACGGTCTTTTGGAAAGGCCATCTGCTATATTCCGCGAAGTACCAGCTCGCCAGTTTTCCTGTGGCTTCTCCATTACTGCGACCCTCTCAGGGATGCGCTGACGACAGTTACTCTGAATATGGCCCACTCTGCCACACTTATAACAGCGCATACGTCCTCCACCCTGTCTCCCACTATTTTGTTGTTGGGTTTGTCTCGGATCTTTAATGTTGAACTCATGACACTTCCTCTTAATATGGCCCAATTTGCCACACATATAACAACGGATGTCTCCAGTCGGCCTCCCACTACTTCGTTGTTGGTCTTGTCTCTGCTGGGAGTTTGATTTTGTGAGTAGTTGGGTGATCATCTTGTGTATATCAGATATCAGATTTTGTGTTGTGTTGTCTGGCTTGTCTTCCTCCACACTCACAGCTCATACTCTCTGATTTGATTGGGTGGTATCCTTATAGGCAGCCTCAATCTCCAGTGCATGTACTAAAGCCTCACTACTAAGCTTATGCCTGGCTAACTTAAGAATTCGCCTAACTTCCTGGTCCTTTACTCCATCAATAAATGTACCAACTGCTAACTGTTGTTGAAATTCCATTGGTGCATCAGGATAGGCTAGATGGGCTAATCTTTCTACAGCAGCTTCGAACTCCTGGAGGCTTTCTCCACCTCGTTGTCTGCGTGATTTGAGCTGAGCCTGATATACTTGGGCGAGATGTTGGTCGCCATATCTTAATTCTAACGCTGCCTCCAAAATGCTAAAGTTTTGTTGCTGTGCGGCAGGAATTGCTTGAAGCAGGTCTAATGCTTGCCCCCTTAGTGCTAATACCAATGCTGTTGCTTTTTCATCATCGTTCCAGTTATTTGAACGTGCAGCTGCCTCAAATTGTCTCTTATATGTTGACCATGAACTTTGACCGTCGAAGGAAGGTGGTTGTAACCTAGTACCAGATGACAGTACTAACTGGCCACCCTTCTCTCTTAATTGTTGTTTGAGTCGGGCTACTTCTTCCTTAACTTCAGTTATTTCTCCTCTAACTTCACTAACTTCTTCTTTAACTTCCATGACTTCAGCCTGTACATCTTCCTTCAATTGTTCAGTGACCGAGAGCATGACTTGATGCTGTCCCTCCATAATTTGTCTTAATTCTTCCTGACGTTCCTTTCTTTGCTGTTCCTTTTCTTCCTGTCGTCTTCTCTCTTGTTCTTCTTTTTCTTCCTGTCGTCTTCTCTCTTGTTCTTCTTTTTCTTCTTGTCGTCTTCTCTCTTGTTCTTCTTTTTCTTCTTGTCGTCTTCTCTCTTGTTCTTCTTTTTCTTCTTGTCGTCTTATTTCCAGGCCTTCGATCATTTTTGTCAAGACTTCTTTTTCTTCCTGACGTTTTCTCTCTTGATCTTCTTTTTCTTCCTGTCGCTTTCTTTCTTGTTCTTCTTTTTCTTCCTGCCGTCTTCTTTCTTGATCTTCCATAATCTTCCTTTGTTCGTCTTTTTCTTCCTGTCGTCTTCTCTCTTGTTCGTTCATTCGTTCCAACAACGCTGCTAACAAGTCCTGTGTTTGTTTCTTTGCCATACTTCTTGTTATTGGCATTAACTCACGACACGTAAATCAACTTCAGAATAAAGTTTATTACACTATAAAGTCCGTAAAATGTTGCTATCACGTTTGTTTTAATAATGGAATGTTCCAGAAAAATCTCGAAACAGTACTAGAAAGTCTTATTTAGAGTCTATACTTCTTTTGTGTTGATAAAATTCACTTATCTCCACTAATTGTGCAATGGAATGTTCGAGAATTTTAACAAAATATCACTAATAAGTCTTGTTTTGAGTCTATAACACGTTTCCGTTAACACAGTTTACGTATCTTCTGTGGTTTCCAAATCGAATGTTCTAGAATTGTCACTAAAAGTCACTTATAGTCTTGTTTTTAAGTCTACAACACGTTCCCGTCGACAAAATTTACGTATCTCCTGTAGTTTCCAAATAGAATGTTCTAGAATTTTCCCGAAATTGCACTAATAGTCCTTTTTCTCAGTCCACGACACGTTATAACTAGCGGCACTCGCGTATTTGCAGCTATTTCTAAATCGAATGTTCTAGAACTTCTCGAAAATCCACTTTAAAGTCACTATTCAGTCCAGAAATAGTCCTCCAAACACTGTCCAGTAGTTCAATTTTCCGTGTTACCACTAATTTCTGAGAAGAACACTGTAGAACCTTTTCGAATATTCTAGAAATTTCTCTTCCAATCCACTTCCGACACCAAATTGTTACGTGTTTGCTATTCACACAAACACCTCTACTCGTAGATTCGTTGATTGAAAGTCTAGGTAACACTTACTCACTACTTTATTTACTAATTAACAATTAATAACAATAGATTAATTAATGTCTTAACTATAATCACAACTGAACACTTATAAGTCTCTTTCTTATTGCTTCTTCACTCGTTCACGTTCGACTTTATATTAAATCTCATCCCACCGTGCGTCTTATTTATACATCCATTCTCCCGGTCTAGAGCACTCCAGAATATTCCCGGCCGTTCGTGTACAATTCCAGCCTAATCTAACCAGTCTGCACAGTCCAGTGGCGTAACACTATTATACTATAGATCTTCCCCACTTTGTGATGACGACAACCAAACTACTTCATAAATCTGTTTAAAAGGGTGAGTTTTATACAAATTTTTATAAAATGTAACATTATTGTTAGAATTTATTTCCATTTATTGTACTTATTCAAGTATTATGATATGATGTAAACATATGAGTCATATGACGGCTCTATCGGCCAGGTGACCTCGGCCAGCTTTAGTCATCACTCGTCTGTTTTGCAGTATTTGCACGCAAATCATTATTGCGCGCAAATGTGCTTAAATGAATACGTAGTTTTAGATTTCGAAATGTCACTTCTGTGACTTGAAAGGCATCTAACAAATAAAAAACAAACAAATAAATGGAATAATTCCGTTGTTGCGAATTAATTAAAGGAAAACAATATACATTTAATAATGAAATAATAATAATAATATTCGCCAACTTGACAACTGATTAGATTACGTAATACTATAATAATTGAACAATCAAACGAACTTACCTGTGAGGTTCAATCGTGATTTTAGTAGCCTTCCAGTCCGAAGATATCACTTGACCACGTAGTAAAAAAGTGAAAATAAGTTAGAGATTCATCAAGTACAAATTTTATTAATGTACATGTTTATAGGTAATGAAATTAGAAAGTACACGCAGTTAAAAAATAATGTATTTTTTAAATATAATTCAAATCAACTGACTGAAGTAGATGTTAACAAGTTTTTTTTTAATTTTTATATAAATTATTTTTTAATGAAGATACTGTTTTAATTAAGTTTATAATATGCCAGTCCTCATCATACCACTGCACTGGATTTGTGGGCGAATTTAGTCATTCTGGCTTAACTATTAGTACTAGCGTCATGATTTTTTTATGAGCGTAGTCCAATAGTGGGCTTATCATCCTGAGAAATAATTTGTTTTTGAAACCGAAATTATTTTTTGGCACAAAAAAATCTTAAAATTTTATTAAAACAAAAAATTATTCTTTATCTTTACAAGGCTCTAGCGAAAAAATAAAAAGATAGAAAAAAAATTTGAATAACCATCTTAAAAAGTTCTGTATAAGCAATAACGGTATCGTTCGGTCTTTTATTACTCATACCCTCTACTGAATTTGTTTTTCTGAATTTTTTATAGATTCTTCAGTAAGTTTCAGCCATCATAAACAATTTACAAATAATTCCTACATGTATATAATTATTTCGTGAAAAACTTAAAAACCTGTTTCTGAGTGGAGACGTTCAATTCGTGTTAACTATTATAAAAGTTGGTCAATATTGATATATTGATTACTGTAAGGATCTTAAAATCTAGCTGTAAACTGGCACTGGGTGCCAAACAATTATTGCCTTTTGTTTATCTTTTTGAAGAGATATTTTTAAAAGGTATTAGACATGAGCCTCATTTATGTTCTAATGCATTTTTCTGTTCCCCCAATTATTATTTAACAACATAAGCACGGAAAATTTGTAATTTTTTAGTAAATAAATTATTCAGTAATTAATATTACAGTACATGTCTTAGTTTTGCTCATACCCACAGAATAAATATCAGATAGGAAGACTATTATTAAATGAGTTTATTTACGTATTTATTGTTTAATAAACTTTCAACATGTGTTTGTTTTAATAACACAATTTAATAAATGTGCAAAAAATGCAAAATCATTTATGTTTTCGCCAATACTATGTCATGTTTTAATGGCATTTTTATTTTTTGTATAATTTTTAGCATTTATTAACAGAAACTTTTTTAAATTGAAGTTTAGTTTTAAAAAATATAGTTGTATGATGTATACATAATATTACATATATTATATATAGGTAATGCATATATTTTAATAATTTTTTTGTTATTGACATTGACATTTTTGTAACTAAATTAGACCTTTCAAATGTCAAACTGTTAAATTTATCCTAACCCAATTTTATGAGGCCAAATGTGTAAAATATTTCAGTTTACATCAGCTTTATTAAAGCACTTGGAAAATATATTTTATTCGCTTGATATAGTAGACATAATTTATAATCTTTCATCAAGAATATATTTTTTTTTAAGTCAAATACAAAAAAAGTTTGGGTCCCGTAGACCCCCTTTCAGCAGGCCAATTTTGCTCATCACCGAATATTTCATTGTCTTTGGCCTTTAGAAAAAAATGAAAATTCCCTACAGTTGACAACACTGAAAATCACGTGGTCGCTGCTTTATATCTTGATTGTTCCAGCGATAATTGTCGACTTAAAGAGTGCTCCAGTCGGCAAGAAAATCCGGCCGATTCGGAGAAACACTGGAATTTTGGGCTGATGTTAAATTAAATTTTGAATTAAACACCACAGGAATACAATCCCCTGCATCTTTAAAGTTACATCGAGATATCTTGTGCGCGAGTGGGCTAAACATTTAGAGACAACAGACACATAACCAGTATCCGAGTAAGCTAGGATTAAATGATTTATAAAAAAATATTCGCTACTCGACCGGGATTCGAACCCAGGATTCCAGAGTGAGAGGCCCAGTATCCTTACTGTTCGACCCCGAAGCTACATCGAGCCGGAATATTAAAATTGTGTAAGCCGAAATTTCGGACTTCGGTATTCCGGCCAACTCCTGATCGAACGGATCGTGATTTGACATTGCTAAAGCAAAGTTTAATAACCGTGAGAGTCTGATAAAGTTAAGAGTGATAGTGATAGGCTGTGTAAACTACAGATTTTTTACCCCACAAATCAACTGATTTTTTTTAAAGCAATTTACTGAAAAGAGTTTCATTGAGAGAATTTTGTAATTGTAAAGTTTATTTCAAACTTATTTACTATATAAAAAACGGCGGCTTTTCTGATACATTTACCACCGTTAAAGAAGTTTGAAATAAACTATATATTTAAATTTAAAAATCGTACATTTTTAATCTATAACTTTTTGCTTTTTCTGATTTGACCATAAATTTTCATAAAGTATACACAGTGTGATGATAATTTGCAATATATCTTTACAACTTTTGTTCTGGAGTTTAAATCGTGGTGTATAATCTAATGGTTACGTACGTTTACGTCAATCAATATGCTAAAATATAGTTAAAAACTGCAAACAGAAAACTACACACAACATGACTCGAAGAATGTTTATTTAACTATTTTTAATCTCATCTGTCAACTTTTAGAATGCCAGTGTATTTACAAAAGTTGACGTTAATTAAATATTTAATTTGTTAGCAATCTTTGTCGGTATCTAATGGGTACCCTACCTTCTCCATTTCATTGCCATGGTATTAAGAAGAATATAAAAATGATTTCCATTTTATTGCAGTAGAAGCAGGTGTGCGATATCTATTTATACTTCCATAACTGTATTAATCATGGTATGTACTAGCAATTTATATTATTGTTTTATTATTACATTACTGCTTAGGAAAAAAAATCGGTAAATTATCATAGCTGTCCACCTTCGCTGTTTTTTGTTTTATAGTTATAAATTATTAATTTTTTATCGACCTTTGTCCCAGTGATTGTATTTGAAATATGTATAAGGTAGTCGTAGTCAGTTTCCTTATTGCTTATTTATAAATGCCTAATGGCCAAAGGAAAGATTATGAAAATTTATGATTTTTATGAAGTAATTACATATAATACAATCTCTGTTATGAGATATTGATGTAATTGACCTACACATACACGTCCCTAAATATCGAAGAAAATAATTAAATATCTCAAGCTGAAACCATAAAATATTTAGATGTTACCATAAATATGCATATTAGATGGGATAATCACCTACAAAATGTTACACAGACTTTGACAGGTTTACTTTATAAATTTAAATACCTAAAAAATATATTATACTTGGAAAATCTAAAAGTCATTTATTACGCTTTAGTCGATTCTCGTCTTTCTTATGGAATCATTGCATGGGGAGAAGTTGTCAATGCTTACCTAAGCAAGTTAATTGTAAATAAAAAAAATTCTTAAAAATTATTTTCAATAAACCAAGTACTTACCCCAGCGATGATATCTATAGAAAATCTGAGATCTTTCACTTGCATCGATTGTATTTTATAGCAGTAATAATTCTACAACGCAATACTAGGGATACCTTAGACCATACTTATTACACTAGACACAAACTTACCTCTTACAGAATATCAATTTCTTCTCAGGCATTTTTCATATCTTGGTCCAAGGCTATAAAACATTTTACCACTTGAATTAAAAGACTGTCGCTCACTATTTAAATTTAAAAGAGAAAAAAAATTGCATTACAATTCAACAGAACAGAATTACATAAATTAATTGATATGAGAACTTAAGTAGTAACAATACAGTGTATTTTTTATTATTATTATCACTATTATGTTTGTTTGTCTTTTTTGTTGGTAGAGTTTAGTTTAGTTTAGTTTTATTTTTTTTCTTGCTTTATCTTTTATGAAGAATTAATTATTACAGTTAAATTCACAATAATATAATATTATGTAAACTTGATTGGCTTTCACGCGCGGACGGCCCTGGCTTTGCGGGCTACCTTGGTTTGTTTTGCTTTTATTATCTAATAATAATTATATTTTCTTGTAATAATACTTATACGCAAATAACCATAATTATTATTATTATTATTACAGTGGTCAAAACTTGATTGATTGATTATTAGATGAGTTTGCGATTAATTGTTTCTCGAAAATATGAGGGCACATCTAAAAGGCTACCGATAGATGAAAGAAACGACTTAAGTTTCAAGAATGTTAAAGTTATGCAAGATAAATGCTAAAAAAAAGGCGAAATTGGAAAAAACTCAATATCCAGGTTGCAGTGGTGTAATGAACGAGTGTTTTGTGTGTAAGAATGGCATCATGAAGTCTGTAGTGACGATTTTCTTCAAGTGCCCTTGATAGATGAAGGGAGTGAGACCTTTCGGTGGGGGAATAAAGGAATTTAAAATTAGCTGTTGAACGTCATACTTCTCTTACACGCGCACAGTGGACGGAAACACCAAAAAGCTGGCCAAAATTAAAAAAATGAAGATTTTTTTTGAAATGGAAACGTTTTAAATCGTTGTAGTGGTACCCCTAGCATTAGAAACGACCGTTAATACCGGTCCGGTTCACTACCTGAGCGAGGAAGTAAGTACAATTAAAATATCTCAGTATCAGATCAGTTTATTTATATGGTAATTAGTAAATAATTATCGAAGTGGAGTGCATTTTTGTACATGTAACGATTCATAAACTCCACAAAAAAAGCCATAAGTTACGCAGTTGGTGATGGTTGGTCTTGACACTTATGGGAATGTGTTCAACGAACATTTTTTCGAAAGTGTATAAAAAATGAGCTGCATCTTTTTGCATCTTTGCAAGATATTGACCAAATTGTGCGCGAATGCACGGATGCATGCACATTCGTGCACCATAAAGTGGGCTCCTTCTGAATGCGACGATGAATGTAATTCAGATAGTAATTGAATAAAATTAATTTTCAAAGTCATTACACATTTTTATTCCATTCCCCCAGATCCTAATTTTCCCGAAACAAATGAAACACATGAATTCGCTTCAATTCAATAATAATTTTTGAACTATGTATATATTTTTGACCGTAATTTTTTGAAATTCTATATGGGATTCTTCATCAGCGACCCAAAAAAACTGTATACAAAGTTTTGTAAAAATGCAGCGATGATTGGCGATTTTTGGTATGTTTTGGGGGATTTCATGGCCGCCATTTTGTTTCTTTCAAAATTCAACTTCGGATTCTTGATCAGCGACACAGAAAACCCCTGTATGCACAATTTCAGCAAAATAGCTCAATGCCTTTATATTTTGGCCAGCGTTTCGGCGTTTCCGTCTACTGTGACGCGGAGCGATGGTTTGGGGTGCAATATGTTTTGGCAGTAGGTTATACTTAGTTCTCTTTCAGGGCAATTCGACGCGGCCAGTTACATAACCAACGCATAGGACCTGTTGCAGTGCCATATCTTCGGGGATTTATCAATCAAATTTTTCAAAAATGCTCGTCCCCACACGAAAGACACAGTTTTTGGAAGAAGTTAATGTGCATGTACTTTCATGGCCAGCACGTTTACCTGATCTGTCGAACATGTCTGGGATATGATAGGTACAAGACTGGGTAATTAGCGATTGGGAGGTAGCGATAAATTCTAGAAATGACACGTAGATATAGTACTATATCGTAAATACCTAATGAAACATTCCCAAACAATAGGAAATGATAACAAATTCTTATGTACTATGCAATAAATCGGTTTTCTTTATAAAAATGGGGAAAAAATCTAAGTTTTTTATCAGGTAATTAAACGGTTTGCAGCTATAGAAAACAATTACTTACTGACCGTCATCTTGACGGGGATGCTTGTTACTGTAGAGTGTCCAATAGTACTGTGCATGAATAGGTAGATATTGGCGGATCCGTCTTGGCTATGACATTTACACCCACTGCTCCATGTTGAATACACTCGTAGGCATTTATAAAACGTCTATGTGAATAACACACGTAAACAGTGCGAAATTAGAGACAACGGAGGTTAATTTTTTTAAAATGTCTTGTTCGATTCCTTCAGAAGATAAAGTGAACTTGTGGATTAGTGATTTCCCGGAGTTGCAATTTAATGTTGTATTGCACAAGCTGTAAAAAAGTGCTTTCGTGCAACGTCAAAGCAAACATTAAAATACAAATTTTTTCGGACATTCATAAAAAGAGTGGTAATATTACAGATAATCCACTATTTAGACAATTTTTCCAAAATTATATTAGTGGGAAGTATAGCCATGTTCAGGTGCCATCGGAAACAACACTAAGAAAAAAACTATTTATCACAGATGTGACAGTATTAAACAAAAAAAAAATCTGAGCGGAATGACAAATACGTCTCGATTAGCGAGGATGAAACCACCAATGCTTACGGCTGAAAGATGACAAATGTTTTAATGTGTGCATTAATATTACGAGTAGTAATATATTTTTACTCTTGTGATCGCTAGCTAAAAATATGTACATATGTGTGTTAGTGTTACATAAAAAAAACACACACAACATAAATTAGACAACTCCCAAACCAAAGCTGGAGCTGCAGGGACAGGGGGTTACACAATTGAAAACACGTGGACACACACCACCAATCCCTTCGACTTTGTCAGAGTGGAAACCGGGATTTGAACCCGGGAGTCGATAGACAGTAAACCAGCTGCGTTTGTCACTTAACGCTCTGGCCCACTGCGCTACAGAGCTCGTCAAGACATCCACCAGTACTTTCTGCCCTCTTTGTTGGATGTTATCGAACTCGCCAAAATAACTGCAGGGTAAAATATTTTGTCATATATGCATGAACTTATTTACGCGGTGACATATCACGGAGCGTCAACCCTGGAATTGAGGTAATTTATCGCTACCTCTCAATCTTTAGTAATTACCCCACCCACCCAGACAATGTGAATGATCTTCAGATTCGTATACGAGAAACTTGGGCTATTTACGACTCTTTCCTTGACGTAATAAATTTGGTTGTGTTGAAAACTATAAAACATTTGGAAACTTTGAATAAAAGATATTCGTATTTAATATTTACTTGAATCGAACAGCATTTTTAAATGGACAAAGGACGAATTCATTGTAAATGTTCAAATTTTAAAGGTCAGATTTAGAAGAACAGTTATTGGAGCTGACTACAGATGGCTTCCTGAAAACAAAATACATTATCATCATCATTGTTCGAATTATTTTTTAATATCCAGCTCTGTCGGATAAAGTTGTTAAATTATCTTCTTTTCAAAACAAAAAACCGAATCTCGTTTAAAAATTACAAACATTATCTCGGATATTGCCGCAATGTCTGACGACTTGATGATTATTATCATTACATTATTATTGTAATTATTATTACCTTTATATGTAGTATAGACACATTTTATATATTAATGAATGAACACCTTTTATTGTATTTCCTTTAATCCAGATAAAACAGTATTATTAAAACCAGTGGCAGCTGCTGAAATTTTGGTTATGCAGTATTTTAATATAGGAGTCTAGTATTCAAACGATACCCAAAGGTCAATACCTAAATTAAGAAGTTTCGCAAAAATTGTTCAACTTAAGTCTGATGACAAAAATTGCAAGAATCATGTTTTAGACAGTTTATACAATCCTTGAAAAATATATAGTTTTCTCATAATCAGGAGGACATTTTTTAATTTTTAATACAGTTTGAAACCAATGGAAAAAATTAAAAATCAAAATTGCACATATGCACTGTTGTAATTATACACTATTATACGATATTATATTATACTATATGGGGGTCACATCATTATTTCAACTTTTTTCTCAAATTTTAATCGCATTCCTTTTAATATAAAGCTTAATGCTCCAATATTACCATATATGGTATAACCTAAATTTCACCAGTCGCACTAAAAACTATCTTATCTAGTATCTATGTAAGAAAAGAAAAAACCACATAAGGTAAAAGCATTAGCACTTATCGTAACGCTGTGTCATCCGCAAATAAAAAGATACATTTAATTTTTGAATTGGATTTTTACCCGTATGGGAAGAATCTAATCAATAAACAAAATAAATCAGATAGGACTTATGCATATTCTTGCATTGACGTATTTAATTTTTATTAGTATTTTAGCCAACAAATTTAGCAATCAATAATTATACCAACAATACAACAATACTCAAAATATATGACGAATATTTCCTATTATTGAGTTAGGAAAGAAACAATTTATAATTGATTTAAAAAACTGTTAAATAATAATAATTAATTATTAGACATCCACACTGATATATTAAGAGTCAATAAAATAATTAACTCAATTTTGAAAATAAAAAGACAAACTATGAAACTGGTTCCGGTTGTATTAAAGCGCTCGGTAATAATATAATAATAAATAATTAGTAAATTTATTAATAAACTACACATAATGGCGAAATACAGATTAAAGCAATTAATAACTCATAAAATGCAATAATAGCTCGATGAAAGTAACATCTCATTAAACAGTTAGCAGTATATTTGTAAAACGTGCAATTAAATTCTCATTAATAATAATATCTAATTCACATTCAAACTATTAAAAATAAAATATGGCAAAAGTCACGTTTTACAAAAGTTGTTACTATATGTAGGTGCGTATACACAAATATTGTATATATCTACATATAAACACAAAAGGAACATATTTAAAACAATTACGTAAGGTCTATTTAAGCACTTATCTTATAAACAATTTGCAACACTTATATTGCAATCAAACAGCTTGAGGTAATAATTATTAACAATAAGTTAATAAAGTACCTATAAATATATTGTCACGGCTTAGGGTCATTTTATTACCACGTATGGAATAACATGCCACAAGTAACGTTGTAAATAAATGGGAGTGTATTAAAATAGAAAATAATTCTCTACTGTTCGATTTCACATAAGAGTTGAGGTTGTCACTTCGACGGCTTACAGTATATTTACATTAATACATATGTTCGATCTCTAGCATTAGTTTCTGTTTATAGTGTACCACTTAAGTTTATTAGTAGGATAGCAGAGGCTTGGGTAGCTGTACTGAAGACACGGTATTATCCAGGATGTATAAATTAACCAGTTAATAAATATTATAAATATTCGTCAGTTTGATTTTCTTAACGGGATGAGCAAGGAACATGTGCAAATCTTCCTTCAGACAAATTGGCTGTTACAAAGGCAAGCAATAAATACTGCAACGATTTAGCATGCTCGACATTCCAAAGACGCTCTAATATTAGTTGAAGTGCTACATAATATTTGAAAAAGACGTACAAAAATTGAATTTTAGATCTGACACTGAAAAATCTGCTATTATTTATATTCAAAATTTAACTAATTACTACCACATATTACATTATATTTTACATTCGCTTCAGCTGACGATTTATGAAAACTATTTATGTTTCCATATGTCATACTTTAATTAAACATTTAAATTGTGATAACGCATACCATTTATTTAAACATTAAAAATGTTCAAACATTAATACCGACACAATATACAATAGTGATAATGATGTTATTAAATGGAAATTATAGGATGCGCTGATTGATATAATCTAGCTCCAACTGTGTAACAACGAGCATAATTCATGTCCGACTTCCAATTATTCAACATTCTGTAAAATTGGTATAAAATTGCAATTCTGAAATTGATTGAGTGTGAAAACAAAATAATTAGCTGGCATTGAAACAGTTATGCAACCTTATTAATTACCACTTAATTTTAATAAAGTTCAGATAGCCGCGAAACTTTTACCACTTGTCTAAATAAAATATTATCATCAGACATACACGATATAATTTAAATATAGTTTTTATAATAAGTACAGAAAGTTTTATAATTTGTAAATTTGTAATAAATACATTTCAAATAACACCGATTCAAGTATTAAAAAGTACATTTAGACAAAAACAAATATGCAAATATTCATTTAAATATTTACTATAACTGTATTATTTAAACTAAACTCATTTCTAAAATACAAATTTTTGTCGATTTTTTCAGAAAACTGGATAATTTAAATTGATAAAAATATACGAAATTATACTTTCAAATGAGGTATTGCTGCGGTATTGCTTATACGGATTTCGACAAAATGTAGTAAATGTTTTTGCAAGGAAGAATTTGAATGGTGATCGTTATAAAAGTAAGCGCAGCAACAGTTGGATTATATTCGATAATTTAATTTACTATTATTTTACTATACAAAAATAATATTTTGAATGTGTATAAAGTGGCAGTGGTGGTACATATTAACACATTTTCTAGATTATACCCATCTTGACTGAATAAAATTAACCTCCACTGGCGTGCCAAAGTGGTACAGCATTTTTGGGAGCGCAAATCGTAATGGTATCGTAATTAAATAAAATATGATTTTAAATTTGTTATTTTTAATATTGAAGTAATTAAAATATAATAAAACTGCTGTAAAACCTCGCAACGCAGAAGTTTACAAAATAAAGAACAAACAATATAACAATGAACATAACTGATTATGAATTAGACTGAGGCTCATCAAAACTTATAGCTTAATCATAGTAATATTCTAATTGTTTTCATTCTTTTAAACTTATCTAAAACTATGTCTAATAGAAATCAAAGCTAAGCTGTTAAGTCTCTCCTCACTCATAGTTGTTGGCTAGCTATAAGCTTTAATGCGCACGGATGTTCTTTCAACAGAAGCACTACTAACACGTAGACAAATAAATCCAACTTTGCTCTGCATCGTTAAAAATGTTAAAGACCATTTATCTGTTTTATGTTGTATTTACTTCAACTTGTGCCTTGAACCAGTTTTTGTTTGTTATTTGATTTATTGCTGACCATAAACAGAGAAAAACTAAATTCAATGAGGATGCTAATAAATATAGCGAAACGCGGCTAAATTAAAAAGTAGTTTTTTGTTTTAATTGACCAATTGCGTTTTGCTTTGGGGGATGGGCTAGGATCACAATAATAATATACTGTGCTCCCTTTTAGCTCCTTCAGGGTACGCCACTGCTTACTGGTAACTGAAAAAGTGCTTCGATCAAGAATCAAAAATCTTGAAAATTTTATTTAATAGCAAGAAAATGCTTTTAGCTGTGACAATCAAATTTGGGATGTTCATCTGTAGTGGCAACAGATGTTTGTTTGACGTAATCTTTTTTATTATCGGTACTGCACCAGTGGTGAAAAGTTGGTCATCCAATTACAAATGAGTCAAAATTTTTTCCACAGTTTATCCAATATATTTAAAACGGTTTTAGAATTAGACAATATTATTTTTAAGTTTCGGTATCATTTTTTAGAGACTTTGCGTCCCATAAAAAATAATGATATTGCATTATGCCGGTAGAATGTGGTGGCCAGTTTACAGGATCATCCTGTTCTCTACCGATCCTTCTATTTGGAAATATTTCATTTCTATGTCGGAGATTTAAAGTATAATATCCTTAAGCCACATAACTTAGTGATAAATCTGGTAGGAATCATTCAATAAAGCGTGCAACATATTTTGAAGGAGTTGTAAATAATATTGACCTCTTAGTCGCTGTGGTATAATGATGGAGCCAACAATGAAATTATCAATAACTCCTGCGCACTAAATTCATGTTGGAAATATGTTAACTTAATTTCATGCTGTTTTTTTTTCATAATAGCCCCAAAAATGAATGGTATACAAATTGACTTCCTCTAATGAGGTAAAATATCTAGGTATAATCTTAGATCAAAAACTTACCTCGAACAAACACCGACAACGGTTACTGAAAGAGCAATAGTGGCACTCTGGATGTGCCCCAGACCTTTCGAAACCCAAAATTGAAAATGATCAGTTGGTCATACTTAACAGTTGTCTGACCCACTGTCATCTGTCTCTAGTAGATGGAAAAAAACAAAAGACAAAACAAGTTGCTAGAAGTGCAACGGTTAGCGTCAGCAATGGAAGCCTTCATTGATCTGCGTCATTTACATGTGCATATAAAGAAGGAATTAGCACTCAAACACTGCAATCCATAAAAAAATTCAACCCAGGAGATCTGGTTGGACATCTGAATATTTTGAATGAATCTCAGTTAGTCCAAACCTGCTGACTACCTACTATTATGTCAGTGAGGCACGATTTTGGCGGATATTTGAAACGATAATAACTGATCGCTAAAGAGGCTCTGGAGGACCCAAATTTGAAAAGGGATCCCTTTTGTGGTATACAAATGGATCAAAGATGAAGAAAGAAATAGAGGTAGCAGTATATGGGCTCAGATGTAGGCCATCAAAAGCCTCAGGTCAAACTCTTACCACCTTTCAGGCGGATATTCACGCCATGGAGATCTGCGCCTGAGAAAACATTAAAAATGCACGCGGGGAGTAAGAATCTATATCCTCTTAGATAAGAAGACAGCACTTAAAGCTTTAAATTCCTTTACTTATAAGTTTAACATAGTCTGGGAATGTCTGCACACAGTAAAGCATCTGGCTAGGCACAAGAAGATTACCTTGATGTGCTGATAGCTTTGCAAAGGAAGGTGCAGGATTATCATTTCTCAGACCAGAGCCGTTTTGTGGAATATCTAAAAGCCACACAACAGACGAGGTCAGGAAATGGGAAAGGGAATATAAATCCTCCTACTCTAGTTCCCAGGAAAGTTTTAAGCTTCGATGGATATACATAGATATAAGGATCATCACAAAATATCGCTGTAGCAGGGTGGCCATTAAGGCCTTAATGGCTCACTTACAATCTAATCTTCATGCGGATTTTCGTCGGCATAGACGTGTGCTCGTTATACAAATTTGTTATCTCTTCTTGCAAAGTATGGTTCACTAGTGAATAAAATCTTACAGAAATTGAGATCTTGGACAGAAAATTGAACGAATATTCACAGGTAAGGGATCGTTCCTAGTCTTAATTCGATATGGATAAAGTAGTCCTTTCATATGATCGCTATCTTTAGACATTTCTACTTCCAGTTCTAAGCGCCTGGTGCTTAACTTTGGGTTTTCAGTAAGTCTTTCTAAAATTCACCCTTTACGCTCACGATCCCTCAGTCTTCGTTGAAAATCAATCAGTTCAGTTTTAGACCCCGAATGTGGACTTTCAAGCATTCCTGAAGCAATGGTGCAATTCAAAGCTGATGAATGAACTGGGCATATACAAGGCTTTTTTAAATAATAAATACGACATATATATATGTGATCTACCTATGGTTATTTAAGAATTTTACGTTATATTTATTACTTTTTCTTCGTGTAGCTATAATTAGACGATGAGTTAAGAAAGGGACAAACGATATTATTAACAACTTAAAGTTACAGATTTCTAAGTTGAAACTGAACATTTCATGTGTTTAATTAAATTATTTACAGTTCATTAACATAATCAAGGAAATAGCTTGTTTACACAAATCCCACTTTACTTTTGTTTCGAAGTTTAAAAAAATAACTAGTTGCATTAATCTATTTGCTTTAAACCCACAGTCATGTTTATTAGTTATTACATTACTATCACTTTCTAAGGATTTTACTCCACATTATGTTTTTATTTCTGTAGCATCGTTTTACAAAATTACTTTCCATGTAATGATGCACATTATAAACAAATTTCAAAACTTAAGTCACTCTAATAGCTGATGCCTTGAGGTATGTGAAATCTACACCTATGCAATCCTAAGCTGTGGTAATAAACAACAATTCTGGTATTTTAGTATCCTGTGTTTATCCTCTTTGAAGGTATACATTACACGTAAAACGCTTTTATGTGCTTGCGAAAAAAACTGTTTTGTATATTTGTCGTTGGCATCGGTGATCATTTGTTTTGACATTTAGTTGTTTCAAAATGTCTGTTTGTGTATTTCATCTCGTTATAAAGCAATCTGATATTGATTTAATTATACGCTTGTAAATTTTGCGTAACAGGCAGTCACTCATAAGACGTCATTTCAAAATGTAACTAAATGGATCGTATTGGAAAAATAATTAACTATAGTAGCTGGTATTAACAACAGTATACCATTAAAGTAAACAATTTTCAAGATGATAGATCTGTAATGTGTATATCTTACTTAATGGTGTAGAATTCCGTAATCAAAATGCGTGAATTTTTTCTGAATGTTGCAGTATATCAACAGGTGTCCCTCAAGAATCTGTTTTAGGGGCACTTTTTTAAATATTATATACAATTATTAATTAAAGGTCAACTTATAGTTACATACAAATTTAAAATGACAATTTTCCAAATAAACTTAAACATAATATAAGGTATAAAGAACAGAATACATTAAATATACATGGATAGTTCATACGTATGTTAACAAATATTTTTAGCTCTCAAAAAGAAGGGCTCCAAAATTTTTATATTGTTCTGAGTAGTGTCTATTTAGGATTTTGTTAATTTTAAATACGTATACTGTAAATACGTATTATAATGAACCATTTATATGCTCTTACCATTTCAAAATTGATAATATCGTAGAAAGCGTTGTTCGCGTCGATATAAAAATTTAGGAGGCCATATTTGTAAGTAATAAGTATTTACAAAAGCATGAACTATCTACGAGAAAAATAGGCCATAGATTAAATATGCATAGATAGTCTGTCCTTATTTGTCGCTCGATATCTCTGGACCCGAAATATTTAAATAGACAAGAACAACGCATATTTATGATATTGTCAATTTTGATATAGAAAATACGTACGAATGGTCTATTACAACATATTTACAGTAAGAAAATCCTAAACAAGCACTACTCATAACGGTATAAAAATTCTGAGGTCTAGATTATTGAGCGATAATTTTAACATGGGATGGAACATCTATGTATATTTAATCCATAAGTAAGTGCAAATTTTGCCACTGAAGATAAAAAGTTTGGACTTGATCAGCTGGTTTTTTTTTAAATGGACTGGAAATGTTATTCTCAGCCTAAAAATTCTGTCCTTTTTGAAAAAGTCACACATTAGTCATTAAAATTAGTTTTGTATGTTCTTTCTATGTTGTATAGAGATATGGTCTACCTAAAAGTCGCAAAGTTTGATGAATGTGGTACATATTTTAAAAGTTGGTGAAGACTTAAAAATCGGTTATATTCGCAAGCACAAAAATTGTGACATAATTTTTGGGTAAAAAAATCTTATTATTTAAGAAGTGCGCTCTTTCAATTTAGTACAGAGACTACCACTCTCCAGCGGCAGTTTCGGTGACAGGACACACAGAAGGTTTAGGGTATCAATTTTTCAAAATGGTGGCGGTATCACACCTAGCTTAAAGAAATATATTATGTTTAAGAAGATATCTGGAACACCAGTTCTAGTTTTCCACTAGTCATCTAAATTGAAATTAATATGTTTTAACATTATAGCCAGCAAAATTTTTGTATTTCTTTTCCTTTCTATAAAAGTGATCTTGGTATTATTATTTGCGTAGCACATATTGTACATCATACCTTTTAAAGGTTGATTATAGAATAATATTATGAATGATTTTGAATTACTGGGAGGGCACAGGAACCTGACGATTTTTATATCTCGTATACCGCCGACTAGAACGGTTGACGTCATAAATAATAAACAAATTCAAAAAAGTCTTCGTGGGTGTAATTTAAACGCGGTGGCATTTTTTGACATAAGAGAATGACTGACATTACTGATTGTTTCTAATCATGGCTAATTTGATAAAATTTGTACAAAAAATTCTTGAATTTCTAAGAAAATTGCAAATATTTCAAAAAGTTGTAACTTAAACCTCCACAAAGCTTACCTCAGGAAAAAAAGAAATTTAATTATACATAACTTGATGTAAAAAAATATAGGGTGTTCTATTTGACTTAAGCAAGTTTTCGCGGATTGAAGTTTACAAATGTAACGTCAAAAAATGGAACACTTGGTATACCATTATTGAATTTCTTTAAACTGTAGATAGTAGCTCACCTTATGGTCTTTCTGCATGCCAAAAAAAAAAGTCAAATATCTCTCAAACAGCTGGGTTTAGGTATGGGGTATCCTACATGTTTTGGACTCAGAATGTCGAAGTCGAAAAAATCACGATTACTATACTTTCTTATATTAGGTATAAGAATGTAAAAATGGAAAGGCTTCGTTTAAAAAATCATCAATTTCCTGTACCCCACCTTGTATAAACATATAGTATACTTTTGGTCTGGTTTTATTTGTGTTTTCATGTTAAAAACAAACAACCATTTTTATTATAATTTATAATACATCTTAGGTAATAGCTTATTATTGGTTAGACTCTCGAACTTTGTTTTTGTAATCAAGGGCATCAAAGACATGGTGACCACGTTTAGTTAAAAATGATGTTTAACATTATCGTATTATTGACTGCTTTGTTTTAGCGTTAAAATAGTCGGATGACGTCAGGACTAAAATTCAGAATTTTGATTTTTTTTTACTTTTATGGAGCACAAAAAAGAACTAGTAAGCTTAGATACTAAATGCTAACGGAAAAGCAAATAAAAAAATGTGGGAAATGTTCATTAGCATTGTAATTTCCCTATATAGAAATAATTCTTGATAACATATTTTCTTGTATAATTTGAAGCAGAATCGAACACTAGTTAATGAAAATACCGCGTGAATCAAGACAGTAATAATGGCTTAGATAAAATATATGGCCTTCCCTACCACTTTAAACAAAGTGGATACAATAAAACTAAAAAAGTTCTTTGCGTTTTACTAATATTTATTTATATTTAAATGAGTTCAAAACACCCATGTAATATGCATAGAAAATGAAATCGGTCTGCTCTACTAGTTAAGGTGATTTGCTTAATTTACTTTAATACTTTTTACACTTTATTAATGACATATTTTACTTTTTTTTAACCCAGACACCTATAGTCAGACATTCATGTTTATTTTAAACAAGCACTTTGTATAGTGTTTTTGCATTTCACGGAAATTATATGAATACTCATTTGTAATTTAAAGTAAAAGTTGTAGGACAAAAACCCTGAAACAATGGTTTATAGTCGCTCTCTTGGAAAATATTTGTTCGTAACTAATTTAATTAATTCTGTACTCTCGTGTATTAATTAGTAACGTACTAAAATGTTGGAATACTTGTAGTTTCAAAGAACAAGAGTTTACTTCCGATAAATGTGATTAATACAAATTTCATTCGTTTTATTTTGTAATAGGAATTACTTTCTGTGGTATCTGTTTCAATCAAATCAAACAAATACCCGACTGCGAAATTGTTTTGGTACTAATTACTTAATTAAAATAAACAGGTAACAATGAAATATTTATAAAACTAAATACGAGTAAAATTAAAAGTACAGCAGCAATATCTTTAACTTTCTGCTGAGAGAGTGCTATCGAAAATGACTTTAGCTCATAATAAATGGAATAAAAATAATTACGTTTAAAATAAATTCATTAACCAATTAATATAGGTGAGTATTAAATATTGATTCTTTTAGATGATGGCCACAGATGACCTTGCTTTTATAAAATATATTTTTATCGATTAATTTAAAGTAAAATTTATTGAAATTAATTTGACTTTATGGAAATCAGTAAATACTTTTTGGGTAACTACAGTTTGGCTTCCTTCATATGTTCTATTTTCAAAAACTTTGCCATAAAATCCTCGCCTCAGGCCTCTGAACATTCAACGTTTAGCTTATAACACCATGTAATATTCAGTCTAACACAAGCCTCAAATAGCCCAGCGACTAAACCGCGAAACTTTCATCCTGATTAGACTGAAGGTCTATCAGGATGGCCATCGACAAAATCATGTAAAAAGATACACTTGGCAGAACTTGATAACTTCAACCGTTTTCGAGGAAACCGCCGTTAAAGATTACAATAATTTTTGAAAGACCAATTCAAACTTAATAAAACAAATTGTATTTATTGAAAAGTGTGCTTTGGTTACGTCTTAATTCTGTCATGTACGTTATTTAGTCATTTCATTTTGTTCTTGTGTTCCTCGTGATAATTTATCAAGTTCTTTAACTTCTTTATTTAAAATGCCTCGACATAATAATTTTTCAAATGAAGAAATGAAGGATATAATGTGTGTTTACTCACAAAATAATTTTAGCTAGGAGCTACTAAGTGCAATATCCAAATAGAAGGTAGCCAAATCATAAGATTTTCCAACATTTCTTTCGTCGTTTGGGAGAGACAGGTTCACTTCGCCATAAAAATGATGTAGAACGACTGAAACGAATTACTCTAGATCAAGAACTAGAAATTTTAGTTCGTGTGGATGAAGATCCTCAAGTCAGCTCAAGTCGTTTATCGGCGGCAACAGAAGTAACAGAGTAAACAATATGTTTTAAGAGTCTCACACTAAGAACGCTTCTACCCATATCATTTCACTCCTGTACAAAATGTACTTCCAAGATATCTTCCACGCAGGATAGAATTTTGCCAATTTCTTCTCAATAAACACAACAGAGATCGAAATTTTGTTAAGAACATTTTA